>CM056376.1:120381499-120825706 GCA_029718625.1 Synaphobranchus kaupii
TATCAAATCGGTCATTCGGTTATGTGCAGGGAAGCAAGAACCAAGTGGGGGTGCTGGGGAAGTTCATGCCTATATTAGGCTCCTACTGTGGCTAGCTACTACTATTGCCTAGAATGTAACAGACAATGTAATGTAATGTAATGTAATATTGCCGCATATCACAAATTTGTCTTTATTCATCTGCATTGTTAAACTTCATGATTGATACACGTAAAATATTAATTATAGCCTGTAGCTAACAGCAACACAACCAGGGGTGGATTTAGCCTGGCCTATAGCCCGTCACTTGTTTCACGTGTTTTCTTTTCCCCCATTGTCTAGGTGACGCTTGATTTAAAAGCAAATTTTAACAACCTCCGAGTCCTGCTGTAGTAGGGTATGCTTCTGAAAAAAATATTTAAGACCAGACCAACGAAATCAAACACTAGAAAGTGAAATCAAACACTAAAGCGTTTTGATTTTATTATTTTTTTAAATCAAAGTTGAGAATTGTGTCTTCAAATAGATGACCTAATTTCCGGTTGTTATTTAGAACCAATCCAATACACGCATGGAATCAAGATAGAGAATTTTGGGATTGACTGTCAGTGCTGGTCGCAGTGCCTGCATCAAGGAAACATGGCGAGTTGCCTAACATCAGATCAGCAACAGGCAGCTATCCTAAAGTACCTCGGCCTATTTTAAAACAGCGTTCTCTGCTGGGGCAGAACCCCAGAAAACCCAAAGTTCGCTGTTGAACTGCTGTTTTACCCATTCTTGGCTGACAAGTGTGATGGGGACTTGAATGTGTTCATTGCATATAGGAACAGGACAGCAGGCTTTCGTCTCCAGCTCAGCTGCCAGGAGATGATAGAATTTTGTTAAAATCTGTTAGGATGAAAGCAATTTAAGGCGGCATTCCCTTTCGCTGAGGGACAGGTATGTGGTCTTTGACCGATGGACCCTTTTATTATAATGCATTTTTTTGATATAGCCTACACAATAGTAATATTTCACGTTGTAATCTTGATATTTTGAGTCATGCTTGTGCGTACCACTGTGTGTAACAGACAGGAGGGTGTACATGCGTTGTGCACACACCTATGTAGACGCACTTATATGCGCCATTAAAATAACATGTAAACAACTGTGCCATGACTTTAGACCAGGTTTGTGGTGCTTTCTGCTGGCTCACAATAGCAATACGCCAAAAATTATCCTGGCCACACCTCATCTTAAGACCAAACCACCCAGTTCACTTGCTATGGGCACAAGATCACTTGGTATTTAAACGATGTGAGCGTTGGGTGCAAAAATGACCACTGCGTCGATCTGAAACTAGCAAAGACACTTGCAGTTGGGTTAGTGCCTGTAATGGGGGGCGTGACGTGTGAGGAAGGAGGAGCCAAACGCAGCAAGGGGATTCATAAAGCCCTTAGGCCACTAAGGCGGGATACCCGCAGATAAGGGAGGAGACAAGACAAGGAGCAACAAACACCACTACAGACGCTACTAACCGGCTAACTGTCAAACGCCAAATAAAGCGCAAGGACAGGGATCAGAACAGCCAGACATAATACACGCCCTGTCTCGGATACGAGACAAATCAGAAACGGGCGAGTAGCGTAAAAGGCACAAACAAATAAACAGTCAACAAATAAGGAATAATGATATAATAAGAGAGGTGAAAGAACAGATATAACGTACGTGGCTAATTCCATAAGCTAGAACTAAACGTCATAAGCGGAACCTAAAGGAGGGTAAACGCCCGATCTCCCAGGGGGAAGAAACACTTTACAGGCGAGCCGACGGAGAACCGCGAGTCCCATAACCTTACCAGCAAAAATGACCAAGCTTAAAACAGAGCCACGCCCTAACCTCTCAGACAGGAGATGAAACGAGGCAAAGGAACAGGTCATTAATG
Source organism: Synaphobranchus kaupii (assembly GCA_029718625.1). Taxonomy (NCBI): domain Eukaryota; kingdom Metazoa; phylum Chordata; class Actinopteri; order Anguilliformes; family Synaphobranchidae; genus Synaphobranchus; species Synaphobranchus kaupii. The sequence goes on from CM056376.1 coordinate 120,383,403, forward strand.
TTCCAAGGCATAGTTTGAGGCTCGCAGTCACACGCAAACATGTCCCAAACATCGTCCGGTCTCCACATGAGACAACATGCACCGAGGGGCGAACAGAACTACAGTTCTGAACAGAATCGCCCAAATCTCCATACCCGGAGAAAAAGCACAAAAGACGACTGGACAGCTGCACCGAAACTATCGGCCATATGACTAACAAACATAAATACAAGCCCTGCCTCAATAAGGGGAAATGTAACGAGGCGAACAGGAACAGAGATTTAACGTTCCATGGCGATATAAAAGGCTCGCAGTCCAATGCATAAAACCAAGAGGGTAAACACCCGATCTCCCAGGAGAGAGAAACATTTTACAGGTGAGCCGACGGAGCACCGTCGTCCCATAACTTTAATATCCACAGACTAACGCAAGCTTAAATAGGAACAACCGCCCTAGCCTCTCAGTAAACAAATGAAACGAGGCGAAATGGAACAGAGAGCTAACGTTCCGAGGCTATTAGAAAACACGCAGTCAAACACAAACACGTCCACAACAACGCCCAAGCTCCATATAAAGAGACACACCCGGAGAACGAAACAGAACAACAGTTCCAAACAAAATAGTCCCGCAGGTAGAAAGGGCGTACAGGACGGCTGCAACAAAAGACCAACGCAAAATAGCACGACAGCCTCAATATAAATAAAACCCTGACTCACAACAAAGGGGAACATAGTCCACGAGAAGGAGACCAAACAGGGAAATACATACCAAGGCTACTTACTGGCTCACAGTAACACGGAATTGAGTAGAAGAAAAACGCCAGGTCTCTCAGTAAGAACCCTTAACAGGTGAAAATTGACCAGAGAAACTACTACTCTATACTTCTACGAGCTAAGAACTAAGTAGAAGCGAAACGCCCGATCTCCCTATGGGAAGACGTGCCGAAAGGCGAACAGAACTACTGTTCTGAACAGAATTGCCCAAAACTCCATACACGGAGAAAAAGCACAAATAAAGGCAAAATAGAGCAGAGATTTACGGTCCCAAACTCCTACGAGATAACCAACCACCAAGCCAGCAAGAAATAAGCCCTGCCTCAACTAAGAGACGTTAACAATAGGCGAGTAGCCAAAATGGTACGGGAACTCACAGCCAACAATAACACCACAGTACAAACAATGAACAATTAACAATTAATGTTGAAGCCCCGAACGAAGGAAACGGTAGGCTTATATATCTCTCCGGCCACTACACACAGGTGAAAATGCTTAACAAATGCTCCGCCAACTCAGCAGGGCAGAGCAAGCATCTATCAAAAGGACAGCGCCCTTGCGTGGCCACAGAGGAAAACGACCGCATGGGGAAACAGGGTTGAAAACCATGACAGTGCCTCTTAGCGCCGGGTGTAAGATAGGGCCCCAAGAGTAACAGAGTGACTGAATTTATCCTAGTCTACTTTTTCCTCATTGTTATGTGATGCAACATGTATGCGGCTGCCTATTATGGGGGAGGGGTGTTGGGAACTTGCGGGGGTCCCAGAGAAACTGCGCTACGCCAGTACAGCTGTATATTGTTTTATTGGATTTGTCCATTTTGAAATTGTTTGTGCATACATATTTACTTTCTCAATGTGTATGTGTAACACATAATCCGTATCATTTCACTATTTGCACTGATGAACATATCTTAAATAATCCATAGTTTTATTAGTCACGTGTCTATGCTTATTGCCAAACAACTGTTAAACTTGAAGTGCCTAAAGGGACAGATGGAGGATAGCTAATTAAATTCAGGTTGACATCCCAGAAGGTCACTAGCTCAATTATTTTCCCAGGCCCTACCTATAACTGTCTGTAGCACCGTCCAGGGAGTAAGGATTTTAGGTCAGCTGGATTTTGCAAACCTTATCCCTTGTTATGGACTCCTCTGGTCGCTCAAGTCCTTGTAGGCTCCATGCGATGTCGCTCCGTTGGTCCTGTGGTGCAGTAGCTGCAGTGGCTTAGCTGGCAGATTGCAGAGTCCTCACTCTCCAGATCAGCAGGGGACCTTGTAGGAATGGGATAATCCTACAGCTGTGATTCCACGATTTCAAACATGTCAGTTACATATCAAGTTGTTCCATGGTAATGCATGCTAGGATAAGCGCATAGTTTTGGATTACTGGCTTTTCCATGGGCAGTTGAAAGTAATACATTGGGGTTTCTCATAGGATTTGGAGCTGAGAAATATTATTTTGAAACACAGCCATGATGGACAGTATTCATCTGCTTGTATTTAACCATGTTCCTTTATAAGGGCAATATGAAAAAGAAAGCAGTTTCAAAAATAGTAACATAATAACAACAACTGCAATAACAATAACAGATATGTTTTTGACTAAGATCATAGACCAGAGACCATAAAATAATACTTAAAAACGTATTTTATTACATTTTTTAAAACATATTTTAGCATTGCAAACTGTAGGCAAGCTGTGGACACAAACTTCAATTAATCTGTTAACAGGAAACAGCCGTGCCGTCCTCAACAAACCGTGCAGTACAAAGTGGTTATTTTGTGTGCTTTGAGTGCCACAAACACGAGCCCCATTGAGGTTCATTGTATTGGAGTGAGCGGCAGCAAACATCTAAAAAATATTGTCAAATCTTGATACATCAATAACAAAATAATTAGTTATATCAGCACCAGTCTCCCAATCTAAACCCACTACTCCCTCCCCATTCTGTGCTGCAATGACAACCAGCAATTCAGCTTCAAAGAGACATGTGATGCGAAACTGTCGCTCTACACTTTTTCTCAGTGTCCCGCACCTCAAGAATGTTGTTATGTCACAGACACCATCATACTTTGTCGTACAGTCTGATTGGACAGCCAGATGGAATGCCTAAATTCATTGTCATGGATACATTTTAAAAGTTCTTCCACCTCCGCAATTTCAATAATTTCACCGAGTGCTGCCAAGTAGCCTATTAGAAATGTAAACAAACGTTCAGAGGTTGTCGTCTTGTTACCATAGAGACAATCGAACCCTCTTGGCAGACGGTCTCCCGAAGTATAAATGCCAAACGTTGTGCAACGCCTTCATTTTTGTCATTCGACACTTGTCCTAAGGGCGTACGATGAAGTATAAATTAGGCTTAACGGTCTCCCATTGTTCTCATGTTCCTTTAGAACGTTGCCATTATTCAAACTGAGAGAAGCTATAGCCTGAGTTATGTTATAATTTTGTCACTCCCATGTTAAGTCTATGGACAGTTAATTGTCAGAATTTCATAAATGTGAGGTCATAGTCAAACTTAAAGTCTACAGCCATATAAGAATAAAAAGCATGTATGTCTAAAAATGACTAACAGAATGAGGGATTGGTCTTGGGTCGGGGTGTCCACAAACATGAATGGCATAAACGTATACCAAAATCAGTATTTGGAGAGCCCGTGGCATCGAGACTGCTTTTGAAATGGTGGAGATTTCAAGGTTCAAAAATTGCTGTTTTATATTGGAGAGCTGACCAACATAAACATACCCGTGACATCTCTGCTGTGCAACCAGGGCTGATCCTAGTTGGCTGTTCTTGATCAATGTGGGGCTGTCCAGTGGAGAAAATCAGGTGTGTGCCTTCCCTCTGCTGCAGCTTATCTCCCCATTATTTCCTCTACCCACATGGAGGAAGACTGGATCACCTCAGCAAACGGTCAAAAGCAACGCCCCCAGCAACACTGCCTGAACTCTCTGGAAGCAACAGGTTTGAGGCTCTCTTAGTTGTCCTCCAGCAAATGCTGGGGATTTTCTTGTAATCAGACTTACTACTCAGCAATGTGAAGATATCACAGTTTACAATGAGTACTAACCAAGGGTGGGGGGTACTGGATGGAGACAAATTATTTAGAACATGCGAAAATATACAAATGAAAAAATGTATTATTATAATTATTATTATTATTATTATTATTATTATTATAATAATGGCAGTCATGAAGAAATGAATCTGTATTTTCCACCATTTCTTTCCTCCCACCTGCATCATTATGATAATCTGCCATTGTGGGCCCATGAAAAGCCTCTTGTCCACATCATTACGCCTGTAAACATTAGTCACGCCTCGCTGCCTGTCTCCTCGCTTGAGAGAGCATCCTGGTGCTCAGGCAAGAGCGATCGCCCCTCCTTCACAGTGTTTCGCATCTCACCCCAAAGCCGCCATCAGCCAGATTGAATCTTTGCTCCCAGTTGGAGGCTGATTTTAACACCTGCTTCTTATTTACATTTTTATGTATAGTTTATAGCTTTTTTTTCATGTATATTAAAACTGTTTTTCTGATACTTTTCCAAGATTGAGAAACTTTTCAATTAGGCAACTAGAAAACCCTTGCAAAATATACATTGAACATAATATGGGGTATGCCATACACTACTTACTTGCCATGATGTAGTTGTATATTTCACCCTGCTAAATTTTACAAAACAAACAGCATGCAAAACATTTAATTTATGAAAGTGGGAGTGATTTCTGCACATGTAATGTAAGATATAGTTTTGCTTTAAAATGTGTTCTGATTTTACTTGTTTTCACATATGGTGACTTTCTCATAATGAGTGCTGTGATTAAATCCTATAGTAATCAGGAATACATCAGAGCTTAATTTTATATGGTCCCCTGTACTGTGAGGGTAAATGTATTGTTGTCTGCGCTTTCTGACATGGTTGACTCTTGTAATCAAAATATAAAATGTTCATTTGCAGAGCTACGACAAGATCTCGTTTGCAAAGTGCCCCTTTGCCTCCAGTCATTAGTATCTGAATTTCCACTGTCGGGTGAGTGCGTGTGAGTGCTACCTAGTGGGCATGTGGGGCCTTTAGCCTTGGGCCTAAAGCCTCGAATGTTGCTTCCCCACCACCGGGTCTAGAACCATGGCGTTACACTAAATCCCGTCCATAATGTGACACATTGGTGCCAACATCACACACCCTAGCTAAGATCTAGCTAACAACACAGCAGGCTAACGTTAGTAACGTTAGTTAACGTCAGCTAGATAGTATGTTAGCAATTTAGCACTCAGCCAGGGGCCACATGTATAAAACTCTGAGTAAAAGAATGCGGAAAAGAATGCTCAGGGTGAAAGTCGTGAATCTGCTTAAAAAAAGTTTGGCTTTTTCTACTTCTGCCTTTCGGTCACTATGTCGCCATATCACACTGATGTCAAACATTGCGTACATATGGTGTCCATCATATGCAGAGGTATGCAGATTATCACAGCACGTGTTATTTTATACATCTGATTTTCTGTGTGGAAACTCCCTTACGCGGCTTTCTGAGGGCATTTTTTTCTGCTCAGCACTGTTTATGTGGCCCCAAGTTTAGGGTAGGTGGAATACAGCTAGCTATTACAGTTAATGTAAACTACAACTTAATTTAATCACAACTTTCTTGCAATATTGTAATGTTACTTGTATTTAGCCAACTAGATAGCTATCTTATATTTACATCGCAAAACAACTGACCAGGTGATGCTTTCATTTGCGTTTCCATCTAAGCTAGCTAATGTTTGATAGCTATCGATAGGGAGATAGTAAGTTAGCTGTACTCTCAAGCGAACAACACATACTAGTCAGCTAACGTTAGCACTCAGACAAGTTAGTGCACTGAATACCCAGTTTCGATAATTCAGCAAATATATACTTCATCATATCCTCCTTTTTACAAACTCCGTTGAACTGATGCTGAACATTTTCTTCAAACCAGATGTTAAGAGCTTTTGTTTCTTCTGCAGACAAGTACTAGCGATTGTTTTCCATTTCCTCCAAATCTATCAAAGTAACGTTAAGTTAGCTTTCAATATTATTTGGGATACACAGGAATAAAGATGGCTGCAGGGGGTCATCTGATATAAAGGTCAGCTAAGCCTGTGATAACGTCGCCCTGCATGGCCGCACCCCTAGACCCAGCTGGCCGTACAAGGACCAAGATAATCGGGCGGCCAAAATTCCTGGCCGTAAGCCCTGACGAAGCCCAGACAAACCCCCCAACGAAGCCCCGGAAGTGCCAGTGGAAAGCCACCTGGCCCTGGCACACACTGTCTCACCCTACAATGGAAATGCGGCTAGTGATCTCAAGAGTGATTTGCCCCTGAGCAACACCATGTGGCATTTTGTCTGGGAAAAGGTACTGAATCCTGTGCTCTGAATGGGGGATGTGAGGGGTTGGTTGAAAGGACCAGCTCTCTCTGTTCTCACATGAAGTGAGTCATGAGCTGCCAATTAAGATGACTTAACATTCCTGGTGCAGCCCCTCAGTTCTCCGGAGGTAATCAGTGTTTTTGTGTGTGTGTGTGTGTGTGTGTGTGTGTGTGTGTGTGTGTGTGTGTGTGTGTGTGTGTGTGTGTGTGTGTGTGCGCGCGGGCGTGTGTGCAGGCTATGTGTATGAGCGTACGCGCCCGCACAGGTGTGCATGCTTGATACACGGCTGTGTGGCAGTCCTGGGCTGGATTAAAAGGGAGACAGATCAGGCGGGTGTCTCCGGTTACCAGGGATACCAACTCACTGTGACTCACTCCGGCCAAACCACCCAAACTCTTAAGAGGGAGGCACAGTGGAGCAGGTTGTCAGGTAATAAGAATCATGGGTAATTTATACAATAGTAGTGCTGGCCGTCTGCCGGGGCACCAGCTGACAGGCGGGCAGTCCTGCCACACTGCTGCTCACATTAACAATGGCGCAGAACCCCATTTTAGGCCCCTGTGCTGTTTGCTACGGGTTTCTAATTTTATTTGCATAATGAAATAGAGGGAGGAGAAAGCAGAACACTGCCCCTCTGGCAACTGGCAGAGTGTATCACAAGGTTAGGTTAATCCCAGCTAGGACACTGTGGTTGGAGCCTTGCATAGGAGAATAGTTAGCCAGTCATACTGTACAAACAGGTTTCAGAAAGAGAAAAACTGCAGGCGTTCATAAAGTTTCCACAGACAAATAAATGTATCTTATGTACCTCCTAAGCAAACAAACACTGTTGTAGTTATTAAAACTGGCTTGGTCTTTGTTAAAATGTACCTATCCCTTTGAGCTTTAAAATTATGCAAAATAAATTGATTGTGTGCAGCTGTGGGAGCAGAAGATGCAGTCTCCATCCTGCTTGCTCCCTGCTTCATCTGCGGTTAATGTCAATGTTGACGGTATCTCCCGCTGAAGTAGATTGCACACCAGCTGGTGGCTCATTATCCTAATTACCCTCAGTTTGGAAGCCTTGTCAAGAGCTTGCAATATTTCAGATAAAACAAATGGTGTATGTGGTGTGTTTTTATTATAGTGTCATTATGGAAGACTTTTGTCCGATTTCTCAGTGTTTAGGTTTATCCCGGGTTCTGAGGGGTGAAACAGCCCACTCTAGCCAGTCTGTTGCAGGGCCCTTACCTACAATTAATCTTTCTAATGCTGTATGCCCACCAGAGACAGTACACATGTAGTTTGCTCTTCTGCTGTTAATTTTGGTGTGTCAGCTGGAGATTGAGCTCAATGACCTTCTGGATGCTTGAAACTCAAGGCCACGTAACTGGTTCATGGCTATCATGAGAATGCCTAACTGGATGTTATCTATGGCAACAAATTCAGGAATACTGCCCAATTTATGTTTTTAGAGTGTTTTTTTACTTCACTTGCTGCTTTTTTGGGGCTTCATGTTAGAATTTCCCAATTGTAACATTATTCGGTAACTTCTCTCTAACAAATCAAGATACAAATAAAACTGAATTGAACTTAATTGAATATTATCAAAAAGTCGGAGGCATACCATTAATCTGAGCCTCTGGTTGTTTTCTGTTGCTAAGAAACACTAGCCACGTTTACACGCAGAATATTTTAGAATATTTTTATTTTATTTTTTCCGAATACATTCAATTTGATTTAAGATTCCAAAAGAACTGTTTACATGCTGAATAATTTGATTGGTTAAGGTGTGATCCTTTAAGATTAAGGTGTGCATTTACATGCCGCAAACATGTAATCAGAAGCTCCAAGATCTAGCAATAACTGTTTTAATGTGCTGAATCTCGCATTCAAGTAGCCTACACAATACACATTTCTAATATAAATAGACCTATCTCCAAATATGCATTGTGTGGGGTGGCAAACGTAGGGCTGCGTATGTCCAATTTCCAGCCTAATTTGGAATGTACAATTAGCTATTTGCAACTGCATCCATGTTCACGTGCCGATTCGGGAGTGTCCACATACGCAGTTCTCCTCCTTCACTGCAGTTTTTGCCTTTTTTTTTCCCCGAATAAAAAGCGTGTGAAATGGCAAAAATATTGTATCCATCAATATAGTGTTGAAAAAAGACCCTTTCTCCTTCATTCACTCAGATTTCATAAGTGAGTGTTTCATATCATGCTCAACAAATCAGGAAAGACGGAGGCACAATTTATTTTGATAATCTAGTCTAAGGTCTAAATAATCAGTTCAATGGGTATTCTTGGAAATGTATCCCTATAAATTGCATTAATTTATAACTTTAATTAATCAGTTAAAAAATGGAATTAAAAATGGCATTTAGAAGAGTGCCTTAGAGCAATTTACACAGAGTACATTTTTACATACAATCCATTTATACATCTGGATATTTCTACTGAAGCAATTAAATGAAAAGAATACCTTGCTCAATGGCATTGGTGTATCCACATATCTTTTGGGGGGGTCGTGTCCCCAATAATGTTGGATAATACCCCCCAATATTCTCATTCCTTTGAATAAAATGCTAAAGGCGAACTCTAGTTATTTGGGTTCTCACTCACTGTTGTGGAAATGTATACGCCCTTGATAAATGGTACAACAACCCAGCTGTGAACCAAACCTAGGACCTTTGAATTATAAAATGTCATGGTTTCTAACAGCCTCTGCTGTTTCTGCGTTCGGGTTTCCTTTTGGCGTCGTCGGGACGCTCTATCGTAATTTTTCCGCCTCCATTCCGGTATTCGTGTTTTGCCCGACAATTATTCTCTGCACCTGTTTTGCGTTTCTGGTTCGTATGAATAGGAAACGCAGCAAGTCCGGTTTAGAGTTAAGAGAAAGATTTATTTTAGTCTTTTTCTTTCCTTTCTCTCTTTATCCTTTGTACTCTTCTGCCAGTTAGGTAGCTAACAGGTTCCAGTTCCATTTTCATTCTCTCGCCTGTTTTTACAGGGCGTTTCTTTTGTTTTGTTTCACTACCTCTTGTTATGTCTAATTATTTAGTGTGTGAGGTTGTTTTGTTAGTTATTCTAGCTGTTTATCGTGATCGCCTCAGTTTTTGGAGGTTGCTTTATTTTCACTTGTGCTAGGCAAGTTTTGCTCCCGATCCTGTGTTATCCAAGTCCTGGTGCGGCTAATTTTTGTGGCGTATCTTTCTAAATACACTTTTAGAAATCCTTATCGGTCGCGTTTGGTTCTCCGAACCTTACACTCCCCATTACATAAAAGCAGTTCCATAACCATTAGACCACACTGTTACCCTATATGTCCACTTAATCTGCCTACTGTATGTGCACACAACTATCAGGTTTTCCCCTGGTAACTAGTCTTTGATGTTCCTGATACAGAAACAGAATGCTGTCTCACCTTCAATGATATCATTTTGTGTTACAACTATAGCAAGTTTGGCAGATATTAAATACAGATATTAAACTCAAACTTGCTTTCATATACTGCTGCACAGAGGTGTAACATCTGGGGGTCAGAAAGTAAAAGTCCTGACGTGTTTCTTCCACCCATGAACTCAGCCAACTGATTTCACTAATTAGTTTTACCTCCTGGCTGAAGAATTGTGCTAAGTAGCAAATCCAGTTGATTGGAACCAAATACTGGGGAGGACTTTTACTTTCTGAACCTGGGTTTTACAACTCTGCTGCTGCAGTGCTTGTTCCCTGTGGTCTTATGAACAGGCACAATTGCTTCAACATATACAGTAACTACATGTTACTTTTCTCAGAGTCTGCAGCAAACCAGTCCAAACCATCTATGATGAATTTCCATAGACCAAGGTTTAGTTCATTCATTTTCACTTCATGAAGACATTCATTATAAGAAGGTAAAAATAACAAAACTCCCCCGGTGCACATTGACCTGGCCCTGAAGGGCGAGATGCCCCTCTCACTCTGCATACAAAACCCATCAGCGGTGAACTCATACTTTGCATTTCAGGAAGGGAAGCCAATGTCTTTTATCTCTGTAACACAAACACGCTTCCCTCATCTGAAAAGTGCACACAGCAGACATACTGATATTTAATGTTCCTCAGATGGCATTTACTTGAGAGTGATATATCTTTGTTTCAGGCAATATGTTGCATTCTATATCACCTACTATGAACGAGAACAATAGTGGAAATGCTTAAGTCAGTCATGGATGTAACAAGCTCTGAAACTTGTTCAACATGTGGAGGGGAGGGGACAATCGGGCGGAAGTGGCCCCAGTGTGAAACATATTTAATCACAGCGTCTCCCGGAGGGATCAAAGCAGTCAGAAGACACCATTACAAATCACAGATGGGGGGAGATTACATGCGGATCTACCCCCTATTCCCACTTTGAGCACACCGCCCCTTTCCCTTGAAGGATATGCAGTTTGTTTTATATGCAGTATAGGGTCGATGGCAGACTACCTTCATTTCTGCACTGTCTGCGTCATATTGTGGTGGTGTTCTAAAGTACCATATTAATGTGAGTTTCGCTACGTATAAAGTTTAGGAAAATTTGACTGGAGGAGCTTATCAGCTGATTCATAGCAAATCTGCTGCCACACCTTCAAGTGTTTCACGTCACTGTCTGCGTGCTCCACCACTCATGATTTACACGAAAGCTGAGAATTGGAAAGCTTTTTTTAGATTTATTTGGTCTACCTGTTTTTTTTTATTTATTCCTGCATCATCTGTGAATGCAATAATTACAACCACTAGAAAACAAATGCAAACAATTAAAAATGTAAAAACTTGCTTATGATTACCACAATTAATTATTTATTATTTTGTTCAATTAGATTTGCTGTTAGGTAATTAAAAATTGACTTATCTGAAACTGAGTTTCTCAGTCTCTTAAAAAATGATTTTACTAAAATTGTAACTGTAACCCATAGCCAACCATGTGGATTGATAATGAACATAATGTCATATTAATTGTAATATGAATCATTGTTTTAATGAAAATTATAACATGAATATTAAATAAAATAAACTATTCTTCATGAAAAAATATGCTAGTTATACATGCATGGCTAAAGATCAGTAGCAGGTTTTATGCAAAGTATCATATACGTGGGGTCTAAAACACAGAAGGCAAGACCAGAGAGTTGGCAGGTACAGCGATCATGACCCAGCCAGTTTGGTCTTTATCTATTTTCCATGTCCAGGAAACATAGAAAGTCTCACGTGAAAAGCTGTGTTCATCTCCAGCTAATGGTACACTACAATCAATACAAAGCAGAATCATCAATATTTAATATAATCAATATTTATTTATGTAGCGCAGTTCACAACTAGTTGTCACAATACGCTTCACAGAAAAACCCAGCCTAAACCCCCACAAGAGCAAGCCAAAGGCAACATTGGCAAGGAAAAACTCCCTGGTGTAACTAGGAAGAAACCTTAGGAGGAACCAGACTCAAGGGGGGAACCAATCCTCCTCTGGTCGGCTCAGGGTCTAGGTCTTAATGACCAGTATGGTCAAAACAGCCAATGTCCATGTTAATAGAATTTAGCAGCAGCTATATGACAGTCCAGATGTGGCGGCCATGATGGCAATGATGGAGGGGAACCGGGCGCCGATGGCTGTGGGAGCAGCTGGCATCAGTGGTAGGGAGGGGAGGGGCAAGCGGCGACGGAGAGGAAGCCGGACAGCAGCGGTGAGGGAGTCCAGTTGACAGCAACTCTCGAGATGCGGAGCATAAGCCCCGCCGCTAGAATGTAGAAAAAAGAGAGAGAGAAAAACAGTTAGGGAAAGTGTAATAGAGCAGCAGGAGCACCAACAGGGGATTGCACAAGTGCCCCTGCCAGGAGTAATCTAGCTGCATAGCTATGAAGACAGAGTTTGAGAACCCAGGCAGTCATGAGAGGGAAAACATTCTACCCACCTTTCAAGAGCCAGCCCAAGAAGATGGGGTCACAGCTGTTGACAGGTGACAGTAAGGAGAGGATGCCATCCCACATTACACTATGGCTAAAGGCTTGTCTGGCCCCATCTCCAGACTACAACTCATTATAAGCCTGATCATAGAGGTGCGTTTTTAATCTAGACTTAAATATTGACACTGTCTGATTACCTTATAAATTTTGGTAGGGTGTTCCACAGTAGTGGCGCTCTGTAAGAGAAAGCTCTACCACCCATCAAGTTTTTAGATATTCTAGGGACTACTAAGTAGTCTTTTGGCTTATAGGGTGAAAGAAGATTACATATATACACTGGCGCAGTCCATAAAGTCCATTTAAGGCTTTAAAGGTCAGAAGCAAAACCTTAAAGTCTATCCTATACTTAATTGGTAGCCAGTGAAGCACTGGGGTAATATGCTCATACTTCTTAGTTCTAGTCAAAATGCGAGCGGCTGCATTCTGCACAAACTGGAGATTATTTAGCAAGGATTTAAGGCATCCAGATAGCAGGGCATTACAGGGCAGGGCATTACAGTAATCTAGTAATCTAGCCTAGACCAGAGTCACTAAAAATTAACATCCCTGTAATAGCACTTTTGCAATGTACAACCTCCCAGCAACATAGAACTGACATGCCAGATGTTGTCGCCAAGACGTCGGGTAACAAACATTGTCAGAACATCACCACAACTTTCCAGCGGCGTCTTGCCTATTTTTAACAGTTCAGCAAAGTTGCAGCACGTTAAGTTGCAGCACAGGACAATATGGTGAGTATTTCAGGCTAAAATGAACTTCTTGTGGTTATTTCATTGCTTGAATTTAGTTTTATTACTTGTGTAGGTATTTTAGCCTTAGCCTTGGTTTCATAGTATACTATACATTATGTATTGTTTTATTAGGATCTCAATTAGGCAACTGCTAATCTTCCTGGGGTCTTCACTTATAAAAACCATTCATCACAACAGTAAAAGCAAATTAGATGTAAAAAGAAACATAAAAACAAAAGATTAAACAATATGTATATATATATATATATATATATATTTACTATAGTATATAAAAGAAACCACAATCCAATCAAAGTATCATGGTCGGATAAGACCAAACTTAAGCTTTTTAAAAAAAAAGGCAAAATACTACAGAGCTAGCTCAAATCCTGTGTAAAAGCCAAAAAACAATGATAGTCAATGGGCACATGTAAGACAAATTAAGTTAAGTAAAATAAAATCTGCAGTGCGTACAATGCACTACAATTTCAGATGACAGAATTCACAACCCTACCGCATTTCATGTATTATCTTTTAGCCAAGTGCCCTTATAATGCATTGCCTCAATTATAAATATAGGTAGTGCATACAATTCAGCAGCTGGCTTTTTCTTAATGTACTTCCTTTCAACTTACTTTAATAGCAAGTAGGCATTCATTTTCTTGTTTGAATTTATCACATTGCAGTTGCTTTTAAACAACTCAATTTTTGCCTGTTCACAGTCCAATTTGTAACATTACACATTCTTATAATATAGATGAATGACTCCTGAGATATTAGGAAAACATTTGTCTCATCCATGCAATAGCTTCAGACTTGAAGAGGTGCAAAACATTCTCTGCGGCACAAAGGGGCATGCAAATACCTCCCCATACAGCCCTGTGTGTGATGCAGTTGTGCAGCTGATCATCATGGGTGGGCTAACCACTTAGCCATTAGCAATTTGTTTTTTAAAATGACACCAATTTTTTTTTAGATTATAAAAAATGGGGGGAAAGCATTTTTTTTTAATATACAGTGGGGATGGAAAGTACTCAGGATACAATTTGCTGTACTCCAGAAGATTGGATTTGAAATGGAGTGACTATGAGGTGAAAGTGCAGACTTTCAGCTTTAATTTGAGGGTTTTTACATCCATATCGGGTGGACCGTGTAGCAAATGTAGCCATTTTAATGCACAGCCCCCCCCCCCCCCATTTTAGTGGACGAAAAGTAATTAGAAAAATGAACTTAAATAAAGTCATCATCTATAACATTTGGTTGCATATTCTTTTCTGATGTCTGTGACCCAACAACATCAAAGGACTCTTGATAACTTATTTTCTGGAACTCTTACAAGCGATACTATAGATTCTCTGCAGTTGAATGGATCTCAATGGGAAGGGGGGGTCTAGATTAAGCTGTAAATTATGCTGGAACAGTAAGGATCACATGGTTGGCTATATGGCTGTGCGTCTGAGGTATGTCTGTAGGGTCTGAGGTATCAAACAAGCCTCAAACCATCACTCTGCTGCCAGATATCCAGTAGATATGGATGGATGACTTAAAGGGTTGTTTCTGACTCATTTTTCAGAGAGGTTATAGTATTACATTACATTACAATCATTTGGCAGACGCTTTTATCCAAAGCAACATAAAATAAGAGCATACCGAAGGTCATTGAAGCAACTAACTACAAAACAGATCAGACAAAGCACATCCTTCTCATAACGTAGAAGCTATACCTAGTAATGAACATTGAGTACACACAGTAAGCTATGAGTATGTCAGTTATACCTTCTAAACTATTAAATCAAACAAGAGTTACAGGAAACAGGCAAAAGAAAAAACAGGGAACAAGTACTGAAAATGGTCCTAGATTGGTATGTCAGTCAAGGTTAAGTCTGAAGAGGTGTGTCTTCAGGCCACAAAGGAAAGCAGGCAGTGTTTGAGCAGAATCTAGAGGAATGGGGAGTTTGTTCCACCACTGGGGAGCTAGGGTGGAAAAGCTCCACAGTCGGGACAAGTGATGGCCATTGAAACGGAGGAGGGGAAGTGCGAGTTGCCCTGCTGCAGCAGAGCGAAGTGGTCGAGCTGGAACGTAGTGCTGGATTAAGTCCTGCCTGTAGGAGGGGCCTGTCCTATTGGCTGCAGTGTAGGCCAGGGTCAGAACTTTGAACCTGATCCTTGCTGTGACTGGCAGCCAGTGGAGTGACCTCAGCAGGGGGGGTGACATGCGAGAACTTGGTGAGGTTGAACAGAAGCCGGGCAGCTGCGTTCTGGACCAGTTGAAGAGGCAGAATGGCACAGGCTGGTAGGCTTGTGAAAAGGGAGTTGCTGTAGTCCAGGCGTGAGGTGTATTGTAAGAGCACCAGAAAATAAGATATCAAGAGTCTTTTGATGTTGTTGGGTCACAGACATCAGGAAGTCATGGCATGCACAGGATATGCAACCAAATATTAAATATGATGACTTTATTTAAGTTTATGTTAATTACTTTTCGTCCCCTAAAATGGGGGGGGGCTGTGTATTAAAAAAAGGCTACAATTGCTACACGGTTCACCCAATATGGATGTAAAAACCATCAAATTAAAGCTGAAAGTCTACACTTTAACCTCATAGTCATTGGTCCATTTCAAATCCAATGTTCTGGAATACAGAGCCAAAACAACAAAAATATTGTCACTGCCTGAATACTTTCTGTCCCCACTGTAAAACACAACGTTCAAATGTTGTACATTATTTTGAAGGAATTAGGAACACCCAATTCATTCCTCCCATATGCCATACATTTTTAATCTGAAGGAAATGATGACATTACTTCTGACGCCTATAGTGCACTGTGTTTTAGTCTGGTAATATGACTTAAAATCTTATTTTTCTTCTATAAAGTATTAGCTTGTTTAACTTACTTCTTACTTGACGAGTGAAATGACAAATCTTGAGTAAAATGGAAAAAAAAGAGTAAAACTATCTCACCTCATTGGCAATTTTTTTGTCTTACTTAGCAAAAGAGTAATAGAAATAAGATTTCTATAAGTAAATACAAGACTAAAATGCTTGTTTAGACTGACTTATTTTTATTTTTTTGCAGTGGACAAAGCAGTTTAATATCTTACATTTTCATTTTCATAATTGGATATTTACCAAAACAATCTGTGTCAAATGCCATTCTCAACATTCTCCAACAGCTGTACCCGACTGGAAAGTGACAATCCAAACCAGGGATGAACGCAAAAGGCAGTAAGATTACTTATCCATCCCAAAACATTGTAAGTGATATATTCACAAATAGTAAAAGCACACTGGGGGAGAGAATGATCTCACTTGTGAAAATCCAATACCATTTATATGAGCATGATATTAGAAAACTAACTGTAGGGGAATTTATTTAATTATAGTTTAATATGATATGGATATGCGCAATTATCACTCATGAAAGGTGGCCATTAGAGCTATACGTATGTAATAGGAAAGGCATTGTGCATGTCTAGAAGTGGATTACTGGGTTCCATCTTCAGATTTTGTTTCAGGTCATGGAAAAGAAATTGTGCAAAATCACATATGTAAATTGTAAGTGGTACAGGAAGCCCAGAGGCTGTGGCTTTAGTCGTTTGCAGACACTGCATGTGCGCACCAGTCAAAACGTGCCATGTTTTGACTGCTGTCTCGCCATTTCCAGCATGTGCAGTCTCAGCTGCGCTGCGTGTGCGGGCGGTCGGGTATCCAAATTTAGAAGCTGTACTAAGACGTATTCTCAGTCTTGCTAGTCCAGGTGGTGGATCTAAACATAGGAAAGAACAGTTTAGACCCATTTGCTACATAATAACGGTAATATTAAACACATTATGCAAAGAGGTGTAATTGCAATAAGAATTCATTGAAATAACAAAAGAAAAAAATCTGTTCAGACAAGAGAGAACACCTGCACTTCTTCTACCTGTTCCTCTTCCTTGAGGATATTACCCATATCCTTTAATCACACGTTCCCCATATAGACAGCCAGCGAAACCCTCAGCACGAAGACACAAGATCAATGACAGAACAACACTGCCACCTCAAAATGTGCAGCCAAGAAAAATTGCTTGCTCGCTTTCCTCCGCCATCGACTGTCAAAGACAATTTAGAGCACACAGGTGCACTTGTGTGTGCACCACTGAAATAACATTGGACCCTTCTGTTGTTTTGAAATATGGAAGAAAAAAGAACAAAAAAAGAGCAGTGGCTAGATCATACAAACTCGCTCCAGAATGATCTTTGAAGCATTTGCCAGGAACAAGGACAACAGCATTACTCTCAACACCCCGTGTTGGAAACAGCATATCTCCTTCCCCCTACCTGAAAGAATATATTTCAGTCTCAGCCCTTTCAAGTTTGTAGATTACAAGCTACAATGCTGGAAGCAATTGACAAATTATATCCTATAAAATCACATATATTATCTAAGGTGCAGATGCTTAGTTATTGTTCAGTAGAATTTCAGTATCCAGTTTCATTGACAGCTTATTATTGAGTTACTGTAAAGTAATTGGAAGAAAGAAAACTTTACACAAGGTATAAACTCTTCCAACAATTCTGGCAAAGTTGCCAAGAGGAAAAAATAAATAAACTACTATTAAAAACTTTAGATAACTTCCACAAACTGTATAAAGATTTTTTTGACAGCTTTTTATCCCCATTTTTTCTTATTTCCCCAATTTGGAATGCCCATTCGCAATTTTAGCCCATTCTGATCGCTGTAACATTGTCTATTAATTCAGGGGAGTAAAGGTTTATACAGGTGACGAAAATGCATGCAGGCCCCTGCCACTTTTCACTTTGAAATTTAGCACCTGCGTAGTTATTGTGCCAGGGGACTACATAACTGATGCAGCTGGTTCAGGAAGATTGCAGGTGTACAATCAACTGAGCTATTTTGTGTTGAAGCTGAAAACTGGATGACTGAAACCATCCTTCACTATGGTCAGTTATGTGACTATAATGACAACCCTGGCACAGATATGTCATGCGCCGTTGAGCTGTTCCGCCCAGGGGTTCACTGTATTCCCTGTCTGTTCTAGAGAACGCGTCTCAATGATATTACCATTAAAAACAGGTACCATCTTCCTCTCATGAATTCTGCACTTTAGTGCTTATAGGGGGCGTCTTTCTTTTCAAAACTCAACCTAAGCAACGCGTACAGTCTTGTGCGCATGCGTGAGGGCAATGAGTGGAAAACCGCTTTTAACACACACCACGGTCACTACGAATACCGGGTGTTGCCTTTCGGTCTCACTAGCACCAATTCAGTTTTTCAGGCGCTAGTGAACGATGTTCTGAGAGAGATGCTGGAGAAATTAGTGTTCATTTACTTAGACGATATTTAAATTTTTTCTCCGAATCTTTCTTCTCACGTCATTCACATGAGACAGGTTTTGGAGGCGCTCCTTAAGGCTCAACTATTTGTTAAGGCAGAGAAGTGCACTTTCCACACCAGTTCCATCTCCTTTTTAGGCTTCATTGTTGCGGATGGGAAAGTTCTGATGGACCCAGAAAAGATTTTGGCGGTTAGGAACTGGCCTACTCCCAATTCTGTGAAGCAGGTACAACGCTTCTTGGGCTTCACAAATTTTTATAGGAGGTTTATCCGCAATTTTAGCTCGGTAGCTGCTCCTATCACAGCCCTCACAAAAAATACATCTGCTCAGTTTCAGTGGAATCCTAGGGCTGAGACAGCATATACTGAACTAAAGAGGAGGTTCTGCTCCGAACCTATTCTTATTACTCCTTATGACGCCTCTGAGCTGGGGGTTGGGGTCATTCTGTCCCAGCACACTCCGGCGGACCGCAAGCTACACCCATGCACGTATTTCTCTCAGGTTCTTATATCTGCTGAGAGAAATTTGTGAGCGGTCAAATTGGCCCCTTAGTTGGGGGGTCCTGTCATGGTTATTGGCAGTCTCCATTGTTCTCTGCGGTTCTACTTTTTGGTTTCCTTTTTGGCATCGCCGGGACGCCCTATCGGATTCTTTCCGCCTCCATCCCGGTGTTTGTATCTTGCCCGGCACTTATTCCCTGCACCTGTTTTGCGTTTCCTACCGGCTATAAATGCCTCAGGATTTCCGCATTGCCTCACTTCAATATTGTCTTTGTTATGTTGACAACGAAGTCGGTGAGGTATAGGAAATTTGGTCACTGCATTTCTGGTTCGTATGAATAAGAAACGCCACAAGTCCGGTTATAAGAATTAGGATTAGATGGGTTTTCTCTTTTCTTTCCAATCTTTCTTTATCCTTCATTCTTTTTACCTGTTACCATTTGTGTTCAGCTCTTTCGCCACAAGAGCTTTGGATATCAGGTCTTCTTTTCTATTCTTTTCCTTCACTTGTTCTCTCGAGTTTTGTTTTGTTTCTCTACCTCCTGTTACGCCTAGTGATTTAGTGCGTGAGGTTTTTGTTATTCATTCACGCTGTTTATCGAGACTCGCCTCATTTTGAGGTTGCTTTGTTTTGGCTTGTGCTAGGGAAGTTTTGCTCCCGTTTTTTTGTTTACCTATTCCCTGGTGTGGGTACTTCCGCGTTTGTGGTGTATCTTTTTAAGATACACTTTTAGAATCCTTCTCGTTCGTGTTTGGTTCTCCGAACCGTAACACAACCCTTACAAGATAGGATTAATTCTGGACTGTTGGTTACATCACTACTGGGAGACAAACAACTTTTCATATTGTGAAAACTGATGTAGTTGCAAGGCCGCTCACCCCCCCTAGCTCTACTCGCGCCGTTAGTGTCACATAAAATCACATTTCCATCTGACGATGAGTTTTATTTTGATAAAGTTACTAGTTACTTGTGAATTCTGTAACACAATTTTCTTCATGATTAAAAATGTATTTATTTATTGTTCATGATGCAGCCTATGTATCCACAAATTCTCTTTTTGTGTATTTTGAGCATTAGCTAGAATGGGCCCGTTAATTAGCCCCCATTGTTACCCAATTATTCAGAACGTTCAGTTGCCTTCAGGCTTAGTACATAATTTTATACAGCTAAAGAACTCTATTCGCATTACACGCACATCACACAAGCAGTCCTCTTAGCACCTCAGTAGTTTATCACCACTGACGATGTATTGCTGGTCATAGCAGTTTTACACTTTATTTTGTACAAGCAAACCTTTAGGAAATCATCCCCTAAAAGTGTTTATGATTTTTACCAACCCTTGATATTTTTCCATCACACACATTGCTGTGTACTGTTTTGCTGTCATCGTGCTCAAATGCAACGAAATAGCAGATATAACTTAGCAGTTGTAGCTAACATTTGTAACTGTAATTACTTTCGCACTGAGCATAATTTTTGCTCATTTGTAATAATACTCAGACAAATTAAATTCTGATGCTAAATATATATTTTGCGGCCAAAACCTAAGTTTATCTCGTGCGTAGGAGTTATTATCATGTACGTAGGAGATAAACTTAGGTTTTGGCCGCAAAAAATCTTTTTCTTCACCTTGCCTTTCAGGGCTTCCGTACCATGCCAATGCTCCACGTCCTACAATAATTATGTTTATCCCACCAAAAACAGACTCATGAGAAAATGTTTATCTCCAGTTTGTGGGCCCAGAGGTAACGGAAACACAAATTAACCCTCATATTATGTTAAATTTGATCCAAAACCACAATGTTCTCCACCACACCAAGATTCCCTGACCCCTTACTTACCCCTTTGTGGTCCTTACCCCTTTGTTGTCATTCATAATTTCTGGTTGTGTTATTCAAAAGTTGCGTTATTGGCTTGGAAAAACATGCAATGTCACAGTATGGAATTCAAATTGTGTGACAAACTGTTGCTGCTGAAAAAACGTATTTCTAACCATGCAGGGTACTGTTATATGGGTGTGATCGGGCCCTTACAGCCACCCCTGGGTCAGTTGATCTGGGTCAGCAATTAACACTTCTTATTAAATAAATTGCCTCAAAGATAAAATATGCATGCACCTACTGATAATTACGTTTCAGATTTTTCACAAAATTTGAGTTAGCTAAGAAAAATGATGTCTCTCTCCATAACATTCCATGATAACGTTCCATCATTCTAGCAAACAAGCACAACGATCTCCAGCTGTTTCCTAACAATCTAACTACTGACAATTCTGGCCATACTCAGATAAGCAAGACTGATAACCACATAGGAATATAACTTAAAATATGCTCACAACAAGAACACATCATTATCAGAAATTAAGCCTTGTACAGTAAACCATCATTTATTTTGAAAAGCAGTGTGTTTGGAAAACATTGTTATGACATATGTAAGTAACAGTGGCATGGTGCTTTAATTAATTTCTCCACTTTTTCAACTTTGGTCAACTCTTGCTCTTTTATGGGGAGAAAAAAATGTATATTTTGATAACTGTTATAAAAAATATTTGGAGAAAAACAAAAAATAGTTGTAAAAAATAAATTTTAACTGTGGCAAAACATAACTAAACATAAGTTGATGAGAAATGTGTTGCAACTTAAATTAAGAGTTTACTGTTTTAAAAAAAATGAACAAAGCTGAAAATAAAGAAAATGGACAGCAAAAGAAGAAGAAAGCTGGTGGGTTAAGTTAAAGGCAGAAATCTTGTGTAACATGAAAGTTGTGTAGCATGGATGGGGCTTTATCAGAATGCTGTGAAATCAAGTAGGGTTCCAACAGTCACCATAGAAACCAGTTTCCATAGAGACCGATGAAGGCCGTGGCCCAGAAATGCAGGTGTTAACATTCTGGATGTCCCATGAAGTAGAGCAGAATTAATGTGAGATATCAGCAGGTACACTGCTGGGAAATAACAGGCAGGGGCATACATTTTATTTGCAATTTAGAGCAAAGGCTATTTTTCAAACGTGTATGTGGCTAATATTATAATGTTTAAGTGAGTCGAAGTGCAGATGACATGACTGCATGTGTACACATAGTATTGCTGAATAGCCAGGGGGACTGTGTAATCAGCCAGATTAAAGCAACCAAATGCTAATTTCATTTGAGTCCATGGTGGTCCTTTGCTAATGTGCATTTTTTACAATAAATGCAGTTTTTTCTTATTAAAAGGTGGGTGGAGCTCAGTGCAAATTCAACCCTGTTGCTAGGTAGAGCTTCGATTCCAATATGGCAACAGCTGCTGCTGTAACTTAGTGGAGGGAAACAGACACCCTCAGAAGGCCTCTTGTTTTCCCCAGGCCTGAATGTCTAAGACATAAGGCTTGCTTTAGACACACTTTGTCACAGTGTGTGGATCTGGGGGCTTCTTCTGTTCCAAAAGAATACCCAACTGCTCATCTCAGCTGGTGATTGTTCTACTGTGTGCTTGTTGGTTATTCAAGTGCTAATTAGTAGGGTGTGCACATTTTTCTTGAAGCAGCCTATTTGTTTTGCCACGTTCAAGCCGATCGTGATTGTAGGAATGTTTTTCCTATGAAGTCCCTTCATAAGGTGGAGTGGCAGCTGTAAAATATTCCCATATTTTACTTTTTTTAAAGCACACCTGAGTCTTTAGGATCACTTATGTGGTCATTCTCAACTTCCTGTTTCACTGGGGCATTGATATGAGGTGACGCACAGGCCAAAACCCATTAGTCATCCATCATGGGGAAGATCAAAGAACATACAAATGAATTGAGACAAAAGGTTGTTGACCTTCATAAATCATGGCTATAGAAAAATTGCTTATTGTCTGAAACTACCTATTTCCACCACTAGGACAATAATTAAGAGGTTTAAAGCAACTGGAGCTGTGATTTACGTGCCTGGAAGAGGATGCAAGGGTAGTTTGCCCACACACACAGTGAAGGTTGGTTCAATAAGCAAAAATTTCCCCAAGGGTCACAGTTGCCCTTCTCACACTCAAAACTCTGCTAGACAAGCTGTCACTTTTGACTGAATAAACAACACCTACTTTTATACTATATAGACTAGCTGCTGTAAATCTTTTGTTTCCCTAGCTAGCTAGGAAGTAGGCTAGCTAGCATTAAGTTAATTAATATCCTAATGTTATATAGGTATTAAATTAACATTAGCCATAAACCTAACAAATAATTTGTGTGGTAACTAGCTAACATTAGCCAACTATATGTTCATGGTGGCTGGCAAACCTTTCCACAACTGTCCTGGTCACCAACAATTTTCAAAGAAACATGTATGTGCCAATATCAGTAGAGAGATTGAGAAATTAACTGATCTAGACAAGCTGGGACAATTATGTATATGCATATGGTATATTAACAATAAAATGGGGGTGGAAAAATTACAAAAAAAGATTGGATTAGTAAAACAAGATGGCAGTTAGATCTGGGCAAGTGCATTTCCAGATAATGCTTTGGCAGTAATGTTGCAGCTGAAAAAAATCTGTAAGTGAGAGGACGTAGTTTTGAGTGTGAGCAGAAAACAGCGGTAAATGAGCGGGAAAAAACAAGCTGAAGTGCCCTGGGACACAATGCTTGTCCATGGAAACTCACTCGGCAGAGCCCGTCCCCGAGTCCTTTATACCGAGCCGCAAGCGCAGTCATGTGAACCATATTTTGAGTGCGAGAAGAGAAAATCCTAACGCAAGCAAGGGGAATTCAAGTTAATTTCTTGCCCATGTGGACTTTTGGCATTAAAGTGACGCCATACATTAGGGTAGTTTTGTTCTTGTTTGTACAACTTAGTTATCTTAGTAGTGTTCCATAGGGTAGTTGACAAGTTGTCAATCAAGTCTGCAATTCTTGCATTTTATGTCTCTCTTGGGATTATAGTTTCACCCTCTAGGGAATTACTGCACTTTGATCCCTGAGCTGTGATCTTTCAGTTGTTTTTGTATTGTAAATTGCTCAGCATAACAGAATATACAATTTCAACAAGAAACGTTTTCAACATACAAAAATGCCAAGTCACTCACGCATAGCCTACAAAGTACTGTCTAAGTAATTACTTAAAACTTGCAAAAACTAGGCCTGACCTTAAAAGTATTGATATCAAAATGAGGCCAAGTTACAACAAACAACATTACCTATCATAGCTCACACTAATTAAACTAGTTCTATTCCAAAGCAATGCTACCCAATCTTTCCAAAATAATTTAATGTAACTTGGCCCTGTGTAATGATTTTCCCCTTTCTTCCATCTGCCCATCTATTATACATTCTTCACTCCCACTCTCATTGTTTATTTTACGTTTTTTGATTGTTTTGTCAGTTGGTGGATGTATGCCTTTTAGGAAAGCATTGGTTGTTTCCCAATCTTTATTTGGCTCCTTCATGGACGCATCTTAAAACCTCTTTAGACCCCTTTTTTGTGGCATTTGGAGAGTCAGTGTTTATTTGTTAGTTCGCCAGTTATGGTGTTTTTGTT
Source organism: Synaphobranchus kaupii (assembly GCA_029718625.1). Lineage (NCBI taxonomy): Eukaryota > Metazoa > Chordata > Actinopteri > Anguilliformes > Synaphobranchidae > Synaphobranchus > Synaphobranchus kaupii. The sequence goes on from CM056376.1 coordinate 120,407,576, forward strand.
TTGAGAAATGTAACAGTAATTAACTCATTAAAAAATGTGGCTTGCACTTTGCATGCACACATCTCACATTATCATTGGGGGCGGAGCCCCCCTAAGGGTCAAATCCTAGAATCCCCCCTGATGCCAACAATTTAATAGTCTATTTCCAAACCTCACTAAGTCCAGTTTTGATAAACCATATTTTTCAAGGTGGGTATATTTATTTCTGATAATTGTTAGATATTTGAAGTTTTACCTTTACACTATTATTCTTAGGGATTTAAGTATAAAAATTTGATTTTCCATGCAAAAAAACTCAGACTCAACTATTTAAAATAAACAAACATTTAGATTTTCTCAAAATTGGTAAAAAGTGGGTTGAGTGAGTTTTGGAAACACTCTTCAATTCACTCAATTAATTCACAGGAACCAAAGAAAAGTCTGTGCTCCACACCAATGTAAGACAGGCAAAACCTTAGTCTGTCAAAACGGTAAACACGCCTACATAAGTTATTTCTGATGGTGGCACTTCTGTTCTTATTAAAAATTCCCACAAGCCTTTAGTGTTTATTAAAAAATATAGAACTCAATGACTTTGCCTCCTGATATTTTTGGGCATAATAATAAAGACGTTAAGGCACTTCGCCATGTACATATACAAATAGGCTTCCATCTCTACCAGACCCAGTAACAGAGAAAGGACAGGACCCAACAGGCAGAGGCTCATGCCTGAGTGTTATCTAATTAACAGGCTCAGATGGTTCTTGACTTACAGGCCAGGGGTATTTATGAATGTCTATTCAGCTTCATGACTTGCAAAAATAAACAGAGTGCCAGGCATGTTGGAAACTGCTGACATGCGAAATACTTTCCAGGTCAGGATAAAACAGGCTGAAGTGCCCCGGGACACAATGCTTGTCCATGGAAGCTCACTCGGCAGAGCCTGTCCCCGAGTCCTTTATACCGAGCCACAGGCGCAGTCATTTGCAGAACAAAACATGGCGTCAGCGCTGTAGGAGCAAGAATAAAAAGAAGAAACCAAAACTGGTTTGGTGGTCATAAAAAAGAAAAATGTAATTAACAGACAGAGAAATACTTGGGGGTGGACTATTACATCAGTATTGCTTTGAGACTCATGGAATAGCAATTTGTTTAGCCCACATTTACCCTGAGTTGAAATGCTGTAGGCAAGTGGTGGACTCCTGACAAAACCCTTTTCGCTCGCTTGTGTTGCAGTTGCAAAAATTTAGCCTCAGTCAGTTAGTTGAAAAACATGCGGGCGGCGGGCCTGGCAGAGTGCATCTATGTCAGGGCTGACCATGCACTTACACAGTATGAGAAAATAGAACAATGTGCTTGTATGGACATAGCTGGCTTGCAAGTTATGGCCCCCTGAAGTACCTAGGGATAGCTGAAATTCTGGCTCTTTTTATTTCGCGTTAAATTTGCAGTCATTTTTGAGCCCTCATAGCTTCATAATTAAAGGTGCTAGTCACATGAAATTTTCAGGGCTCAAAGATAAGTTGAACTGCAATCAGATCTATTGCACATGCATAACACTTCTCACTATCTCAAGCCAACATCTCAATTTCGTTCAGCTCAATCTTTTATACAACCAACTTTGGCCACCTACATGTACTGTATATCACAGGATACTGTATATCATAGTATGAATGTTCAAACTGCACCAGTGTAATGTCTGTGGCCTAGACTAATACAAGCAGGCATGGGTAGCATGTACATATAATCTGTTTTCTGAGAACTTTCTTTGAAGGTTCATATCACCATGTAGGATAGTTAGTTGGTGAAAACAAATTGTGCCAAGTGAAAGGGCTCAAGCGATACTGTTTCCTCTGACCCATTTTCCGATTGAACTCTATGAAAAAATAAGTCAGGAGAAACAACCCTTCAAGTGATCTATCCATATTTACTGCATATATGGCAGCAGAGAGATGGTTTGAGGCTCCTTTGATACCTCAGACCCTTGATGACTTACAGCCACTTAGCCAACCATGGGTTCCATACTATTCCTGTGTAATTTACAGCTTAATCTAGTCCCACCCCCCAATTCCCCATTCAAATGCAGAGAGGTTATAGTATTGCTTGTAAGAGTACCTGAAAATAGGATATCGTGGGCCCTATCTTACACCCGGCGCAAAGCGGCGCTAACGCAAACGCAAGTGTCTTTGCTATCTTACACCCGGCGCTAGGTCCATAATAACGCCTAACGCTTACACCGTCAAACTAGCATGTTTGACGGCGTAACTCTTGCGCCATCATTAGTGAACTGGGCGTGTTGGTCTTAAGATGAGGAGTGGCCAGGATTCTTTTTGGCGTATTGCTATCTTGAGCCAGCAGAAAGCGCTTGCGCTAGAACCACCACAAACCTGGTCTAAAGTCATGTCGCAGTTGTTTACATGCTATTTTAACGGCGCATATAAGTGCGTCTACATAGGCGTGTGCACAACGCGCATACCCTCCTGTCTGTTACACACAGGGGCGTGCACAGGCATGACTAAAATATCTAGATCACAATGTGAAATATTATTATTGTGTAGGCTATATCAAAAATGCATAATAATAAAAGGTTCCATAGGTCCACATACCTTTCCCTCAGCGAAGGGAAACAATGCCACATTACATTGCTCTCAGCCCACTCCATCAACATCCAGGCGATGTGCGATGGTACGGGACAATGGCTATCCATTAAAAAGGAGCTGATAACACCTATAGCTATCAAGCCTAATGCGCGAATTGTCTTTGCACCTAATGCGTGAATTGTCATTCAATGGAAAACTCGCGCACGGCAATAGACGGACATTTAAGTTCTGAAAATGCGCTTCAGATGTCATTACAATACAGCTCTGTTTATCTATGAATACAGCCTGTAAGTAAATAGAATGGTTTGTGACTGAAAAAAGTTTAAAACCTTGTCCAGTGAATATTGCATTTATTGTTTTTCAAATAGCCTAGGCTACAGCGAATTCGCTGTGCATAAGGTTTTTTTCGATAGCCTATGGTTAAAAAACGGAGATGTCACCATGTTAACTAAATTGTAACCTTAGCTATTCTTCGTCCTTCATATTTTTTTAAATTACAGTGACCAGGTTTCCATACTCTCACCGTTTAAAACCCAGCTGATTTCACCCGTTATTCCTTAACTGAACAAAACGATTTTAAAGAGAACTAAGCGTCTAATTAGAAACTAAAACAAATTTGCAGCACATTACACAATTAATTCACAATTAATTTTAATGCCATTCTCTGCACGTGAGCTGCATGTTCTGTTTCCCCTGCTGTAAGTCGCACGTTTAACGGTCTTCCTGGGAAAGTGGATTTAAAGGATTACGCTACGAGTAAAACAGGTTGGTCACATTTCCATAAACAGGACATTATTAAACAAGGGGAAATATGCGTGAACTTATGGGTTGCGAACCTGAAAGCTTTATTGTATGGCTATTTAGTGTCATCATTAAGGCAAAATAACGGTATGTATGTTATTAATCAATATTAGCCTACTATGCAGGTAGCCTAATGAACTTTGGATGAAGCTTGAACTTCGAGAACTCCATGAGAACAGCCTCTTGGAATTGATGTTTGACACTTTCATTGCATAATCAAACGAAATTCGCTGAACAAGCAGGCTAATTTGGCGTTTTCTAAGGTGAGACTGAAGCCATTGATAGCTTATTCTCAGCTGTTGCAGGTCCTTTTAACGAAATTTAACCGCACATATTTTGTAAAATAACAGCCCTGTCTGGAATTACCGGGAACTCATAGGCTAATGGTTAGTCTGAATAATATTGATCATACTCCATGTAGCCTATTCCTTGATCACACTAAACACGCACGAGCATGTCTGTTTCGCCATCATAAGCAATCCGCCAAGGTGGAAAAGCAGGCTTTTAAAGGGAATGGGATATGACATTTTGATTGGTTTATTGAATGTCACGCCCAAGACACACCTATAATTAATGAAGCGACTAGGTTCAGCCCAGTTGCGCCATGCGCCGTGCTTAGCACCAAAAAAACACGCCGTTAAAATAGCAAAAGTGGACTTGGACACGCCCTAAATGGATTTAGCGCCATGCGCTTAGACTAAGCGCCAAGATCGCCAAGATAGGGCCCCAAGAGTCTTCTGATATCCTTTTATACCCAGTCATGATACCATCACCTGTCTACCTTTGGAATGTTCCAAACAGGTGTTTTTGTGAACTTGCCAGTATTTTTTTTTTTTGCCCCTGTCCCAACTTTTTTGGAACATGTTTCAGGCATCAAATTCAGAATTAGCTAAAATATATACAAAAATCAATAAAATTGATAAGGTAAAACATTAAATATATTTTTATTTGTACTGTTTTCAATTAAATATATGTAAACAAATTTACAAATCACTGCTTTCTGCTTTTATGTGCATTTTACATACTGTCCCTTTGGAACTTTTTTGGAATTGGGGTTTGTAGTTTAGGGCAGTGAAATTGACAAACAACATTGGTATACATGTTTTATATACTAGAAGTACAACTGACAATGTATACTAATAATTATGATGAAGATATAACATTGGAAATCACATCATGTTGTTTGTCAATTTCACTCTCCTAAACTATTATAAACTATATATTGACGAGCATCAAAATATGCCTATGTTTGACATTTGTTTTGAATGGAAGGAATAGTGGCTACAGGTTGAGCCTGGTATCAAAATGTGGGAAAACTGAGCCCTTTTTACTTGGCAAAATTTGTTTTCACCAACCACATATCCCACATGGTTATATGAACCTTCAAAGAAAAAAATATTCTTCGAGATTTCTATGACAAATTCTCAAAAAACAGATTCTATGTACCTGCTACCAATGCCTGCTTGTATTAGTCAAGGCCACAGACATTATACTGCTGTAGTTTGAACATTCATACTACAAACCCCAATTCCAAAAAAGTTGGGACAGTATGTAAAATGGTCATACAAGCAGAAAGCAATGATTTGTAAATTCTCTTTTACATATATTTAATTGAAAACAGTACAAAGAAAATATATTTAATGTTTTACCATATCAACTTTATTGATTTTTGTAAATATACGTTAATTCCAAATTTGATGCCTGCAACACATTCCAAAAAAGTTGGGACAGGGGCAAAAATAAAGACTGGGAAGTTCAAAAAACATCTGTTTATAACATTCCACAGGTAATCACGTGGTGCTATCATGACTGGGTATAAAAGGATATCAAAAGACTCTTGATATCAAATTTTCAGGAATTGGGGGGTGGTACTAGATTAAGCTGTAAATTACACAGGAATAGTATGGAACCCATGATTGGCTAAATGGCTGTACGTCATCAAGGGTCTGCGGTATCAAACAAGCCTCAAACCATCACTCCGCTGCCAGATACGCAGTAGATATGGATGGATCACTTGAAGGGTTGTTTCTCCTGACTTATTTTTCCATAGAGTTCAATAAGATAGAGAAGAGTCAGGAGAAACAACCCTTAAAAAGACCCATCCATATCTACTGCATGTCTGGCAGCGGAGTGATGGTTTGAGGCTTGTTTGAAACCTCAGACCCTTGAGGAAATATATATTCAGTCATTTTAAAGCCCTCATAGCTTCAAAACTATTGGATGATGGAATTGATTGGGTGATGGAAGGTGTGGCAGAGGCTCAGACAAGGACTGGCTTATCTACTATCTGACGAATTTACTTATTCAACTGATCTTATGTTCTTGGCAGCAGGACTAAGAACCATGATAATATTATCAAAAGATTCATAGGTTTTAACCTATGTTTAACGAGAGTATAACTTAATGAGTATGTTAGTAGGTAATTCTGCTCTGCTATTGAATACCTCCTCAAAGTGGAAATTTACTCCTGTTTTTAACAACAGAAGTGTTGTTTGTGGGCTGTAATTGTCAGTCATTGTACAATCTCCACCTTTCAGGCAAAATATTACATGCATGTAACCAGGTCAGTCATAACACGCTGAACGTTTGAAACTGGAGCTGCCTTTACAAATGTAAATTCAGATCTGGCATTCCTAACAACCATTACCTACATCGACACAAGATTTTCAATTGAATGTAACAGCTTGGCATTCAAACCTAAAATTGAAAAGGAAACCATGTTGCCATGTGGTATTCTTTGGCCATGCTGGGCCCTGACCCTGTATTCTTTGGCCATGCTGGGCCCTGACCCTGTGAATGGCTTTTTGTTCTGATGGTTCGCCTCAACAGGAGACAAGACACCATGACCGTTTTAAGATTTATATCTATCGATAAGCCCAGCGCCTGAGAGCGACTTCTCTGTTTTGTGCCTGTGGAGTGGAGAGGGAGAGAGAAAGGCAGATCCTAAGTCTGGTCAACCAGAGCAGGCATCTTGATAACAAAGTGCTATTGAGTGGACTATGACCAAGTTTGCCATATCTAATTATACTTTCTCTATCAAAGGCCATCATCTAAAAGCTATATATATAATGTATGTAGTACATAACAAAAACAGAAAATCATGTTTTTTTTAGGCAAAGTTTCGAGCTTCAATTTAGTTTTAGTTTCTTGGACCTGATGTATTTCTTATTTTTATTTCAATTAATAAATGTTTTTCCATCGCCAGTTTTTTAAGTTTCAGTGTTCATTTACTATAATAAGTTTGGTGCACTTTTGTCACCATGCATTTACCACAGTATACAGAAATGTGAACATCATCCTTTTCTGTGAAGGCTAAGTTGGGATTGGAAATGGGTGGTTCCATTTTATTTATTAAGAAATTCAATTACCAATTCAAAAGCAAACATGTCATGAATTTAATGGGGCTTGCTCCTGCTCTGTAATAATTAAACCATCCACAGTTTGAATGGCTTTGAGCATTAGAGATTGGATAAAAGCACATTCCTTACATAGTGCCATGCCACTCAGAATCTCTTGTTCTGTTTCAAAGGCTTATTGTACTTGGACCATCTCAGGTGAATAAGGATTACTACCTGGGGCTTTAAATCTGGGGAATTTAATTTCTGGGGTGGAAGCCATGACCCTTTAAAAGGAGAGCCCTCCTTTATGCATATCGTCATTGTTCGTCAAATCCATAGTGAGGTTAATCAACTCTCAGAAACCTGTAGTGGAGGACGTGCTCACATGTCCACAGGGAGTTGACATTCAATCCTGGTGAACACTCCTCTCCTCCCTCCCAATTCCTCTCCCTCTCTCATCTGCTCTATATCAAACCCACAATCCTCTGTTCCCCTTTGCATGCTCTGCTCTGAACAGTGAAGTAAATAAAAAATAAAGTGAATATGCAGTTTGCTTGTGTTGTCTGGATGACCTCATCTCCAGACCTGTAAATATATCTGGAATGCAAAGGAGGTATTCTATAGAATGTAATGGCATACTCTGAATGCCTTATTCAAAATTGACCTGAACTCTCATAGATTAGGAAATGTTCTAAGCTTTCTAAACTACACAATTATTTTTATAGGATAACCTGAAAAAGTAATTTTCTCAGAAAACGGTGAGGACCTGATACAGAATATAAGAGCATACAATGTAGCCTGATATGACAAAATGTTTGTCCAAAAGTGGTGTAATAACATTAAAGCTCAAAATGCATCCCTAAGGGTACCTTTGAATCCACTGTTTCCAATAGTCCTGGGCATTTCTTTCAGGACAAATGCAACTGGCAACCTAATATCAGTGGTATGCAATCATTTTCTCTCTGTATCTCTCTCTCTTTTACAGCATGTCATAAAAACTGTTTTGTTCCTCACACACATCTTTGAAATTGCATGCATAAAAGAAAATGACAAAATTAGGTGATCTATCCATCCATTATCTCACCCAATAGTGATTATGTGATCTATCCATCCATTATCTAACCCACTTATTCTTGGTCAGGGTCATGAGTCGGCTGGAGCTTATCCCAGCATGCATTGGGCGAGAGGCAGGAATACACCCTGGCGATGTCGTCTGTCCATCGCAGGGCACACACATCATTCATTCACACCCTACCTACAAGCAATTTAGAGTCTCCAATTAGCCTAAGCTGCATGTCTTTGGACAGTGAAAGGAAACCAGACTACATGGAAGATACTCACTCAAACAAGGGGAGAACATGCCCCACCCCCCCAAAAATGCTAGATTGTGACAGTAGATGTGACTGCATATTTTAATTCAGGCAATAATTTCAACACCTAAACAGCATTATCAATATGATTTGACCCAACCCCCCCCCCCACTCCACACACACACACACACACACACACACACACACACGCACACACACACACACACACACACACACACACACACACACGCATACACACGCACACACACACACACACACACACACACACACACACACACACGCATACACACGCACACACACACACACACACACACACACACACACACACACACACACACACACACACACACTTCATTCTGCTTGACTGCCTTTCCAGAGCTGCAGTAATATATCAGAGTTTGCTGACAGGTTTGCGGGGACCATATACTGAATATGTATGATCTAATTTTTTCTCTGGGAATGCATTTATTCTGGATGGCCAGAAGCTATGTGAGAGGGGCTGTTTTTGTCCTGCTTTGGGACTACGACTTAGCAAGGGAGAGGGAGGGCAGTGAGTGTTCAGCTGAGTTGTTTACTCAATGCTGAATCATGAAGTTTACAAACATCTTCCAGTCCTTTTCAACTGAAAGATAAAGCTATTTTCAGATTTAATAGTTGTCTTAGAACAAAAACCTAATAATAATAATAATAATAATAATAATAATAATAAAATCAGAATGAATAAACTTTTCTACACTAGGTTCAGACTTTGCCAGTTTGAGGGAATTTTTTATTTCAATCATTAATTGACTTAAACTCCTTCAGATTGAAAAATAAATTAAATCAAAGACAGACATGTAAAAATTATTTTGTGAAAAGAAGAGTGTGATCATAGTCAATTCATGCAACATTTTAGCAATAAAGCTATTAAATGTATTCCCAAATTTTGCCTTTTATATATGCATATGATAATATTAACATTGGTAAGTCAAGAAAAGTTATTCAGAGTAAAAGCTATTTCAACTGTTAACAGTAGATTCATATCTATATATTATGTAGGAGGCTCTCATCTGGGATTTAGAAGCATTTTCTTGGGATTTAACACAAGGGTAGGTGGACTGCAAAAAAACAACTCCCCAGGAGTCCACCATTGTGACACACTTCTCATACCTCGAGGGCAATAAACGAACATCTGCCACTCAGCTATGCACCCTGTATATGGATAAACAATAGATTAAACGGGTATTCTTTTAATGGTATTCTGATGTGTGAATGATGGCAGACATCAGAAGTATATGTATATGGTATTGTAGCTTGCACCTGGTTAAACGGTTAGCCATTTTGATTTTAAGATTATTTTGGTATATAAAACTCTTAATGGTTTAGCACCCAAATACATTAATGGCTGTTTGACCGTGTAACAACCTCAGCAAGCTCTCCACACCACAAACACTAACCTTTTATTTATTCCTATTCCTAAATATTAAATAATAAATATTCAATTTATTACACAAATGCAATAAGCTCCTTACCACAGTACATAAGATTGTCAATGTATTTTTAAATCTCATTTTAAGACTTTCCTTTTTACTATGGCTTTCACCCAACTACTAAACATTGTATTTATTTTGCATTTGTATTACTTGTATTGTATTGTTTTTTATCAGTACCTTTTATTGTATTTTACTTTATACTTATATATTTTGTATCTCACATTTAATGCTCCATATATCTCTTTGATTTTTACTGGTATTACACAGTTGGATTGCACCATTTGTTTTACTTTTATGTTCAATTAAGCACATTGTGATGCATCCTATGTACAAAATGTGCTCTACAAATAGTTATTATTATTATTTAAACAGACCAGTTAAAATTCACACCAGAGTGCAGGTTGCTTCATTCTGGCTAAATCATTTGTTCTTTCTTTCTCGCACCACAACCTTACTTTCTTTCATGCATGTATACCTTATGTAAACAAACTATCTATAGGATGTTTTGATGACTGTTTACATCGTTGCATATTGTTCAATCTCCAAATCAACAATCTCACTTGTGTGGGGTCTATGTATAGGTCTGTCATTAATAAAATAATAAAGTTAATAAAGTTTTTGTTTTACAAATATAGTCTGCCAATGTTATGCAATGAAATGAAACCAAGGAAACTAAATGAATCCATTATTTATTTGTTTTATTTATTTTCCAAAGTTTAATATATTGCTGTGTTTTTGAGAACACTAAACTGAATTTAGCGTGCTTGAAAATGTGCGACCCAAATACAGATTTAAAGAATTGTCAGACCAATCAATTGGAAACATAGGTGTCAATCACTCCACGAACACTCATTGGCTGCACTGCAGAAAATGCCTGTCTTAACAAGTGTTTTAGTCTTGTAATGAGACTTTTTTTTCTAAAAAGTGGAAAATAATAGCTTGTTTTAAGTTACTGGCAAATCTTGAAATTAGTAAAAAAATATCTCACCCCACTGGCAGATAGTTAGTTGTATTTAGCAAAAAAGTAACAGAAATAAGATTATAATGTCAAAATATGAGATTAAAATGCTTGTTAAGATCAGTTTTTTTTGCAGTGTGGAACCTCATTCTTCCTTCTGCCATAGCCTACTGAGACGCTACAAGTAGCCTTTATTGATGTAAGGCACTGGATTATTATTATTATTATTATTATTATTATTATTATTATTATTATTATTATTATTATTATTATTATTATTATTATGCCAGTAAACTACCAAAATACATGCTTTTAATCTGAGATATTTCCTCGTCTATTTGCTACAATAAAATAAAATAACAGTAATGCAGATTCATAGCAACAGACATGAAGTAGCATGAGATTAAAGCAGTAAGAAAATAAAAGGCCCTATCTCTTTCAGTGTTAGAACAAAGTAAACATGTGCTGCCAGATGCCTGCATGCTAATATAATGAAGCTCTGAAATTAAAACTCTGTCCACCACAGGTGGCCAATTTCTCACAATTTGGGGGTTCATATATTGACACAGTGTATTGCTCAGCTCCCATCAGCAGAGTTCCCCCGGTGAAGCATTCGGTTTATTTCCCAGGAGCTGGCGATTATCCTTCGGAGAGGACCACCAGGATGAGACGCGGCAGGGAGAGACGGTGAAATCCGCAGTCCCTCGGGGAGCCATATCTGAAGCAAATCAGCTCTTAGAAGGATCACCTTTCATGGCTGCCGTCTCACAAAAGCCCCATCTTATCTCGGAGATCTAGCTCCAGGAACCTATTTACAGATGGAAAAAGGCCATGTTCTCCTGCTGTGAGTTGGAGTGATGGAAGAGAAGAGAGGGAGGGGGGGAGGGGTGACAATGGAAAGAAAAAAAGATTAATATACAGAGGATAATTAACTGCATGTATCTGTTAATTATCACCTTCATCACTCCTTTAATACTGGCTATGTTTATATAGCGCACATGAAAAAGATTCAATTATTGTATTTTAAAATGTGAAATCAAATATTTGCTTGTAACCGTCGCAGGTTGGGGGGTAACTTTGTGGTAAAATACTTGCGTTCTTATTTGAGAAAATGTTTAGCTGGACTATCTGCCTTCTCAAAGGTCATTGTGTTTTTTGCGTGCTTGTACACTGGTTTTACTGGACTGAAGTTATTAACTGTTTTCTGGGAAATGTCCACAAAAATACATTTCAACCTGATAATAAATTGAAAAGGTAAACAGATTTTAATTTATTTTTTAATTCTCCCAAACATTGCCTATCAGGCAAGGCTAATCCCCCCCCCCCCCACAAAAAAAAAAAAAAAGAACTGCACAGCTGAGGGGCAGATGTGTCCTTATTGTCCTCAGTGTACAGCAAGGACTGCAGACCCCTGGGAATTATTTTTTTTATTTTTTTGCAGTCCCCATCTCCTTCTGTTCTGAGTCCCAAGAGAACACTTTTCACCCTCTAAATGCTGGATGCAAATTCTCAAAACCCAGTGCATAGATCCGCTGTAGGGGGCTGAAGTAAACAAGCTCTAAAGGCTTCATTTCACTGCTCTTCCGCCTGAAATGGAACCTTTTTCATGTTGTCAGAAACAAACAGTCGTGTTAAAAACCACTTTACTTGTAGAACTGTAAATGGTCCCCCAGGCAGCTTGGATCCCATTGCTTGATTGTTTGCGGAACATGACCCAGAAGCATTGTGAGCAGCAAGAAAAGTATCCGCTCTCTGGCTGTCTCAATACCATATGCAGTCATAGTGCTTCTTCTTGGTGCAGAGATACACCCATGATCCAGAGTTTCACCCTGACTGCCAGTGATGACTGTGGCCAGGAGTCGCACATAGAGATTGTTATCATTACTGGGGATTGCAATCAGCAGGGTTATGCCCTCCTCATCGGGGTTGGGCAGTTGGGCGCGCAGAATAGGCACATCAGTTTACAGCAGTGAAAGGAAGCAGCAGCTGGTTGCATGTTGAGGATGAGAATGCTGGTCTGTGTCCTCATTGTGACTGGGGCATTCCAAATATAATGTTGCAAATGTAACAATGCTCTAAATGTACTGCAACTTAACATATGTTAATATCGGGGCCAATGTATATATCAGTTCCTTAAGAAATATTTTGGAAAAAACTTATGAAAAGTCCTACAATATAATTCTGATATGATCATCTCATCACAGACTTACTATGAATGTAAGAGGCAAAATAAACCCCCAAAAACTTTGGGGTAGTTTTTTGGTAGTTGTTGTACAATTAGTGAAATGTCTTTAAATATTAAACTGTACTGAATTTTGTATTTTGCTGTCAATAGTACATAATGGACTTGATCAACATTTTTAGAATAACACTATCTGCTTCAAGGTCATGTTAGTGCTCTATAACTATGTATGAATTATGTATTATGTGAAAAATTCCTCACAGCATATACATTTTGAGACATATATAAGAGCATTAACAGTAATAATATGAGCTTTATGTCTGTACCCAAACTACTGCAGAATGGTTACGTGTTCATTTATTACAGTAAATAATTTCCTTTGGAAGGATACTAAAGGAGTGAGTTGCACATACGAGCCATGTTAAAATGATCTCTTATTCCTTCCTAAAAATGGCACCTATTGGGCAATGACCTTAATTACACGGTGCCTGAAGTGATGTTTTCCAATATTATAACAAAAAAATAGAAACGGGATGAGACATATTCTGAGCTGTTTATGTATTTATATGCATTATAACCAATTCATGAACATAACAATTAATTTAGCATACACTCTCATTCCAGAGCGATTTACAATAAAGGAAAAACTTAAGTGCATTCACCTGATTAATGATGCAACATCACCAAAGCAAGAGACAGAGCAGCAAGAGTATCTTTTATTTTTTATCAACTGCTTCGCGTCTCGTCTTTGTTTCCTTAAAACTCTCTGGACTCTTGACTTTTTTTCAAAGGATCGAATAAACACATTGAAGTCAAACTGACAGTGAAAATGTCATACTTTCTTCTTTTGCTGCTGCCATGGTGACAGTACCAGTGACAGTCTTCTGGATCCCTCAACCCAAACTGGGAGACATTGTCCCAGGGCCATCCTAAATCCTGATCAGAGCTCATGCCACATTGAATGTGTCAATGTGCATCTCTGTTAGAAATACTCGGGGGAAGATATTATTATTAATTTTCTTTTTCCTGTGCCCTATGACAGCCAATCTCTGGCGGAAGGGCCGTTCAATAATCTACATCCAGATAAGTGTTTTTTTTGTACGTGTGCAAAGGTAGGTGTGCTGACACTTAGCTGTCACTGAACAGAAAAGTGAATCAATTTCATAAACGAAGACTTTGACAAGAATTTTTTTATCTTTCCTGTCTTTGTCACTTAAACACCCACAATCAAGAAAATCTACTCAGTCCAGACCCACAGAGATAAAAATTTACTTTTTCTTTCATCAAGCTTACCTTGTCCCTCGGAAGGCCTGAACCATTAAAGTTCTTATCTGTGCTTTGTTACAAATCTGAGTGATGGCTTGGCTTGGCTTGGTATAAAGCCCCACCCCAAAACAGAATTGTGTCAGTTTGCAGTCTGGGGATGGTGATTGTGGTTGTGAACATGAACAGGCTTTGTGGTAGGCTCATCACTCAGATGTGTTTTTTTGCCAGTGCTAGTTTAGCTGATATGAAGTTTGTTCAGGTAAATACATTTAAGCACATTTCTGTCTGAAAATGCTTGAATTAGTACAATTGTTGTTTTCATTAGGACAGAAAATTTCTAATTTCTTTCCATCCTGGTATGTGACGAGTGGGGAGACAGATGGCTTTTGGTTTTATCAAGCACAAGTACTAACACTGAATATCAGGTCCTAGGGTATTGTTCAACCTCCAGTATGCCGAATAAAATGGATAATATTATTTACCGCCTAAATAGATACTGCCATTGACACCTCCAGATGGACCAGTAGAAAGGATAAAAACCAATGGAACATTGAGATGATAAGACAGATGGTTGTAGCCTTTATTTTATTTGTTTCGGACAATTCTGTACCACCTCAAGGTATAATTAGCTAAATAAATATATTTGTGTAAACTCTGCAGAGAGCTGACAAAGTTGTGGCTTGGCTTTGGTCAAGTTGTTTTGTGATGAGAGTGCTGGCCTTGCAGCAAAAAGGTTTCAGGTTCAAATCTGAGGTGTGTAATTTCTTTACCATGTTTGTCAAATAAAAAAGAAAGATAATTAACAGCATCACATTGACTGAAGGCACTACTTGAGTTTGAACTCAACATTTGTTGTGCAAATATTTGTAAGCACGGTGTATAAGATGATAAACCGAAGCTTGTGGAGCTAGTTCAGGCAGACAACTCGAGGCACCAAATCACCGTCAGCTGTGATGTCTACTGTATGTCTTAAATGGGAGGGCTATTTAAGTCACCAACCTTCCCTGTTCATGCCTTGCTCATTCTGCCGTGCTGCTGCTGCCGCGCTATACCTGCTGCTGTTGCTACCCATACTTGGCTTGCCCCACTTCCTCCTGCACGCACTTGCATTTCCCAGGTAACGGAGGGTTTCAGCCGGGATTATAGCATCTCATCATGTATTAGTGACCCGTTAATTTGGGAACCTGCAGTCTGCCTGTTGCAGCTACACATGGAATGTCTTTCTCTGACTCATGTCTGTGTGAGCCCGTGTGACTACAGTGTGATAAGATGCAGCGGCTGACATCACATGCATCGGATGAGAGAAAGTGCGTCAGTTGGTGTAACATTTCCCAAATGGAAGGTTGTATGAAAATTATTGCTATCGCTAGGTTGTACATGATCAACACTAGTAAGGATATCTTGGAATGGGGTCTGACTTGGACACATGGTATGGCCATAATGACTTGGCCATCTTGATCTTCCGAACATATTATATGAATGATCATTAAACAGTAAGGCTGGCAAAATGCCATATTGTACTATTCTGTGTGTCTAAGATCCAGTCTAACAAAGAATGATGGTTGGTTTTTATGGTTGATTCCTGATGTTTTATCAACTGATTAAGATTTGTACTCACAATTATGTTTATATCTTTTGCAGATGACTTATCCAACGACATTTTTTATTAAAGTCTCCTAAAATGATCCATTAAATCCTCCATTCCATTAAATCTTAGGTAGCAGTAATACAGTTGATGAATTCTACAGGAGTGCTTTGGGGTCGGTAGATGTTCGCTGTAATCATGAATTTGTTTTTATTGAAGGGATAGTTGACATTCTGGCATTTTAAAATATTATTTTAGTTTTATTGTATGTTATCAACTGGTCGAGTCAGTTTTTTTTTACGTGCACTGAAGGGTATTTTAGATACGTACAAAAGTTTCTGATGACAGGTGACTTTACAAAGTCTGGTATAGAGGCAGTCACCGTTTTGTTTTCTAAAGCAAAAAATACACTCTGCCAGAACATTTACAAACAAATTCAGTGTTACTGCTCATACAGTAGTTACTGCACATACTGTAACATGTGAAGATAGATTTGTTTATACACTGGGTTACCTGGAGTCAATATTAATTATTTAAATGTTTAATTGACATTCTTTGGCTGGACAGAACTGATGTCATGCTCCTTCCCAATGCAACTTGATAGACATTAATCCATCAACATATTTGACACTGATGGAATAGTGTGTAGGCACCATAAATCAGGCCTTAAAGCCTTTGCACACCCAGGGGTCAATTTACTAAGATCCCAAATAAGGGGTGTTATTATTATTATTATTATATTTTTATATTTGTTATCATTTCACACTTTGCAGGTGATAAATTAAGAGTCTTTATGTAAATTACTCCAGCCGCAAACAGCCATATTTAAATGAGAGGTTTTGCATGTTTTGAATGGTTACACTGTAAAAAAATATCTTGTAAGAAAAGACTGAAAAGACTGGCTGCAATGTTGCAAGTGAAAAACCATTCAAACATAATTTACTGTAGGTAACAGTCGTTTGTTATCGCTACTGGTTTTATGCTCAAAAATAATTTGCACGTTAAGAGTTCATTTAGCTACACATTTTTCCAGTTGATGTCAGAAGAGAAATGTTCCATGGAGTTCAATAGGAAAATGAGTTAGGAGAAACAACCCTTAAAGTGATCCATCCATATCTACTGCATATCTAGCAGCAGAGTGATGGTTTGAGGCTTGTTTGATACCTCAGGCCATTGATGACTTACAGCCATTTAGCCAACCATGGGTTCCATACTATTCATGTGTAATTTACAGCTTAATCTTGTCCCACCCCCCAATTCCCACAGAGATCCATTCAAAGGCAGAGAGGTTATAGCATTGCTTGTGAGAGTACCTGAAAATAATATATCAAGAGTCTCTTGAGGTTGTTGGGTCACAGACATCAGGAAGTCATGATATGCAAAGGATATGAAACCAAATATTAAATATGATAACTTTATGATAAAGTTTATGTTAATATGTCCAATTACCTTTGGTCCCCTAAAATGGGGGAATTATGTATAAAAATGGTTACAATTGCTACAATTTTCACCCAATATGGACTAAAAACCCTCAAAATAACCCTTTTTACTCATCTTTACCAGGGGTGCCAATAATTATGGAGGCACACCCCAGGGGTGCCAATATTATATACACTGTAATATAAAATAATATTTTTATTTTGTGCTGTTGAAAGGCTTTCTGAAAGTTACAATGGCTGTAATGATCAAGAAACCACAATTATAACTCTCAGGCTAAAACTAATATATATATTATTTAAAATGCCTTTGAAATTTTTATGTTTTTTTGGGGTAGGTGGGTGAGGGGGAATTTAATTATTCAGATATTCAAACATCCTTTCTTAACAAGTATGAACTATTTGAATCCACTTTCATTCTGTCATGCAGTACCCTTGACAAAACCTGCTTGAGTCTGATGGCCTGTAATGTTTTCATTTCATTTTTAATTTTACTTTTAAAAGATATACAAAGAAATCATGTTAAAAGTAGATAGATTGTTATAATGAACTTGTACTTTTCATTATACACATGCATGTCTGCAGTGGTACAGTCACTCTTGAAGTGCCATTATTTTCTTTGATATCAGGAAACAGGCCTCAGTGACATTCCAGACAGGAAAGATGCACAAACTGTCAGGTGGAGCTTTATAATAAAAATGAAACAAGCATGTGGGTAACACTATTGGGAATTCAGCCTTCCCATTGTCTCTGCCTTCTCCATGCATTTGACTGACACAGCTTTGGCCCATATCCTCGGCTCATTTTAAAGCCATGCGGGTCACATCTGCACAAACCGATGCATGTCCTTTCTACGAATGTTTATATTTTCTCTCCATCTACTTCCTCACCCTGTAAGACCCAGAATATTTACAATTCCGGTTTTCTCTCTCCAGAAATACAAACTGGGAATCAGAGGTGGAGCCGGGCAATTGCAGTGCGATTTTGCTTTAGTGACCTCTGACCCTCTTCCTCAGCATGCTGAAGATAAGCTTTCATTGTGATCCCTTTCACCGCCTGATGATAAGTATGTATCACAAATACGTTGGCCTGTATTCAATCAACATTTTCCCTTCATTTTGAATGAAGTAAATGCAAATATGCTTTTTCTTAACCAACTGTTGTTGGTGAGTTAGTTACGAACATAAGAACACATAATGACAAGAACAGGCCATTCAGCCCATCCCCATTTACCTACATTTTTTTGTGAATTCTGAACTATGAATAAAACATGTTTTTTATTTTATTTTATTTTTTTAATTATTGTAACATGTTACATGCAAAGTTAGTTGGTATTTTACTCATACAATTATTTTTTTCAGACATCTGTTTTTAAATGTGGGCATATACATTGAAAAGAAAAAAAAAACATTACATTCACGGTGGTGCAGTGGTTAGCACTGTCGCCTCACAGCAAAAAGGTACCAAGTTTGAATCCCGGCCGAGGGCCTTTCTGTGCGGAGTTTGCATGTTCTCCCCGTGTCTGCGTGGGTTTCCTCCGGGTACTCTGGTTTCCTCCCACAGTCCAAAGACATGCAGGTTAGGCTAATTGGAGACTCTAAATTGCCCATAGGTATGAGTGTGTGAGTGAATGGTGTGTGTGCCCTGTGATGGATTGGCGGCCTGTCCAGGGTGTATTCCTGCCTCTTGCCCAATGCATGCTGCGATAGGCTCCAGCACCCCCTGCGACCCTGATCAGGAATAAGCGGGTTAGATAATGGATGGATGGATGGACATTCACGGTGGTGTTTGAGGTTCATAATTGTGAACATTTGAGACATCAGCATCCAGTCTTTATGGAAAAGATGACCTGCTTGAAGTTGGACACGGCTGCTTTGTATGTTTTTGCTGTCCCTGCCGTCTGTGTAAATGACGTGAGAAAGTCTTCACGCAGAATTCAGCTTGAGGGCTTTGGGATTCTTCGTTGCATGGGTCTGGCTCGGTTTTAAACAAACGCTCACATGCCCCTTCATGGGCGTCCACGTTTCAACAGGACAGGGCAGGTGCATGGCTTGGCTAATGAATCGAGCTGCTTGGGACATGTCCACTGGAACTCCTGTGCCTCCGACAGAAAAGGAGAGTCGGTCTGAAAATCCTGCGGTGCGTTAGCTTATCTCTGTAGGCCGTGACTGTGCAGCCTTCAATGTGAACAATACCCCCCCCCCCCCCCCCCCCCCAATCTTCCCCCAAAGGTGGTCATTGTTCCTGCTATGACAATTTGGTTCTTAAAAAAGCCTGTGTCCCTCAGTTAATCTTTCCATGTCCATTCCTTAACATGCAGTCTTTATGAGGAATGGCATGCATGTGTTTTAACACCTGTAACATTAAACCAAACCCGTATGTGTATGTTCTGCACCACCCACGGAAGGCTCCAGATTAGTCACGGTTAAGGTGAGTTTCCCCATTTCACTGTAAACCATTTTGAGATCCTGAAATGAAAAGCACTGCATATATTGCCAGCAGCCATATGACCCTGTACCCTTTCATGTCAAATTGATGAAGCTAAACAGGTGTAGGCTCCATTAGTACTTGGATATCAGACCTCTGGGGAATTATAAGTTACTGATGAAAGGGGTGTTGCAGGTTAAGTAGGGGGCAGTCTTTCCTTAGGGCCAAAAATAAATCCAGTGCCCCAGAATAGCAATTGGAGCACTGTGGAGGTATTTGTAGAAGGTATTTCAGATGAGATGCTAAACCAAGGTCCTGACTCACTGTGGTCATTAAAGATCCCATGGTGCTTTTTGAACGAGAAGGGATGTTAACTCGGCATCCAGGTCAGTCTGTCTTCCTGATCGGTACACGTTCACCTGCATTTCCTCCACATTTTGTTTCCCCAGGTCATCACAACTAAAGAGAACAAAGTTCTCAGTTGACCTATCTGGTTAAATAAAGTCCATCAGTCCATCATTACACATAGGTGGACGTAAATAATCTCTGTGTTCACTTTCAAATAGCTTTTACTTTCAGAGGATCATCTTTTTAAATTATTATGTTTATGGTTAGTAAATATAGCAGATACTGTATGATATGCTCCCAAATTAAGACATCCCTTGGAAAAATATAGGCCGTCGAGCAAATTTGCAGCAAAGCTTTGGCATTGCTTGCAGCAAACTCATATTTTCACATGCAAATTAGCTTTGTGGGAACTGCCATTCACTTCTGACAAAGTTTTTAGTAACTCTGACAAACCTCTGGCAACATTTTGCGGAAAACAATTTAGTTTTCAGCAAATGTGCTACATATTAGCTGCACGTTTGCAGCAAACTATCCAGTTTTGTAAGGGATAGCACATACATTTGCTAAATACTCTAGCAAATATAGAGTTACTCTATATTTGTATACTGTAATATTATAGATTATAGATTATTCTTCTGAATGAATTAGCTATAATGTTAGAAGTTACAATTTATATTTAGCAAATTAGACAAAAGGCATAACCTGCTTTTAATAGAAAGGTTTGCAGAAATAACTGCCATAGATGGTAAAGTATTGTAGTGTTGCATTTGATCTAATATTTTATTAAGCGATTTCACACAAACCAATTTGGAATTCATGGCAAAATCTATATTTCCAATAATGATTTTAAAAGAAACAGCAGTGGAGCCTTCCCACCTTCACAATGGAATTATTTAGTTTTGGTTTCATAACCCACAAAGCCGAGGCTGAGAGACCTAAGTCATGCCCCAGTGATTTAAGCTGTCATGCTGAGCCTAACATTGTCCCTGTGCTAATTTTTAACCTTTGTTGGTCTTGAACAGGCTCCATTTTGGCTCATAGCTGGACTCTGGAGCCATTGCAGTAGCAGCCTGCCAGTAACATTGCTGAGAACACACCAACATTGAAACAGCAATATGTAGTGGGAGCTAAATAGAAACTACACTTTGGTGAGAGATCATCTTGACCGGTGATTAATGCTATTTTAGCATGTTCATGTTGGTGCTGGTGCTACCTGCTCTAGTCAAAACCTCTCAATGATTAATGTCATATTGATGGTGTATTCATTAAGTATTATCAATACTGGAGTGAAATTAATGCAGAGACTAGGTGTAGTCCAAAATGATGGGATATGCAATAGGTTTAGTATATTCATTTTAAAAAACTGATCTTTAGACATTTTTTTCATCATAGAGACAAAATAAATACGTTTGTATGAATCCGTACCCCTGTTTATTATGGATGAAGGTCAGCTTACTGTTAAGAACAAATCTACAATTTACTAGGCCTGTAAGTCATTGGCTGTCCAACGTAAAACTGGTTTTAACCTCTCAGTTAGTATCAGTTGATTACAAAGGCCAGGGGTGACTATACCACTCAGTTGCAGGCGTGAGATTATTCTCGGTGTGATTACAGTGAAAATAGCCATGATGTGTGGAGACCCCGCAGGTCAGCCCACCTACTCCAATAAACATTTTCATTTTTGGCCTGCTGCAGAATGACACTGCGTCTCTTATTGCTGCCTGTCAATTTCAGACATGGATGAATAAAACAGATACACATAATACTCCCACAAGATGAGAAGATTATGCATAAGGTGAGCTAAATCAACCAAAAGCCAGTCTAGACGTACATAATGCATTACTATAGAATATCATTATTTTTAAACATAGCATTTATTAGCTCTGCCTTTGTGAGCTGCATGGGATCTAATCTGACAATATCATACAGCACAGATCTTTGGTCATTTAGACACATTTTCCAAATAGTGCTTTCCACTTTGTGATGTAAATGACCATGTACTGTATATAAGAGATTTGCCTGAAGGCAGACCAATATCTGTTTATGTTGTCTACAAGGAGAACAGTCTGTTTATGGGCAGTGAAGAATAAGGTTTTCTGTGGGGTTAAATGCCATGCATTTCATATGCTATTTCATAGCATATTTGATTTTTAAACTATAATACAATGAACATGTTGTGCCTTTCACAAGAAACCAGATTTTTTTTTTATTCTTCACCTATAACTTACTGTAGGGAAATGAAAACAACCTGACAGCTTTTCTCTAATGTAGGCCAAATGTGGTTGGTATACACCGAATTACATATTTTTCTTTATTTTATTCATTTATTTCCTGTGGACATCATATAGAATTAGTACAATATGCATGCAATATGCAGCTAGCACAAGATACTCTGTGGTAAGTGTTATGAAAAACATTCAAATCTTGTACGTGTCATAAGTTTGCCGGGAAAATGCTTTCTCCAAAGGAGCTTTTACACATTGCAACATGACATTCATCATTTTTGAGGCCTGTTTGCTGATTTTGGCAGTGCTTTGCTATCTTCTTTTAAATAACATGTATGTTTTAACAATATGGTGTAAAGCTACAGCATTGACCTTGCATTTATTTTATTTTTCAATAAATCACACACACAAGCAAATGTGTATATGAACATACACACACGCACTCACACAAACATCATTCTTTTATCTTCAACTTGTATTCAGTGCAGACATTTGATGAACAGCTCATGCTCGTCTTGTGTTGTTTACACTCTCAAGTGCAAGAGATTTGTTGTGTTTCCTCTGTGGCCTCACAGGATGTGGCCAATGGAGACAGTAAAGAAAATGTGAACTTCCATCAATCTCAGAAACACCTGTCAGAACTGACCCCATAAAAAAACAAAGTGTAAATAATCCCATGATGGAGATGGGCATGGGTGCAGCTCGCAGCTGAGATTGTGCCAATAAAACCATGGCTGTTTCGCTATATCTTTCTCACATTTCCCTCCAATCTTTAAGGGATGGGTGAGGGGCGCAGGGATATCTTGAGGAACCATAAATTAGACCTGCCAGGGGCACACAAAGAGATATTCAGCTATAATTGGACAATCCTATAAAACTGCATTGGCCACATTGGTTAATCCCAATAGAGTAATGCACCAGCCACCCAAGGAGCCATGCCCCACATTTAAAAAGATTCCCTTCAAAACTTTCTAAAGAGGTGATATCTGATAGAGGAACGTGCATGTAATGAATAAATCTAATGGCTCCCTTCATTTATCTTTCATTTTAGCCAAGAAAAGATGTGGGCCATTGCCTTGTGGGATATTCTCATATTTCAAATCAAGACATTCTGTGTACATTCCTGTATTTTTTATACAGTGCGGCTAACACTTTCTCACTGGATTTGGAGCTCTTTAAAACCTGTTCTTTCAATAGTTATCATTAGAAAATGTTCAGAATTATATTTTTCACTTACTATTATAAGAGATCTATATAAATTTATTTAAAAGAGATAGATACTTTTTAAAAATGTCTTAACCACCTTTTTTTCCTCCCTAGGTCAGAATCAGAGACTGGGACACTTGAGTCACCCAGAGCTGGTTCTAGGCATAGACGACAAAGGCGGTCACCTTAGTCGCCGTCCATGGCGTGGGGTGGGGTGGTCGGGTTCCATGCGTTACGTCCATTATAGTTGGCGGCCACCACCACCCCAGTCAGAAATCGCTCCACATTCTTGCCTAGGGCAGCAGAAAGGCTAGAGGCGTGTCTAGAGTCACCACTGTGCCACAAAAACATTAGGAGGGAATAGTGCACCTGAAGCACACACTGAAGAAGCCTTTGTCCCTCTAAACCAGGGTTGGAGTGGATCAGTTCTTATCCTGCATTTGGAGGACGAACAGCTCCAGGTCCACACTGAAGAAGCCTTTGTCCCTCTAAACCAGGGTTGGAGTGGATCAGTTCTTATCCTGCATTTGGAGGACAAACAGCTCCAGGTCCACACTGAAGAAGCCTTTGTCCCTCTAAACCAGGGTTGGAGTGGATCAGTTCTTATCCTGCATTTTGAGGACAAACAGCTCCAGGTCCACACTGAAGAAGCCTGTGTCCCTCTAAACCAGGGTTGGAGTGGATCAGTTCTTATCCTGCATTTGGAGGACAAATAGCTCCAGGTCCATTTTTAGTCATTTTTGTTCTCGTTTCTCTCTCTCGGGGTACAGTGCAAGGATGCCCCTCCACCATGTCTTGATGACACAGCGATTCACCTGAGATATCAAATCACAGCTCAGCTGTTTCTTGAGAGATGTATCTCGCCGGGTCGATTTCTCTGTTGCCTCCATCGATCGCTTAATCAACAGCAATCCTCAAAATCAAACAAGTCTAACTGAGCATCTTGCAAAACAGCAATCCCCTACTGTTAGGCACAACCAATACAGTCAGCTCCCAATGACTGCATATCTGATAATTGCATAATTTGTACTACTGTGTAGTGAGTAATTGGTCTTGTTTCAGTCCCACTTTCCTTTCAGTACCTGGGTGTGTGAGTCCAGTCACAGCAAGTGCATAATGTTGTCACAGTGCCAATCATTGACAATTATACATGCAGGGTTGTAATAGAAAAAGAGGCAAGTCTGGTTCTTTGAAGTGCATTATCATGTGGGTTATGTGCGACCAGCATGGTTTGCAGTGCATTGTGGCATATACTCCAGGTTATCAGTCATAAATATTATTTGTGATGGACTGACGTGAACTCTGTATTAATAGCGCTGTACTCATCAACAATCATTTATTGTGAAAAGATAATGTTCATCAGGAAGATAAAATGTTATTTGCACCCCATTCTCCCATACCCACATTCTATTCCACCAAATTATAATTGAAGCACAGTGCATTTAGGGAGCTGTCTAACAATAAGTAACCCATCACTGTCAGTGGCAAATGCAGTGAAAGATGAATTTGCAGATTGATATTTCTCTACTGGCAGTGAGGACAGGGAGAAAAAGGGGGATGACCTGGGGGGAAAACGTTGGTACAGAATGAATGGGATGGCAGTCAACTGTAATAATGAACTGAGGGGTCACAGTATTACTTTTCTCTTGATGGTGTGACATCAAATACATCCCCACTTTTCCCCTGTAGTATCACCCCCAGATAAATCCCCTAAAAATTTAAATGAGCATGTGGACGATGCCTTAGCCAGTCCTTGAAAAACTTCAATATCAGCTTTTCTTTCTGGCTTCATAATTCTAGGCTGATTTAATTTTTCATTGATTTTAGTGGTTTGTCTTTTTAAGAAATTGTACCTTCTTGTACAGAAACACTTTCCATTGACACTGCTCATTAGAATTCTAAGCCAACAATGGCAGTGAATGTATTTTGGTATACTAGGAAATTTAACATGGTGACTATGGTGAGCAAGTGGTAGTCACTTGTAAGACCCGCCTCATAGTGAAGAAGACCAAAGTGATTGGTTTATAGTGTGTTGTTTCCCAGACTGTAGCTAACTAGGAAAGATTGTGGTGATTCTGATGAGTTTCAGCTTTGAAATTCATCATCAAATTTGTCTCACAAAATGTGCATGATTATACAGTAAAAATACACCAAAGTTCCTCGACTCAATGCCCCCCACAATTTGTGTAATCTGAAATAAACATTTGAAAAACAAACTTGCACCGTAAAACCCACTGGAACAAATTTAGTTAAATATAGGATGGCCTGATAGTTTTTGGTGCTGTGGCAGTTTAAGGGAACTCTATGAGTGTAAACAGAACTCAGTGAGAGAAATCTCATATCTATGACTTCACTAATCAACAAAACAATTAAAATTAAGCAGCCCTTGCTTAATTGTACAGCTGCAGCACTTCATATGTTATACAAACCAGTATTATGTAACGCTTCCTCTGTTTCATAAGACAATCCTAGACAATGTTGTAATATATTATAAGTGACGATATTAAGATAAACAAAATCTTCATTAAGGTCCATTAAGCTTTGAAATGTATTTGCTATGATTTCTCTAAAGAAGATTAACATTTAATTTAGTCAAAGGTTTTAGGGTGTAAAAAATCACCTGGATGCCAGAACTGTTGCCTCTTTATTTTACATGATAAAATAGCAGTACTACCTCCACGTTTCTCCAGCTGTTTATAGAGAACCCATATCCACATCACATTTGTATGTTGTAGTTCCCTCAGCAAGTTACTGGGAAACTGACTATGTTTAAACAAAAAAATGACCTTCATGTTAAGTGACAGGAGTGGTTAAAGCCATTAAAGCAGGAAGTCCCAGCATTCACCTCTAACCATGTTACGACCATGCTTCCCAGCATGCACTGCTTTGCTGAATGGTACAGCAGCATATGTGGTTTAATTTCAAAGGCTGCATTTCATATTTACCCCCTTGGTCTGGTTCCCACTTGGCTGTTCAGTGGGGTGTAGCGCTGCGGATTCTATTGTTCTCTCAAACAGTCCAGCGGATTACGAGCAGATCTTGTTTTCTTTTCTTTTTTTCGCTTCAGTGTTTTTTGTCTGAAGCTACACGCTATGAAAACACTCAATGGTTTAGACCAGAGGAATTACATTAATCCCTTGTGCGAGGCTAAGAAATAATTACCAAAAATGTCTTCTAATGAGCTCCAGTGTGAGGCTTCATGCTAATATTCACTTGAAGGAGATTTTTCTCTTACAAATGCCAGGGTCTCTATGATGGCTTCATCAGTTAAAGTGTTATGCAGTGTGTATTTTCTAACAATGCGACCATTCATTGTTAGAAAATAAACAAGAAGCAAATTAAATAAGAATTTTAAAATATATTTTAATTCATGGAAACCAAACCATAAGAATGACTTTTGTTTTTCTTTAGGTGCCATGGCTGTGAACTAGCACTTGTGTTAACAGAAGGAAAACAGAAGCATTTGTTTTTTATCACCTAAAGAACTTGCTCACCTGGTATGTGTTTACTAGAAGGATTAAGCATTGCATGAGCCCTGTAATTTGGATATAGCAAATAATTAAATTTATTACATTACATTACAGTACATTGATAGCAGACAGAGCGACTTACAGTCTAGGAGAACATACGTGCATTGACCTGATTTATAAGAATAGTGCCAGACCTGAAAGTGTATGTCACATAACAAAAGCAGTTATGCAAATGAACTATGCTAACCAAGAAGTTCAAAACCTGAATATATAGGTAGATAACGTCCATAATTAACTATAAAACCAAAAGGAAAAACATAAAAATGCAATGAATATATAAGGATACGAGTGCTAGGGGATGGTTATGGGAGGGGAACCAAGATACACTCTAAATTGTCAGTCAGTTGGAAGATGACAAATGATTTTGCTGTCCTGACTACCGTAGGAAGTCCATTCAATCAATGGGGGCCAGTTTAGACAGGTGTTGTGACTGGGAGGGGGAGAGGATAGTCAGCTGCCCTGAGGTTATAAAATGGAGAGATCTGGCTGGGGTGTAGGGGTTTGAAGAATGATTGGCGTAATGGTGGAGCTGTTCCGTTAACTGCCCTGTAGGCTAGTGCCAAGGTTTTAAATCTGATGCAAGCAGGGACAGGTAGCCAGTGAAGTGATGAGATGCGGAGGGGTGTGACATGAGCGTGAATGTTTGAAACCAGCTGTGCGGAAATTTATCTGTTAATTAATTTATTTGTGAATCTGTTTATTAATTTGATCGCTTGTTGTTTGTTTCAGGTGATAATGGGTTCTTGCATATCCTATCATTTTGTGTGAAAGATTTTTCCGCCTTTGTAAGGTCACCCAACATTTCTCATCATCAGCTGCACAACCAATGTCATCTCATGCTTTTATACATTTCTTGTTGGGATTACAATGCCAGTCAGGTTTTTTTTTTTTTACAATCATGGTTGGAATATTTTTTCTTGGAGAGATATTTGACGTGGTGGGACAGTATTACCAAAACAGACAGCTGAACAGCAGGCCCTGAAGGTCAGTCCCCCAAGCCAGATGCCAGTCAGGCGATTACATAAAAGGGGATGTTTAACACTGTGAATTGGAAATTTCTACTCACTATGTGCTTATTTCAAGACAGGAATTGCATTTGTTTTCTCTCTCACTATCTATGTGTCTCTCTCTCTCTCTCTCTCACACACACACACACACACCTTCTGTTGCCAGTTTGCATGTTGTGTTCTCTTGCTTCCAAGGACAAAGATAGATGCATTTATATACAGAAGAATGTAAACAAATTTTCAACAACTTTGAAGGAAAAATAGACCCAAAAACAAAGCAAGGAATTTTTTTTACTATCTGCAGATGGTAAAGCAAACACCCAGAACATTATATCTTTAATACTTAATTTTGTAAGATTCTAATGCTGCGTTCCAGATACCTCGAAACTTGTGATTACGACCTCCGGTACAACCAGGAAAGATACACTGGATTGGCATGTTAACTCAGTCAGAAAGTCGGGTATCATTTCCCAGCTCTGGGTTGCAGAGTAAGAGGAACGTGATGTCATTCAAAATGGATGAATCTGTATTTTTTTAAATTTGTGGTGTCAATAATAGGTTAATCTCTTTAAATCTATTACTTAAAATATGTGTTTCCCTTGCCTTAATCCCGCAAAAGTAACTGCATATTTGTCTATAATGTCACCTGGATGTTGGTAAAACAATTTATGGTAACTATATTGCATGCTACATTGTAAGAGCAGATTAAAGTACAATCAAGTTATGTATATATAGCAAACAAGGTATAGATTTCTACCACAATAAATGGATGCAACCTAATGATACAATGCCCTCAAAATTATTCACACCCTCGATAAAGATGAGCAAAGAAGGCAGTAGAAAATAAAATGTCTCTGAACCAGTGAAAAATATACAATGCAGGTAGTCAGGTACATGTACTTGGAATCATTGTCTTGCTGAAAGTTTATAGGAGCTTTTTGGCAGAAGGAACCAGGTTCTTGGTACGTGCTGGATGTCATGGTTCCATAGACTTGAACAATATTTTCAAATGTCCTTCTTCTGGACACAACCACCCCCCCCCCCCCCCCCCCCCCCCCCCAATTTTTTTTTAAAAATTAAAGAAAAATATCCCTAGTCCTCATACTCAATCTACAGAACTGTCTGTCGATTGCTTCCTTCTGGTATACAGTAGGTCAGCCAATTCCTTGGTTTTGAACAAATGCTAGATCTTCTTTTTGTTCTTTATTTGTAGTGCATTTTCAAAACGCCTGCAGTCTCTCTTCACAGTTGAATGCCAAGTAGAGCAGAAACAAATTGAGTAAACTAAAGCATACTGCACTCTGGACATTTTTTATTCCAAGAAAATAAATGAATAAACAGTGCTTCCTGGAACACATCAGTGTGTAAAGGTAGTAGAGGACTCGGATTGGAGGAGCAATGCCTTGGACCTACGGCCAAAGGAAAACTCCCTGGCAAAGGCTTGTGGGTCATACATCTCTCATACGACAGTGGATTAGCCCCCAGCAATTAAAACAGTAAAGACTTGTGTTTTCTTAAACATATTTACATAGAATATGTGTAATATGAACATTCCAGTGTATGTATTTTATATTTGTTGTTAATTTCAATAAAAAATAAAAACCTGGATTAGCCCCCGGAAATTAATTTGGGAGCTTGTTTACTGATGTGTCTATTTCTTTCTCTTGCATTGGCTTCCTGAATGCCCTCCCAAGGCCATAAACACCAGCATTAACAAAGGTTTAATGAAAAGTTGCTTGTAATGGTAATCACAATAACTGTCCTGGTGAAAGAATCAAACAGCTGAGCAAATAAGTGAGGTAATATCTTTAAAATAAATCATGCATATCATTTAGTTGCTTGTGAACCTTTTCATTTATGTTTGATTTATTTTTCTATGGTACTGCACACACTTTACTGATTGCTTGACAAAACACAAGGCATACAGAGCAGAGGATATGACAGGTTTTATTGCATCATGAAGTACCCAACAAAGCCTCTAATTACTGTTTCAATTCTTTATCACATACATTTTGTCCTCATGTTTTACCATAAACAACCCAATTGGATTCTTTTCACTCAGATGTTTGACTGCGGATGAGGGCTAGAGCCCACCTTTTCCTACTGCTCTGCTCCTCCCCTCACCCAGACCAAGCATCAATGTGAAGTCTTCACTTTTGTATGTAACAACGAACAAATTGGAATCGTGTAGCTACAGGGATAGTCTGATTATTATTGCTAAAAAAGAAAAGAAAACTTGTGCTTTGAATATCTTTCATTGCTATTTGACATCATAGGAGGGGGCCAATGTGCGTGTCAGAGTGGGCTGAGTGTCAGAATATGTTAATTTTATGAGAGTTAACTTATCCAAAATATTTGCTTCTTTGCCAATTTGCTAACACATGATCTTCTGTAGCTAGTTTTCACTATTGGTAAGATAGGTAGCTAGCTTTCCTACATTCACAAGGGCTAGCTAGCTAGAAGCAGAAGTAATGACTATGAGATTGCTGCTTGTTACTTAGCTATACAGCATATCTATCTCTACTATAGATACTTGTTTATTTCAATCAATTTTATACAGAATACAAGCATCTGCCCCATTGCATATATCCTATAGCTGGTTAGCTATTATTAGCATAGCTAATTACCACTACTTTTGGTATTTAATCAATGTAACCTACTGGCTTCAATCTAGTCACGTCTTTCCTATTTATGCCTATGGAAGTTAGTAGGTAGAAGAGACATGGTGACAGTGTTGGCTTTTTGTGGTCTATCTGTTCCAACTTGTAGTATTAATAATTAAAAAGCTGCTCACACCCAAATTGCATGTTTAATTGAAATGAGGATATGTGGAATACAGTACAAGCCATGTCTGTCCAATTTCTTATACAGCTAGCTACCTAATAGTAAAACAATGTTTCACAGTGTGTGACTGTGTGCTAGCAGCATGCCTCCTCACTAGTCTAGCCATCATATAGATGCTACTTGTGAATAGCCATTGCACACACAATTAGTATTATTAAATTAATGTCACATTATTTATTTGAATGACTATGGTAATATGATTCCAATATAGCCTACTTAAAGTGTCTGCACACTCATAATTGTGAACAGGACCACTAATGTTCCAATTGAACAAGTGATGATGCAAAATTACAGTTCAAATCATTAAAGGTTGTATCAGCGATTTTGGGTGGAAACATAAATGATCACATTCATCTGATTTTTCCTCACGATTCGCTAGCTGCCCGCCCCATAAGCAGGCCGTCAAAAAACCGCGTCTCTGTAGGCAGCCTATGCTCCGAGATCGTACACAAAAACAATGGTACTACCAACTACTCAAAACCAAAATAAACAGTATTCCAACCAATCACAATGATCTGCACAAACGTGACGTCACTTCTGAAGCGAAATCCCAAACAAACATACTTATGAATAATTATGTTATGTTTTAAAAAATAGTGTTCAAGCATCCAGAATTATAACCACGTTAATAACGTTTGTAAGAAACCAAACCGTTTGTAAATCCGTCAAGATTTCAGCGAGATAAGAGTATTAGCGTTTGTGCAGGTCATTGTGATTGGTTGGAATACTGTTTATTTTGGTTTTGAGTAGTTGGTAGTACCATTGTTTTTGTGTACGATCTCGGAGCATAGGCTGCCTACAGAGACGCGGTTTTTTGACGGCCTGCTTATGGGGCGGGCAGCTAGCGAATCGTGAGGAAAATCAGATGAATGTGATCATTTATGTTTCCACCCAAAATCGCTGATACAACCTTTAAGTATCTATTCAAATATTTTTGATATCGCTGATTAAGAGAGATGACGAAAATATTAAGTGCAACTGACAGCAAAACAAGACTAGGCTATATTACATAAGTTATAAAGTTCTGTGAGTTTCTGGCAATCGTGAGTTTGTGACGCTTCCTTTTATCTATATATTGTTTCATTAATATAAAAGTAGCTCCTCAGGTCTGAGCCAAAAAATAAAAAAAACAACACCCCCTTTGCATTGCGAGTGGTTTAAATGGCCTCTTTGATCTACAAGAAACTGGCTCACTGCACACTTGTTAATACAGGGTTGTGTTAATCCATCTACACTGCTGGGGTTTGAAAATTGTAAATGAGCCATTCTGCCACAAAGTACTTCTCCTGCAGATCAAAAGCAAACATTTACGCCTTTCTAGGTGTTATTTACTTCGAAACGCAAGCGAAATGCGTTTCAGATTGCCAGTGTAAATGGGTCATACGGTGTAAATGGATTTAATCTGGTGTCTGACAAACTAAGAGTAATTTGTGCAGACAATAACAATCTAATTTACAAGCGGTTTATGTCTTCTTTTTCGTTGGGCCTTTTTCCTCCACTTTGGAATGCCCAATCTCTCGTGTGATCTCGTTGGGTTATACCCTGTGGGTAAGAATCCTCCCACCCTGGGTGACTGCCCTTACGTCTCCTCTGCAGGGCTGCCGAGACAGTCAGCACTTGGCACAGTCAGTATTCAGTCGCACAATTATCACTTGACATGCATATCTAATTTGAGTTTGAAAATCAATTATTTAAGCTTCTTGGAAATCTCAATAAGCATTTGAAAGTGAACCAATTGTTAGGTGTTTAATTGGATGAACGATGCACACGGCAAGTAAATGGATGTTAATCTGGGATTTATGAATGCTTGCCATGTCAAACCAAGCTCCTTTCTCAAAGAAGCAACCCAGTGCCATTTGGGAAACTGCAATGTGCGTCAAAGCAAGTAAGTACTTCTAAAATTCGAGGCCTCATCCTGCACAGCAGAGATCATTTATTCTCTGCTGGCATGCCAGCATAGCACATAATGGCCCTGTCAATCATGCTCACAAGAGGCAGGGTGGGGATGCTGGCTAGGCCTGTCTCCGCAGGATTGTTGGATGGTGGGCTTAGCGCTGCAGCGCGTCTGCTTATCAGAACCCTTCAATGGTAGGCCTCTCAAAATGTCTGCCATAGAGGGAGCGCGTCGGTGTCAGGGGGACATCGTGGCATCTGAAGAGCGGCAGAACTGTGGCCGGCGGCTACCGGACTCAGAGCGGAGCGTCCCTGCCGGCCTTTTCATCTTTACAGCAAACAAAGCACGACGGGATATCTGCTTCGGAGGCCTCGGACGCCTTTATATGCGGAATGAGGGGAGGGGGTGACCTGCTGCGAGGAGGCAGCCACGTTCTATAGGCTAAGATCGGCCAATGCAGGACGGGGATTGTGGGTAAACAAGTGCCAACCATGGCGCTTATTTCTGTGCGGCCCTTTATGCTGGGAATTCCTGGGGGTCGCATCGCAGGTGAGCCAGTGGTTATTAACAGAGGCGCACAGATTTTCTCTGCATCCTCAACCCGCATAACACATCTATAAAGGATTTTGCTGAAAACAGATCGAACAAAAAAGACTTCTACCAAGATATAATGGCATGGCTGGAGTGTGCTTACTGCTGTCCTGGGCTATAATTATCTCAGCGTTATTGATATAACACAGTGTGCAGACAACACACTGTTTCCTCTTCTGTAAAGACTCTTACGCTCTGATTCAACTCCAATGAGCTTTTTCCTAAATGTCTTTCTTATTTGCAATGCAACACCAACATAACTTAATTAGTACAAAATGTTGTATATGAGCTAAAAATAATTGTAATGCTTGCTTAATTGTTGAAATCCATTACTTTAAGTTAAGGGCACTGCCCTTTGTGATTACAGTGAGCCTTATGAGTGGGTGGGTGCTGCAAAAGATATTGTCTAAAGAGCACTCACACATTAAATGTTCAGCTCAGTATGTGGTGTAGTGGATAGTGTATTGTAATTTAAGCTCGAGGGTTATAATTGTGGATTCTTGATCATTATGACCATAGTAACTTTCAGAAAGCCTTTTCAACAACACAAAATGAAAAAATGGTTTAAAAAAACAGAATGTATCTGAAAATGAGATGCCCTGAGATTTCAAAAGCTCTGATTGCATTTTTAAGTCGTTATATATTATTTTGGCAAGTACATTTTTTCTACCTTTGCTGTGATGTGCTTTTCCAATGAATTCAGCCATGCATTTGTCTTTATCGTACAATAAAGCTGGGCCTAACTCATAATCTGATACTGTTGCCACCTGGTGGTTAGGTATTGTAACTGCACAATGACAACAAATTCATTCAGCATTTCAACATTCACACAAAATTTGTCATACAGCGACACCGAATATAAAAGCAGTTTCATACAATTAAATCTAATTGTTTTTATCCAGACGGGGTCACCATTAAAAAAAAAAGTAGCTTCAAATTGCAGACTGGTATTCTCTGGGTGGTCTATGAATTTCAATTGAAACATAATTGGTCTCTGTGTACCTAATTATAGCGTTTGCTTTCTAATTAAAATTAAGAAATGTGGCAAGGAAAAGACAACAGCTATGACTGATACCAATGTATTCAATTTCAGGCAGCCTTATTTTAGGAAATATAATGTTCCTAAAATTGTTTCTGCTCAGTTTGGTAAAATATGCAAAAATGTATAAAGAAGAAGAATGCTGACACAAAACTCGGACCACTCTTATAATTTAGGGCTGATCCATCCCCTGAATGTTGTCTCTCATTCCATACTCTGCTCCCAAATGCTCTGTTAAAGTAAGATGTATGTTTAAACTTCTGACCATGCATCAAGTGTTCTCCCTATTGGCAGAAGTTGCAGAGAGACATTTGACAGTCAAGACAGATGGACCAATTGCTAATGACCTACAGCAAAGATGTTCTGGTTTAGAGCTGGTGCCATAAAATAAAGTCAATGAAATGTTTCAATTTGCAGAAATAAATTTACTGTGTTTTGACAAAACAGAAAAGTCTTCTGATAATGTTCCAGATAATGTGGAAAGTCCCAGGAGGTGGGACAAGAACATCATCTTGTGTGATTTGTAGTGGGCTGTAACCATTGTAGATGACGATATAGTGGGGTGTACATCTCTCCAAATACATTTTTGAGGAGGGCTGTTGTCCGTTTCAGTTAATGCGAGGTGTAGGCCATTTTAGAGGATGATGTTGTGGAACATACTATGTCTTTGTAGCATATGGTAAGAAGGGCTGTAGGCCATTTCAGATTATGGTGTACTGGGGAATTAGGCCATTGCCGATGATGGTGCTTTGGGGTTATAGGCCATTTTCAATGAGGGTGTTGTAACATCAGACGTACTGGGACCCACTTGGGCCCTATACATAACGCATGCCACACATCTTCAGCATTTCCTGGACAAACTTTTTGTGCATGTCAGAGGAAGGCATTCATTGCTTCATGTATGAAAACTTTGCATGTACCCAAACTACTTGGTGTATCATTTAAGCTTATTAAAAATTTGTGTTTAAAGTTCATTGCTACTCATTAATTTATGTTTGTAATGTAAGCATCTTGAATTATTAAAACTTAATTTAACGCATTTTATCATAAGACGTTTTTTGATCTTATTGTTTGTTCAAGTTATTAAGCAGTAATGCTGGTGCTTTATTTTTCAGTTATGTAACTAATACTTTCATCAAATTTCATTGCATAGGCCTGTACAGCAAGAATGCACTGGTGACCTCAGCAATAGCAAACAACCTGGTAGACCACAAAGACCAATGTAGCGGATGTAGTAGAATAATACTTTGAATTGTGAAGAGAAACCCCTTTTCAAGAACACTTTCCAGGATGTAGTCATAGATGTTTCAAAGACTACCATAAAGCGAAGACTACTCCTGGGGTTCCAGTTGCTTATTTTCACTCCTTTCATCTTTTCCACCCAATGAAGGATGCAAGGAAAGGATGCAAGGAGGAGATACCCGGACAGAGGAATTTAGGCAACATGCATTAGGTAAATGGAACATCCTTGCACAGTCAAGCGTCAGTTTAGGCGATGTCAGTTACTAATGATGTGTTGCACAGTGGTCTCACCTGTCAACCGATTGTAACTGATTGTTCTGTACTGCATTGTTGTCTCAAAGCTTGTTTTTGCAGGATTTACTGTTTTATTGGACACTGTATTTCTGACGTGAAATATGTATGGCATATGATACAAATAGGAAAGCTATTAGGTAAGACAGCCAATGCACATAAATAGACTGAAATATTATTTCTCAGTCATACAAGAGTGAGAAAAAAAAGGTTTTGAATGCAAGGCAGTTGTTTATGTTTAAGCTCTGCAGTTGAAAACATGTGCCGCGATTGTAGAGCTAGAGATATTTGCCGGATGCATTCAACTGTATGAACATAGGCTAAACGTGAAATATTGCACATCCGGCAAAATTAAGTATTGCTTTGAAAGGACAGCGGTTAACGTTAAGCAATGAAGGTTGCGTTTCCTATGCAGTAACTAACTGAATCATACTGGAAACAATAACATCAGAAATATTATGCTTACACGCTTATAATGTTTTTTTAGCCTCTTTTTTCATGGATAAACGTGGTTTCTGTCAGTCATATGGAATGAGTGCCATTATTGATTAATGCACTCTATAATAAATGGAAAGGAACGGTTAGATTGGATTTGTGTAGGGGTGTACCCGCCATGTGGCAGATGTGGAGAGGTGGGTCATTTATATATGTCACGCGTTCCAAGAAAAGACGTTGGCAAAGGCTACACTTGTGTTTTCTTACTCAAGCATCCTCCGGGAGACTCCTCGCTCCTCACTCTTCGCTCCTCCAAGGAGCATTTAGCGCTTTGAAATCTCCTTAAAAATGGCGGACCTCTATCAATTTCCAGGTCAGGCTAGAACCGAGGATATGAGAACAGATAAAATAAGCGACTAGAATGAACCCCTGCATAACCTCAGAGGGTTCGCAGCAAGATGCCAAGACACTGGGCCTAACATGCTGAAGACAAAATCCCCCGAAACAAGCAGGAACTGAAGATGTCTGCAGTACAGGCCTGGCAGAGTATCACCTGGGAAGACACCCACTGTCTGGTGGGTCGCAGACTTCAGGCAGTCATCGAATGCAAAGGATTTCCAACCAAGTACTAAATATGACGACTTGATTTAAGATTATGTTAATTTCTCCAATTGCTTTTGGTCCCCTTAAATGGGGGAACTAGATACAAAAGGGGCTGTAATTCCTACATGGGTCACTAAACACTGTCAAATTACAGTTGACGGTCTGAACGTTTAATTCAAAATCCAATGTGCTGGAGTGCAAGAGCCAAAACATCAAAAATTGTGTCACTGCCCTAATACTTACGGACGCCACTTTATAAATATTTATTTTCTTGGTAAATAAAGTGATGTAATAGAATGCAAATTGAAGGATTTTGCATGTAAAAGAGGGTTTTGCCAGAGTACTGGGTCTGTCTTAAGAGCTTTGAAAATTAAAGTGATTGTAATGATAAAACATGTTTTCCTACAATGGTGTGGACACACATATGCACATTCAGTTTTTTAGTATTTCCATTTGGAT
Source organism: Synaphobranchus kaupii (assembly GCA_029718625.1). Taxonomy (NCBI): domain Eukaryota; kingdom Metazoa; phylum Chordata; class Actinopteri; order Anguilliformes; family Synaphobranchidae; genus Synaphobranchus; species Synaphobranchus kaupii. Next base: position 120,444,665 of record CM056376.1, read on the forward strand.
AATGGGCAGCTACGGAGTAGTGCACAGCACAGGAGGGCCAAGCTTTGGCTCCAGTCCACCGCTTACATGAGGCCATCAGGGCTTGGCTTGGGACCAGGGAATAATCACGACACTGCATTACCCTGGACCGAACTCATACAGAGCAGCCAGCTGTACCCAGGGCAAAGTATTAGGTGTGATATCAGCGTGGCATTAGTATGCCTGGGGGAGAGGAACTGCTCTCCAGTGCTTTTACTGATAAAGAGAGGGAGAAAGGGATGGAGAGAGAGCAACAGCAAAGGATGGAAACACAAAAATAAGAGCTATTTTAACGTAATGCTTTATTTTTCCAAGATATAATTTTTTTTCTCCATATGTTTATATTTATATAGTAAAATTTATTTGCGCATGTTTGTAACCATGAATGAATACTTCTGGCAATAAACCAAAATTGAAAAGACGAGATAGAGAGCCCAAAGTGATCTGTGGGACACCGTGGTATGTGTGTGTGTGTGTGTGTGTGTGTGTGTGTGTGTGTGTGTGTGTGTGTGTGTGTGTGTGTGTGTGTGTGTGTGTGTGTGTGTGTTTGCGTGTGCTACTTCAGAACATTAACAATACTCTTCCATTCCGTTAATAGCAGCCCCAGGCACCCCAAGCAGGTTTTCAAACAATGGGGGAGCCATATGACTGAGGAACAACTGAATATATCTGTCTTTCCAAATGTTAATTAAGATTTTAATAGTAGAAAATACATTGCTTAAATGTATTTACCTCATAATTGACTGTATATAGTGAAACTTTGACTTAAGTACTATTTAGTTAAACGAACAATTTTATATACTGTAAAACATGCACAATTAGGCTGAGGTCATTTCTTATTTCCTTAAATTATTATCCGTGCTGCAAAAGTAGTCATAATAAAATTATTTATAAGAAAATACAAGCAAAATTTAGGTAAAAGACACAAAGTGGCACAGGTCCACACATGGATGCCATGGAACAATACTCAGACTACAGTGTCTTGAAATGCCAACACAAATAGTTAGAGATTTTGTTTGGTTCGGTTTTTGTCTGATTTGTTGTTGAGTATGTATAACAACATAAATAACATAACAACTAAGAAATAAAATGCATGTATGTCTAATTAAAATGTCATGGTAAAAATATGAATAATATTTCATAAAAGATGTCTTTTGATATTTGTAGCTGTGTAGCTTGCTAGCCTAACTCGGCATAGGCAGCAACTCTGAAGGACCTCTGGATGACCTCTGGAAATGACACGTTGTAGCAAAAAAATCTGTGAATTAACACTCCAGGAAAGTGTATAATATGTTGAATGAGTGGGATTATTCATTATTATCTTAGAAAGACCTTTTCAGGCTGTAGTTTACCAAAAAGGACAAGAACGAGGGTGAATGTGAAGGGCAACCAGGAAATTAGAAGTTAAGAATTTAAACGTATTTTAAAGTTTCACTTTGAACTGATCTGATCCTAGAATGGGGTGAAATATTCCTGTAATATTTTAAAGGAAATGCACATTTACTTGTCTCTGGTTCTGCTGTGGATATAGGAAACAAAGCCAAACATTTCTGTTTTTTTTATTTTAAGGAGCTTTTCTCTCTTTCTGGCACTGACTGCCAGCTCTAATACTTCTCTCAACAGGTGCCTCCATCACATGGCCCAGCTGCGCAGCCCACCATTGGCCAAGATCCGTCTCCATGGTGACGGGGGCCTGGTAGGCCTTCCTGGGAAAATATAAACAGTGCGGGAACAGCGAGGATTCATGCGAACTGTTTTCTAATCTTGTTATTTCCCATTTCCGTGTCTCAGTGGGAGAAAAGTAGTGAATGACATATGCGGCTAGAGTGTGAGGTTGCAAAAGAAGAAACTGGAAGAAATTATTTTTGTAATAAAACAAATTTTCCTACCATGACGTCCTGCTGGGGGCATAACAAATAAAAATCACCAGTTGAACGGCCTGTGATACTGTGGTTGGTATGATGGAGACATTCTTCTCTCTACTCTTCCCATGCAGAAGAAAGGGATGGGCACCATTCCAGTTCTCCCTCTCTAGATAAATGTTGCCTCGTCGTGCTGTTTTCCCGATTGCTCTTGACCTTGACAAGGTAACGGCAACGGATTAGCTTTGATTAAATTAATACCTGAGGCACAAATTAAAAAAATTCATAATTCACCCACGTCAATGATTTGCATGGGCAGCATGCTCCTACACCGTTCACAAACTCGTGGTCTCTTCATCCGGAAAGCACACCTTTATGGATAAGGCAGGAGTTTGAATCAGTCGCAAGGCCACAATGATTTCTTTCAGATCGTGCAGTAGGAGCTGTAGTGGCTATGTTTCATATGCTGAAGAGAAAACTTAAGGCAACTAGCCCCATAAACAAGCAGGGGCTGAAGATTCACTTGCCTGTACTGCAGTACAGGCCTGGAAGAGCATCACCAGAGAAGATGGTGATGTCTACGGGTCATAGACTTCAAGCAGTCTGCAAAGGATATACTAAACTTGACTACTTTCATTCACATAACATTAATATGTCCCAAACATTATGGTGCCTTGAAATGGAGGGCTACATATATAAAGTGCTGTAATTTCTTCATGGAGACACTAACATGTGTAACGTTCGGTTCCGGATGTCGTGATTTTGTTTATCATCATAACCAGAGTTGTTTGCATTCGTTTATGTGCTAAAAGTGTGCTTTTGAGACCTGTTTCACCCTGCAATGGGAGTGAATGAATAGAGAAAAAACATCAATCTTCGTTGGCCAGTTGCTGACCACTGGAGCAAGTCATGAAGGTGAGCTTGAATATTACGACTCATATCGGGGCCAGTTAGCTATACAACATTATGTTCTAACAAATTTCAGTATGCCTTTAAGGAATTCCAGAGAGGTTCATCATTGCAGTTATGAGTTCTGATTTTTTTTTCTGATTGCATTCATTATGGCATATACAGTATACAGGGCTTATACTTTTACACTTACACTTGTTTGGTTAAATTGCAGAAAGCTGGTTAATTTCAGAAAGATGAACATACAACACTCAGTATTTCAACACAGAGGTTACCAAATTGCAACATTTAACTGCAAAAATGGTACACACAGCAGCCCTCCATAAATTGCTCACGACAAACCAGTGTGAATAATGAAAGGTTTTATCGCTTGAATTCACCGAGAATAATTACCGCATAGTGTTTTTGAACCATTGAAATTCCTGGTATTGATTCTGTCTGCAATTTTCACGGTTCAGAGTTTGGAGTTGTCTGAGCTGATAGTTTGGAGACAGGCCCTGCAGTAGAGGTCAGGGTTGTCTGTCTCATTGAATTACTGTGTGGGGCACATGTCTGGGACTAGGTATTGGGGAGGGAAATAAAAGTGGCTAACCTGTACGGGGAGCAGACCTGTTTTATAAGCTATTTTCTTTTAAAATTTGAACTGTTTCCTAATTTCTGCAAATAATGTCTCAAATAAACTTCAAGTTCAAATGTTATAACATTTCAAATGTATTTAAAATACTTCATCTGTTATGACCAATGAAGTAAAGTTAAATGCACACTTATTTGTATATTATATGCATAATTAATAAGTAGTAACATGTTCATGAAATCTTTCTGAAACGGTAACAGGTGCTTAAAATAAAGCATGACGCTCTGGGGAAAGGAGTCATTGCAGTTGGCTCCTCCGCACTGTGGATCAGGTGTTCCATCAATGCCTTTTTCCCACAGATAAACACCCTCCCACACCTTTAGCATTCAATGTTCTGCTGAGGGCAAGCGGGCCTCAGAGCCAATGTCATCCCAGCAGTCTATCATGGTTCTTGCATGCCACACTTCCCTACCATGCTGCACCTTCATCAAACCTTCTCTTCCTGTTGTTTTGATTCCCTTGCAGTTGAACATCTCCTCAAGGGGAGTAGTGGGTGTTGGGTATAGGGATAGATCACAGTTAAGGTAATCTGCATGTAAATTCCGCCATGGCGCTTTGAGACCTGACAGGGATCCTTGCACAAAAAGATGAAAGCCACAGGCAGAGAGTCTGCATTGGCGGAGAAATTATAGGTTTGTGCGGGGAGCTCCCCCCGAAAACTCTTCTCTCAGGCTAGGCGCGATTATTCAATATAAATCCCGTTTGACGCTGACCACCTTTGTGGAACAGCAGGATGATGGCAAAAACACATCCGGCAAATGCTGAGTTATGAGGAACATGTCGCCAGACCAAGGCTTTCGATAAACGGAAAAAGGAAATCTCTGGCCAAACACTGAATCCATCATGTATAACGCTAGAGCAGCTCATTAGAAAACTAGTCCGAAGGTGTAAAATTTCACAGCGCAGTGAAACATTGCCCTCACAGGGAGAGAAACATGATTCACTGTGACGCGTGACAGTGCTGATGGCTTACTTTAAAAAACAGCAGGTAGTGGGGAACACGCAGACAGGTGCATTGCCGCACAAGCACGGGAAAACATGTGACAGGATTGTTCTTATTGCCGTGTTGTTCCACTATGACATGCATACGCCACAATTTCTTGCACTCGCTTCTTGAAAGGAAAATATTTCAATTGGTCCTATACAATTTCTGTAAAAAAAGTCAGATTTCAATAGTGAAATGCTGTCATGTTTACATTTTAAAACAGCATTTTTTTAAGTTAAAATGTGTACTGTGAAAAGTTTTGGGTGCCTACAGTCTATATTTCCCATTGAAATATTATCGTGCAAGTAATTACATATCCCAGACTGTATAGGCTAACAGTGGAACAACTTTCCAACTGGAAAACTGGATGATAATAATAATAATAATAATAATAATAATAATAATAATAATAATAATAATAATAATACACTGCCTGGCCAAAAAAAAAGTCGCAGTTGCACCAGTCATACATAGTGCCCACTATACAAGCCTCTGGAGGCAGTGTTATGATCTGGGGTTGCTTCAATTGGTCAGGTCTAGGCTCAGCAACGTTATGCAGTAATAAAAAGTCAGCTGAGTACCTGAATGTACTGAATGACCAGGTTATCCCATCAATGGGCATATTCCAGGACGACAATGCCAAGATTCATCAGGCTCAAATTGTGAGAGAGTGGTTCAAGGAGCATGAGGAATAATTTTCACACATGACCTGGCCACCAGAGTCCTGACCTTAACCCCATTGAAAGTCTTTGGGATGTGCTGGAGAAGACTTCACGGAGTGGTTCGACTCTCCCGTCATCAATACAAGATCTTGGCCAAAAATTAATGCAAGTCTGGACGGAAATAAATGTTGTGACGTTGCATAAGGTTGTCAAAACAATGCCACGACGAATGCGCGCCATAATCAAAGCTAAAGGCGGTCCAACAAAATATTAGAGTGTGCGACTTTTCTTTTGGCCGGGCAGTGTACATCATATTTCTGTAGCGCTTTTCAAGGTACTCAAAGTCACTTTACATTAAGTACACACAGGATAAAACAAGGTTCCAGAGGGAGGGGGCAGCTGCAGCAAAGGCCCTGTCACCCCAGGTCCGGTGCTTTGTCCTGTTGGTTTGGAGTAAGTTTGCATCTGCGGACCTGAGGTGACAGGTAGGGGTGTGTGGAGGAGGTCAGAGAGGTGTGTGTGGGGGGGGGGGGGGGGGGGGCAGGTTGTTGATGGCTTTGAAGGTGAAGAGTAGTAACTTGAAATCTATCCTGTATTTGATAGGGAGCCAGTGGAGGTCATGGAGGACAGGGGTGATGTGATCAGTGCGGCGGGTGGAGATGAGTAGGCGGGCAGCGGAGTTTTGTATATATTGGAGTTTATTGAGGATTTTGTTTGATGAACCATATAAGATGCTGTTACAATAATGGAGCCTGGATGTTATGAAAGCATGTGTCAATGTTTAAGCAGCAGAGAAAGATAGAGAGGGTCGGAGGTGGGCTGTGATCTTGGAATTAATCAAGTTAAACTTTTTTCACATGTATGGCATACAGTATATCCTCAAAAAAATTAATTGCGGAATATTGTTTTCATATCAGATGTGGGCAAAAGGCATTCTTCTTGTCACTGGGCAATACTACATTAATTAACAGAAACAATTAATTAAAAAGGCGATATTTGAACGTAGCCCAAACCAATAGAATGGAATTTAGAAACACATTGCATTTTTCTCCCAGTTATTGTTTGCAAAAGACACAAGTAGAATTTATGTGAAGGTATCAGATATCTTACTCCAACACAGATTTTATTTTGAACACTGAAGCTTTATAGAAAAAAATGAAGGGATCTAGTTTCCACTCAACCCACTCAACGTGATGCTAAAACAATGATGGATGGATGAAAATAGCAGCTGATGTAAGTATTATTTCTTGCTGTTACACCACTCCAGAATAGCAGTCTTTGTGATGACTGAATGTTTGTGCTTTGTGAGCCATTAGAGTAGGACAGGCATGTCCAATCTTATCCCAGAAGAGCTGGTGTGGGTGTAGTCTTTTATTCTAGCCCAGCACTGATTTAACTAATCAACCTGTTTTGAGTAATCCTGGTCTTCAAACAAGGTATTCATATAGCGGAATCACATGTTTTAGTTAGTTAGGCCTGTACCCACTCCAGCCCTTCTCGGGTAAGATTGAGCACCCTTTAGCAGGGCCTTGATTACATGTAGTTTAAAAAAATAAATAACATGAATTAACAAGCATTACTTTCCAATGATGTGTACAATTTTATTTATATAAATTTATATTTACCTTCATATGATTCAAGCAATGGTCTCACCTCTCGGCATTAGCAAAATTGTCTCATTATCAAGGAGAAATCTCTTGAGAAAGATTTAAAGGATCCCTAGCTCTTTAACTTCACACTGTCATTGGACTATTTTATATAATACGGCTGCAACTTTAAACTGTTTTGCTTATGCTACATGGAACATGTGGAATAATAAAATTGGACCCATAAAAATGAAAATGGAATTTAATTTTTATTCCCCCTCAAAAGTTGGAACATCCAATTATATTTGCAGGCCTGTCTCACTACAAATGTGTGTGCAGGGTAGCATGAACCTGATGCAAAGTCAAGCTGCACTGCTCTTTCGGGACCATAGGGCACATCACTGCACTAAGGACTAGTGCTGTTGCTGGGCTCACCAATTAGCTGGCCAATTTCACTTCTTTCATGAGGACATGGTTTGGAGGAGCATTTGCATGGCTATGTAATGGGAACTGAATCCTGTGGGAAGCATTCAGTTATATTAATAAACATAATACTTTTGTTTTTCCTCGCACAGTATTTTTTCTAGGTTTCTATATTTATACAGAAGCTGCAGGAAACTGATAATAATGATTAAATAATACATGTATTCTCAAATTGAACACCAAATTAATTCATTAAATATTAAATGTGCAAGAATCTAATCTAATATGCACACAGTAAAAAACATTACCATGTGCCACTATCTAAAAACAAATATTAGGACATAAATTGAATTTTTCTTTTTCATTTATGCACTGATCTAAAATAAAACACACTTAATGGAATTGCCAGACAGGTTGTGATTCACTGAATGATTCTCCTTGCTACAACCATTCACATCCAGTGTTATTTAGCTGTGAAACAGTGGCAGTTCACCACAGCTTACTCTTAGCAATATGTAACATTAAATAAATACATAAAAGGCAAAATTAAGCAAATAAAAACACCTTCAGGGTCTGAGCCAAGAAAAAGCTGTATTTTTATAACATTGGGAGGGAATGATTTAGTGCATACTATAACCAGATCAAAACCTGGATTTGCCGTTAGAATATTAGACTGGAATATGAAATGGCATAATTCAAACATTGCAGTATTAATGACTCTTCCCATGGGATTTCTCCATAAAGTGTTCCTGACATCTATCCTTTTACTGAATAATTCATCAAAGTTGTTTGTGTGTGATGTAAAAACACAGCTATCTGGTGGTATCTGTCAGTTTACAAGCTACATAACAATGAACCAAAAGTACAATGTACATTGCTTTTTGTGTAGAATAGTGCAATGCCAATAGTGCAATGTACGGTATAATTGAAGTAGGGTAGGGTAACAGTATCTTTTTAAACAATATTTTATTCTTAATTTCCTGCTCTCCCTAACTGCAATGGTCAATAATTTTCATAGGCCTATCTCATCAAAGCAACACAGACAGGCATGCACTGTCCTCCAAAGAACATTTTTTAGCTAACTAACAAACCACGATATTGCTTATTCACTATAACACCTACAGAAGGACGTTGGACCTTAACTAATGTATAGTGTATAGTTTTGTATCATAGCTTTTCTGATATATTGTAAAACTTCTATTAGACACTGAGGGGTCGATTTACTAAAGGTTTGCATGTACAAAATTACGTGTAAAACTGTTACCACCTGCAAAAGAAATTGTTTGAGGTGATCAACTAATGACGAGCAAAGAGGATTGCGGGTTTTAAAATGGAAAGATACATGCATTTTCCGTTTTTGCAGGTTAGCCTGAATGAATATGCAAAATTGGGCGTCCCTATGTTATTTTGCAAAATAGTGGGAGGTGGTCATGCAAATAGATTGCTTTAGCATGTATGAAGTGAATTACTAAGGTAGCCTATTTATGGGTGCATTTTTGTACAAATGGAAAGCAGGTATTAAAAGATACATAATCGATAAGATGATGGCTATCTTTGTAGCAAGACACGTACGCGTGTGTTTAGCTGATGCTCTAAACACACAAAAAAATAATTTGTGGATACATACATCATGAACAGTAAGAATAAATACATTATTAATCATGAAGAAAATTGTGTAACAGAACACAAGAGTTACTAGTATTTGAATCAAACAAGCAATACAACATACAATTATAACAAACATTGAATAACAAAGCAACTAGTTAGTATAATTAGTAAGGAAGTTAGTATAATGGTTAAGGAACTGGCCATGTAACCGAAAGGTTGCAGGTTGCAGGTTCGATTCCCAGGTAGGACACTGCCGTTGTACCCTTGAGCAAGGTACTTAACCTGAATTGCTTCAGTATACGTATATCCAGCTGTATAAATGGATAATATGTTTTAAAAAATGCTAAAAAGTTGTGTAAGTCGCTCTGGATAAGAGCGTCTGCTAAATGCCTGTAATGTAACAAAGCAACTAAAATCTTTATCAAAATAAAACCCATCATCAGATGGAAATGTGATTTTATGTGACACAGTCACTAATGGTCTGAGTAGTGCTAGAAAATATTGTTACGATCGTTTCAGTCCTGACAAACATCTGTAATTCCCGGTAGAAAGTAAGAGACATCCAGTGAAACAGTTTGTCGTAAACCGCCAGCTTGTTCAGTGTAACCGTAGCCTAAAATACATTGTCTTTTCACCGCTTTCTTACAGTGTAACCATTCCAAACACGCAAAATCTGGCTGTTTGCGGCTGGAGTAATGTACATAATGACTCTTAGTTGATCACTTCCAGTGTAGTAAGTGTGAAATCATAACACGTTTAAGATCAAGTAGCTTGCTTGTTCACTTACAGTATGAGTATGAGTATGCAGTTACCTTTAATGTTATTCAGCAAGGCTGTTGAAGTTTAACAAGCTGAAGGACACAGAATAAATAGGCCACATGAGACATTTTGGGAATTACAGAAATTTAATTTAAATTCGTTATTATCACATTGTATATCAAATGTAAATCTGTTGTCTTGCTTGATTGTGAAAGTCTTTACACTTTCTATCAACAATTCTGGTTAGTGAGGTGCATTTTAAGTATATACTTACATTGCAGTCTACAGCAACAGCTGGTCTACAACAGGAATAAGAGCTGACTTAAAACCTGAAAGAAATTGAATGCACAGATCACTAATTGAGGTTGTACAGCGTGCAATATATGTTGCATGTTTACATGTATTCAAATAAATAAAGAGTTATAAATTGTACGTGTTGCTTTTACATAAGACCATGGACCATAATGCACGTTCTATTTGAAATGCCAATATTCCGTCATTCTTAGAAATGCTCGTCTATTATAGATACAGTCACCTGATCAAAGGAAATTTAAAACAAGTGTACAATGTCACATCATTGGAGTTTTGTAATGTTGTCACATGGGTGTCACATGTCACATCACCACGAATTTGCATCAGACCTAATCAGTAAATGTACAGACACATTCACTATGTCCATGTATAGGCTCGAAAAACAACCCAGGGCGCTGTTAAGACTGAGGGATTGTCGGAAATCCAGCCGAAGAAACAAATTCCTGTGTTAGAAGGCTCAGGATACAGAAAGCCTAATTTAACACTCACATTTTCTCAACCCGTCCTCCGCTCCAAGTTTCCCCTCACTGACCTTGAAATACTTAATTGAGTCGCCTGTCACCTTTTTTTCAGTTTCTCTGTCTTCCAAAATACTTTAGTTAGTGCTGCTTCAAAGCTTGTATTGGTCTGTCAGCTGAACAATTCACTTCAGACCTGGTGCTTTGTGACAGCTTCCTTTTGAAGAAAGAAAGTTTTTCCACACAACAGCAATCAGCTGGAGTAAAGTTGGAGTATAGCTGTATGTGTGTGTGGGAGGATCCATTTTCAATTGTGGTGAAATGACACAGACTGATAGGGGGGGGGGGGGGGTTCTCACTAGGGTCATAATGAATGGGGAGAGAATTCTCATCTAAAAGTGGAAGTTAATCAGGTACACCTTTACACACATTTAATCACATTTTTCATTATGAGTTGTAATGGGTAAAGTTGTGCGGTTGTGTTACATCCTCACAACCCATATAAGTCATCGATATTCAAATATGGACCTCAAATCCAAATCCAGCTGTGGCTTTCTGAACAATTAGAGCTACTGATAGGCCAGGCTGTCTAATGAAAAGGCCACTTTTAGTTGCACACCATTGTTTGTTGTGTTATTTATAGGATGGTTTGGGGGGGGGGGGGGGGGGGGGGGGGGGGGTAGTAGTGAATGGTCAGTGGGCCTCCAATTGGTTTTTGAAATGGACCCCCAAATGCCAAAGGCTGCCTATGGTCCTAATATCTCATCCTTGCATCTCTTCCTCGCATCCTCTGTTGGGTGGTGCTGAGGAGTGAGGAAAGGACACGATGCAGGGAGTGAAAATAAGTGATTAATATTCATATTATTATTATTATTATTATTATTATTATTATTATTATTAATAATAATATTCATAGTTACTATTGTTCAAGGACATTAGCTAGCTTATTAATTTAGCTATTCACCCCACTCCCGTCCGCAATCGCTCTACTCCCAGCTTGTTTGGGCTTGTTTTTGACAGATGTGCCACACAGGTTGACATATAGGTATGGTCACACACATATAGGTATGGATGTGCCACACAGGTTGACATATAGGTATGGTCACACACATATAGGTATGGATGTGCCACACAGGTTGACATATAGGTATGGTCACACACATATAGGTATGGTCACACACATATAGGTATGGATGTGCCACACAGGTTGACATATAGGTATGGTCACACACATATAGGTATGGATGTGCCACACAGGTTGACATATAGGTATGGTCACACACATATAGGTATGGTCACACACACATATAGGTATGGATGTGCCACACAGGTTGACATATAGGTATGGTCGGATGGTGCAGCAGGTGTTCTGCAATTCATATTTATGTTCGCCCTGGTATTTTCGAGAATTAACTCAAAATGATCACAAGAAATCATCTTAGGGCATGCAAACTCGTTCAAACTGATTTCAACATTGATAGCTACCGTTTGCTAACTAGCTATGAGAGGCAATAGGCTATCCATGTAACACTATATATGGATTATTTAAATTGAGTTGATGCAATAATATTACGTTGGATTATGGAGGTAACGTTCAGCCATATCGATACAATGATCATGAACATGCCGTAACGTTACCATTGACAGTGCAAACAAGAGACATACAGTGACATTGCAGTTCCACAAGAAAAATAATATTATATAATTGGAGTGCACGTCCATTTTGTGAATCAACACGTGTCACATTCACATGACCCTGGACTGAATTTCCAGAAAGACTACATAAACCAACAGTGTCTGTCATGTGATCCTGGGCGGAACTCCCAGAACATGTGACCATTAGGACTGGATATAGTACCTCACTTCCTCGTCCTATAAAACTTCCTGTCCAGTCTCTCGTTCTCTCTCTTACTCTTGGCATTTGACTTTTGGCTTAGTTCAGTCTGAACATGGGTCTCCAGTCCAACTTCCTGGCTGGGGGAGGGGCGAGACTAGGCCGACAGAATCAAAGAACACGCGGGGAGTATCCCTCGGTCTCTCCAGTTATGTCACAATGACCGCTCTCCCCAGCTAGTTGATTGACAGGACATAATCGGAGCTGACCATCGGTTGTTTTTAACAGAATAGGCCGATCCGATGGTGCAAATTTTAACGGCCGTTGGCGGATATATCAGTGCATCCCTACTATAATGTAAAAGTTTGAAAGAAGGCTGAACACGAGATATGAATAGGTAGCTACACTAGAGAGCAAGGATGTGAGGTGCTTTATGTAATGACATGTAATTATTCCGACAACCATTGTAGTTTGAATATAGCAACTTGTTAGCGACTTACCAGCAAATATACCAGCTTACAAATTCACGTTTGAGATATTAATGTGTGTGATTTATGTTGAAGAACAAATGTGAAACTCTCTATAGGCGTATATCAACCACAGACCTTATTTTCTGCATAAATCAAAAACCCTCAGGAAAAAAGGAAATCTAGCAAGGGAATCCATGGCTCAAAAATGCTAACTCACTTGTAGGTTTTAGGACTAAAAATTCTAACACTCTAATAGAGGTGTGCCTGAAGCCTAATACCTTATTGGGAACCACATGAATAATGAACCCTAAACAGATCACAAATCTATCTGAACATCAAAACTTAGATCTGTTATTAGTTTTTCCACCTATTTCAATGCCAAATCAGAAAACTGTTTTTCCTGAGCACAAGCAAATTGTAAATCCTTTGTTTTAAAGCTTATAAAAATGTATTACACGATAAATAATTACAACCACAATAAAGATAAATGATAACATGCATTCAACAACATTTCCCCCCCTCAACAGAGGGATATCCTGGCTATATTCCTATAGGATGGCTATATTCCATCAATTAAATGAGTCTTTCATATTAAATAAACCTTGTCTTGTTCAAACCTTGGCAGTATTGTGATCATCATAATATTTACATTTTATTACATAGCTACATGTCGCTTATAAGTCCATAATATAATTTGGTCATGCTTTCACCATGTATGCTAAAACCCCACTGTACGACATCCCGTAGTTGGTGATAAAGGTGACAAATGTTCACCATTGTAGAACCCGCACAGCTAGACCAATGAGGGAATAGCTGGAGGGGAAGGAGCAAACGTGTTTTTCCTCTGCTGTTGTGATGTAAATAAAAAGAGGTTAGTGATTTATCCTCCGGTCATGAATAGAGCACAAGTACATTTAAGAATATACTGGGTCCGTCGCCACGAGTCAGATATGAATGCGCTGCTCCATATCCCGCTTAAGACAGGCCTGAAACGGATCAGTATGATTCTTATTCTCCGTTCGCAAACGGGGCCATGTTGTCATCACGGATATATCCGACCTGTCGTCCAAATGTCAATATTCTAATGGGAGCATTAGAACATTCACAAAGGAGCTGAACAACACATCGAATATATCTATGATCACAAAAAGTAAGCGTAACAGTTACTATTGGTTTACTCGTAATTATCTGACTCCATATTAAATTATAATTTAGAATTTTACTTTAATCATGCGTGAAGCTCAGAGTGGTTACACTCGACTCTTCCTTGTGTGCCACCATTACTCAATATATGCTCCCGGGATTAGCACTATTGCCGAATCTCAGTTCGAGAACACAGAGGTTGGGGGTCTGGCCAACACAATACATGCATTATATTTTACATAGATAGTTGCGAGCCCAGGTCAGCGTGCACTCAGAGGGCTCCTTAAGGCTAATTTGACAAGAACCGACGTAGAACGCCCATGGGTTCTCTTCACATCAAATTCCCAGAGCCATGCATCACCAATCCTTTGTACTGGCAGAACTCGGCCGCCTATTCCCAACTTGGGAACTCCACATAAAGTACCACGCCACTGATCAGTTGGTCATTGGTCAGAATTGTTCCCCTGAGTATTCAGTCATAATTTAGGCTGAAAACGGTATAAAATGGATTAGAGTCATGGAGACCACGCAAGTTAAAATAAGAAGAATTTATTCACAGGCAGGTAGGTCATTATCTTAAAATTATTAGTCAATTACAAAATGTAGAAATTAAGAAAAGAAAACACAGAGTAAATATCTTATAGGTTTGTCTCCCTTTCTTTTATGCCAAATCCCGAGTTTGAACCAGGCGGCAGTGCCATAAATTAACCTGGAGGTGTGGTCGAATCTGGAATTTAGACCCCCACCTTTGGGGGTTGTTGAATAGGGAGAGGGGAAAAGGAGTTGATTACCAGAGAGGACATTCCAGTGTTATAGTTTTTCCTGAGTTATTGAAACTATGTTTTACTAAACTCCATTTGGTATGAAATGTATCTCATTTGATTCCTTGATTTTACCGGATTACATCCATACCAAACAGATTACCGTTATGATTATTATTCTGGAATTTAGCACAGATTAAGTCTTATTATGTTGCAGTTGTCATGAAAATTCCCTCCTGATTAACCATTTTACATGTAATTCCTATTCCTATTACATAAGACGCAATGTAACAATATAAGGATCACATGTGCAATGTTTATAAGTTTTACCGGGGTCTGTTGACCATTTAAATTGAAGTTTTTGAGTTTTAACCCAGGAGAGAAGGAGGGCGTGCAATGACAGAGGTGCCAACATGAGAGACGGGAAAGATCACAGATGTATTGTTTTGGCCAGGGGCTTAATGGCCTCTTCTGCCGTAAATGCCCCTGAAACACACATACACACCCATGACAAAACAGTCCAACTTCCTCTTATCACAGTCCTTTCCAGGTGAGAACAAATGGCCTGAACCTCCCTGAAGGAAGTCCGAAGAGTCTATTGTTTTATCACAAGGCCCTCTTTGAAGTGTCTTCACAAATGGCAGCCTTTCCTGAGTCCCAGATTGATTCCCCTCTTACACCATTTTATTAAGGTACTTGTCAAACCATTTTATGGAGTTTTCAGGATGAAAAACATGTTTGGGAACCCCTGAACCAATACATAGTTTGGACTGTTCATTTCAATATATCCGATGATTAAAGTAAACATATAACTTAAGTGATGAGTATTTTTTATTATTAATTTGGATATTTTCTTGAGGGAAACATAAAAAGCATTTGAAGTTGAACCTCAGAAAATACTTCAGTTTGACCTTCCAAGCTGAAGTCAATGGCTTTTACAACATAGCTGGGTAATTGCTTGGAATGTCCACCTCAGCTTGCATCTGTTAAATGCAGCTGCAAAATCATTCAGTTATGTAATTTCCAGTAATATACTTTGATGTATTTCTATTGAGTTGGGGAATGTATGATTAATGGATCATGTCAAATACGTACCAGTCTGTGGAGAACGTTTAGTTTTGTATAATTTATCAAATACTCCCTCAAACCAAAGGAAACACTTCACAGAACAACAGAACAGAAGCAGTCTGGGATTTTAGGATTAAATTGTCAGCTGTAGTTTTGAAAAGTTTTGTCCATGTTTCACACATATCCAGTCATTTTACCTTTTGAACACTTTTTAAAATAAAGCAACTTGGCTGAACTAGTGAAGTTGACATAATCAATTTTTATTCTTCTGCAAGGACTTGGCATATATTCACAAGAGTATATAAACAAAATACCCAGTACAAATATCTGACAAGAAAGTACAAAGAAAGAAGCATTTGAATACAAACTTTATACTTTTGACAGCAAATACATTTGCTGCTTACACACATGTTCCTTTACAGTTCAGTCATGATTGAAAGTTGTGTTTTTAATCCTCAATTTGCTATATACTATAGTTATTTAATATCAAATACCAGATTTTAACAATTAGGGCAAATATTCAAGACAAAGCCATGCAAATTTGAAAAAAGGCCCACCATGGACATGCCACATGCCACAGTTATATATGCACAAAACAGATTCAGGCTTGAATGAAACAGTAAATGCTAGCAAAATGCAATCTGTACTGTGCAGATGTATTGATTGTATGTTTATAACAGTGAATAAACACTATGCAACACATCCAGCCCCTGGAGGACATAATGTTGCTGTTGAAGCTGCTTTGGAGTCTCTTGAAGTATATATTCTTGCTTTAGACCACAGACCTCCAAATTCCCCCATATCAGCCATTATAAAGCCAGCTGGTCATCAGACATTTCTTTAAGCAATAAATGAGAAAATATTCTCCATTGGACAGAAAATCTGCCTGGGCCAATCAAAAACATTCAGTAAAACTGAAATAATATTTTTTAAAGACCTCAGAGAGAGAACTGTCCCTTTATTCACAATAACACTATCTTTTTATGACTGATCTGAATAAAAATTACTTACTAGTGTTGCTGGGGTAATTTAATTCCTGGACAATTTTGTGTGCATGTCAATTCATTTTTTTAAAAGGCTGTCAATTATTATTAATTGTGGTAAACAAACATATACACACACATACTTACTTTAATACTTGCAAGTATTTAGATTTGCATTCATCTGCCAAGGTGGAGTGAAGTGGCAACAAGACAAGATCCTCAATCTACCATGCAAAAACTTATTTATTCCATTTGAGTTTTACCAGTGAAATATTTTGGTTGGTTAAACAGCTGTGGATAAAATGCACTTTTGTTTATAGATTTATATATTTTTGATTTATAGATATATAAGTAAATAGCTATGTTATTTACAAACTTTAAGTTTACGTCCTACAGATACCTACAGGCTACATGCAGAATATTTCAACAATGTCATACTGACTTCAAAGATTTAATGTTTGTCAAGAAAGAAACCATGCTCACCAAGCCAAAGTATTTAAAGACTTTTCATGTGCTATAAAGTTCCATGAACTGCCACATGTAAAGCAGGCAAGCACCTTTCTTTTCCTTTGTTAATTATTAGTTACACCAAAAAGCTCATTTCTTTCTGCATGAGAGAAATAAACAATAAGCGGCTCGTCCAATACACCTGACTGGTTCAACACTCATCTGTCAGCGAAAAATGCAAATTGTTCCAGTTCCCCAAAGTTTTGATGCAAAAATCAATTATGATGAATTACATTAAAATGTGACTGTTCATTTACATGTAAATTTGAACAAGGACTTAACCCTGCCTCGCAATTATGAAACACAGCTATTTTGTACACTGCACGGTCATCCATCATGATAAATAGTGTTTATTAACACACGGAGACAAAATCATATGGGTTTCA
This sequence comes from Synaphobranchus kaupii, assembly GCA_029718625.1. Taxonomy (NCBI): domain Eukaryota; kingdom Metazoa; phylum Chordata; class Actinopteri; order Anguilliformes; family Synaphobranchidae; genus Synaphobranchus; species Synaphobranchus kaupii. Next base: position 120,462,033 of record CM056376.1, read on the forward strand.
CGGTAACAAGAGTTGATTAATTGCAAAATGAATGTGCATATTAATTCTGAGCGAGGAAAATAGCAGGCCTGATGCAGCAAACGAACTGTCTCCGCTCCCTTTGTTTGTGTTCCGTGCCTATGTGTGGAAATGAGACTTGCTTTTTGTTTTGAGATTGCTCTGGCTGATACATTGCGTTTGTACATCACTAAAAGCCCCAGAGCTTAGCCTGCAGGACAATTATCTGATTAGAAGAAAACGCCTGTCCTGTCACACTGACAAACATATTCACGGAGCTCATAAACACAACTTTTCGACTCCATCTTCTCTCACTGTATTAGTTACCACTCCATTTTCGGTTTCATATAATTTAAGATAAACAAATTGCCTTGGTTGTGCTGTTGAGGCCCTGACATTGGAGCTTCCAACCACAAAGGGTCTGGCAGTATATACTGTAAAACAAACTGTGTACTAAACCATTTGTTCTGTGTATGTAGGGCTCCCTATGTAGGACTCCTGTGATTCCTGTGGCAGCTTTTGATCAGTTATTATGGTGGCAGGTGATGTAAAACACTCTCAGAAATAAAGGTACAGTGGAAGTAAATGTAAAAATTCTTTAAGGTACAAATTTCCCAAATGTATCCTCAAAGTACAATAATGTTCTATTTGAGTGCTAATAAGTACCTTTTCAAGCAAAAAAAATGTACAAATTAAATATGTATAGAGGACGTGCAGGTGATCACGTGACATGTATATGCTGACAGACTGGACGGCATCAACTGCACATCAACAAGTTGTCTCAACGGTCAACTGGTGAGTTCCTGCTCTGCATTTTGATGCTCAAACAGGCAGTTCCAAATACATTTTTTAAAATCTTTTATCTGTTTCCTAAAGACCCAGTGAAATGGTCAAAATGGGTGGCTACGATGAGAGTTAATTGGGTACCTATACAAGTCGGATTTGCAGGAGCATTTAATTTCAGCTAGCTAGCCTAACGTTAAGTCTTTACAACGGTGGTTAGCTAACTGAACGCTATTGTAAACGTAACCTTAGTGTTTCAGATATCAGCAGAAAAATAACTAATGTTATTCTTAAAAAAAAAAAATAATAACAAAACCTGTCATGTAATGACTGGAGGCTTCCTAACGTTAGGGCCCCATAGGGTAGGCTATGCAGCCAAGACACATCAACAGTGTTGTCAACAAAGTTGTCTAATGTTAAATTCCTTACATTAACATTAAATAACATTGTTATAAAATGTATTCTTATCGTGAAAAATCCCCGACTTGTTTACATTCCTGTTACCACGGCGGCACTTTTACCACAAGCCAGCAATTATATCAAGAAATAGCCTCTTTGAAAACCAAAAAAGAAAGAAAAGAAAATGGCTATGCTGTTACTGCATACCAGTTTTTGTCAAATCTGCATCATATCCATCGTTGCGGGGAGCTTTCAAAACCACAACAGCGCTGCACCCCCAGAGTGATAATGATAAAGATAAATGTGTTTGATAATAAAACATGAACGTCATCATTGCACCAGAGCCTGCTGTAGACATCTCCCCAGCAAACAGTGGACGTCCCAGGGACGTCCCATTTTAGTCCCCTCAAAGTAATGATGTGACGTTCCCTAGGGACGTCCTAAAAACATTACGAGAAGATTCAAGATTAACTTTATTGTCCCACAACGTGGAAAATTTGGCTTGGGCTTTCACCCATGTTGCAGCCGCAAAAGACAAACATTCCACATACAAAAAACATACAAAGATGTTAGTAAATACAACGTTATTAAAGTCCTAGGAAGGTCATGACATTTAATTAGAATTTTTCAGGGACTTTCAAGCAACGTCCCTATCCGGTTATGATATGACATTGTACTCATAACACTCATGGGACATTCAGGGACGTTCCTGCAACGCCTGTTACAATATAACAAATGTCTGGGGGAGGTTACTAGAACGTCCCAGGAACGTTCTCTGTGACGTCCACGTAACGTTTAGAAAACCCTACAAAAAGACATCAAGGCGACATCTTGATGACATTTCGAGACGTTCAGTGGACGTCCTGGGGACCTCATTTTGTTAGCTGGGTCTAACGGTACACATTTCTGTCTATCAGCTTTGGCCTGCTGTATTACTGTAGCCTAGCCTACTGTACGTTGTGTCTGAGCTGCTTGTAATTTCCCTCTTGATTAAAGGCATGCTGAACTTTGGCTAAACATAAAATTGTATAGCTACCTGGCCCCGATATGAGTCCTAATATTCACGTTCATCTTGGTCAGCAACTGAGCAATGGAGAATTACGTTTCTTTCTCTCTCCATTCACTCCCATTGCATGGCGAAACAGTGTTTATTGGCTAAACATTTATTTATGTGCTAAAAGTGTGCTTTTGAGACCTGTTTCGCCATGCAATGGGAGTGAATGGAAAGAGAAAGAAACGTAATTCTCCATTGGTCAGTTGCTGACTAAGATGAGCGTGAATATTAGGACTCATATCGGGGCCAGGTAGCTATTATGTTCTAACAAAGTTAAGCATGCCTTTAATGTAGCCTATTTTGAAAAGAGAGAGCTACGAATTAGCCTAGACTGCTTACTAGTAAGTTTTATAGGTTATTAGACCAATTACTTCTACAAGCATTATATCTAATAACTTAACCAGTGTCAGAGAGCTGGTCAGTTGTGAATTGTATACGCCTTAAATGCTTTTCCTGTATAAAATGTCAGCCTGTTCACTAGGTAGTCATACAGGTTGTGATAACCCATGTCAGGCAAGTCAGCAGCCTTACAAATGTCGCACTGGCTTGAAAAATGTGCAAATTGTATGGGTCGACAGTGACATCAATTAAACTAGCTCTTTCCACGTACCGAGACTTCTCTGCTGGATTAAGATGTTGAACAACTTGAACATTTTCTAATAGCTAACGTTAACTAACGCTAACCGTTACTGTGTGTGGATACACTTTCGCCGTCCAGTGTGTTGTTTGAATCTTTTGCGTCACGCGACTGCACAAACTCTATTGCTAGCTAGTGGTACAGTTTTGTGTAGCAATAGGGTACCTCCCGAGTGACAAGTGTTATACCTTTTTAGGTACATTTTGTACCTTTTTTCCTGGGAGCTTTGAGGTTTCAACTCCAGCCCAGGCTCATAGCTCATCCAAAATGCTACTACTCGCCTGATCCATAACCTTCCAAAACACTCCAATGTCACTGATCAGTTACTCCAGTTATCACCACTCCAATGAAATTTAAAACCTTGCAGTTGCCAGGCTACCAAGGAAACTGCCCCTTCATACCTTCAGAAGATCATCACGACCACCAGCAGACAGACTGCTCCGTTCTGTAACATCGGGATGTCTGGCTCCTTTCCGTCTTCAACCCTGCATTTCCTGGACATGTCTATTGTTGGTTCTGGCTACGTGATTACATGTAAATTATTAGTTGTTGTCACAGCTTCTGGCTCTTTACTGTTGTTCATTAATGTAGTTTAATGCTAATTTCGGTAGAGTTGTTCTTATTTGTATAACTGCGCTTAAAATTGTAGTTGACAAGTTGTAGATTGAGTCTGCACTTCTTGCACTGTCTTCCTCTTTTGGGACTATACGTTCCCCTTCTAGAGAATTACTGTACTCTGTAGGGAATTGCCTGTGTCCATTATGAATGGTGTTCATTTCATATTCTACTTTTCCGGTCTTATATTTGCCAAGGCATGTCATGAACATTTGCCTTAAATAAACAGATGTACTGGTTCAATATAAGCAAAGAAAAAAAATTTCTCCATTTATGGGTTATAGAACTTCTCCCCAAAGACAACCTATTCATGGGTCTTTAATTGAAAAACAGAGCCATTGCTGTCATGGCATTAGGATAATTTCTGCCGTTGCTGTCACTCTCAAAGGCATCAACAGGGGAACTAAATCTGAATTCCAATTAAAAAGCAAACAGGCTCTCACAGCTTTGAGCTCTTTGTCCCCCTCTCTGCTGGCGTGTATTTAATTGATCTTTCTGTAAATATGCATAATTAAAAAAAGATTGTGAAGCCACCCCTCCAATTACAGGGAACACAATAACAGGCAAGCCTGTTTTGGGCCCCACTCATGAAGAAATCCTTTCGTCACTTTTAATTGGTTGTCATGCCTCCTCATGAGAGATTGTGTATCTAGCTGCTGAAAAGGACAAAGAAAAAACTGGCACCACTTTTGCTGCAGTCAATAGGTGTGTGACACAATAGGTGGGCTATTCTTGTATTCTTTCTGTGGAAAAAAACTTAAATAGCTTCATAACCAACAAAAAGAAAAAATATTTTCATATTTAGTTGAAATTTGTACCCGTTTTATTCATTTATTTGTTTGTTTGTATTTTTGTTTTTACTGACATTTAGGACAGTGAGTTGTTCAAAGGAATAAGCAATTCCATGATTCCATGTATTCCAGAGCTTTCACAGTTTAACATGATCTGAATCAGCTCAAATAATCCCAAGATATTTTACAAACATCAATGGGGTATGATTGTATCCTCAATGGTTGTATCCTGGTTGTATCCTCCCCCTACTTCCTGGAAAGTTCTTAACAGTCTGAATGGAATGTTAAGATAAGAACTGACCAAGAACTACTATTCTCTACTATATAGATTCAAAACATTTACTAAAGTTCAAATACAGTATATCCTTTTAATTGGTTCTGCACAAAGACTTGAATCAGAACCAAAATGGCTTCTGGTGAATGTGGCATATTGTGTTACCATTAGAGCCTTGCAAATGGGTTATGGTCCTGTGAGCTACAGGTGTTTGAACCACACATATTAAATATATTTTTGGTGCATTTCAAAGGCTCTTTAATCCTTTATTTAACTTGGTTTTAAAAAATATTTAATTAAAGGTCTTTGCATATAACAAAAAACCACAAGACATGAAACATTGCACCATGTGCATACAGTTATCACTGTACATATTTTTTTTCAGGGGAATTATAGAAAAAAGAGATGAGACACTCAGTTCTCATGAGTTGGTTCTACATATTCTCACCATTTGTAAAGTGGAAACCATTTCGCTGAACCAGGTACGAAAGCATGGAGGCCTAACAGAGCCAATACCATTCCAAACATCACAGCAAGGAGCTCTTCGAATGGCAAATTGAGAATAAATATGGACTGTGCAATCATTCCTATCTTAGGGACAGAGTAAAAATCCCTTTGATACATATGAGCATAGCACTGGAAAAATATACGCCCAGAATTTATACAGGCTATTATTTCTGCTTTTTTACTGCTCTTTCACCTTGTAACACTTGGTGTGAGTGTCAGCATAATGACCATCCATGCAATTTAAACATTTTTGTCAGTTTTTCTCTGTGCTTTTTTCAGTGTGTGAGTAGACAAAAACAGAGCGTTAATGGGTCAGACTCCAATCATTGTAAAATGTGCCTTTCTTCTTAATCATCACCAGAGAATATATCTGTAAAGAGCACAGTCTCTCAGTCTCTGCTTTCTCAGGAAATAATTGTGTAGCTGAAGAATATGCCATTATCCCTTTCTCCTCTTTATTCAACATTTGCTCTGTGAAAAAAAAAAAAAAAAAGGTCTCACCTTCTCATCGGTTAAGCTTTCCCATCCTGTAAAATACAGTGATAATGCCAGCAGTTAGAGCTTCATGATATCACTGATTATGTTTACTTGCACATTAATGTTCCAATAGTAACCCAACTATTCAAGTATTCTGATGGTAATATGAGTCAATAAAACACTTTATTCTAAAAACCAAATAACCCAATTCCAATAAGCCAGTGTCCCGGTAATGAATAGCTGGTATAAAATATGCACTGTAAAAAAATTGTAGGTGACTTCGGGCTCTATTTTCCGGGAAGCGCATGGCGTGCAGCGAGCCGTCATAGTCAATGCGTAGCATATGGCGCACTGGGTGTGGCTACTGAATTTAGCTATTTTAGGACCAAAGGCGAGGAGTGCACAGCTCACAGCGTGCTGCGTAGGTTGAAAATGGGCTGGGTTATGCTGAATATTTGTCAGTGGATGTGCTTCAGCTGCACTATAGCTAATCAAATGAACTCTTTTCAGTCCTTTTAAGAGCCGTGTGCATTGGACTCGTTTTGACCATGTCGGGCTATCCCGCTGGAGAAGGACTTAAAACATCAGTTCTAACACACGTTAATAAGATTGATTAAATTGATATTTTGAGTTAATCAACTTTGTGTCCAGAAGTTCAGTTTACTCAAAATTTTGTTTGCAGAATGTTGACTTATTCTTTTTGTTGAAGTCACCTACAATTCTTTACAGTGTGGGATAGCCATGCTAATACCTTAGTCAGAATATATCCCCAAAAATAAAATAAAGTGTAAATTCTATTTTGCAAGGAATCTTGTGTAATAATTCACTTGCTTGCTTGTATTCATGGAAAACCTAAAATTCTTACCATTTTTTTTTGCGACAGGGAGAAGTATCTCTGTCTCTTAGTAATACATAAATATAATGCAAATTCTGGATGGAAGAAAGCACCACATCAGCAATGTCTTTTAAAAAGTTGCTGAGAAAACAGAGGATACTGATGAGAACTATAGTTCAGCACAAACAATTTAGCAAAAGTGCAATAAAAAACATTGGTTAGCACAAAAGCAAGCATTTCTCCCAGTTCCAGGATAAATTCATGCATGTCCTGCAGAGCTTGTTTGTGATACTCTCATTGGAATATATAACGGAAAAACAGCTGCTGTCCTGTTTTATGGCTCATGTAAAAAGCCGATTCACAACATAACAAGGAAATGACCATTACCCAGAATACTGTTCTGGCAGCATCTGAAGGCAGGTCACTCCTCTGAGACTGCCATCCTCTCCATCATTGAATCACTTCAGTCAACTGCAGCATGTACCCTCTCTTCTTTTCTAATCCTACAGAACCTTTCTGCAGCTTTTGAGACCAAAGACCACACGCTCCTCCTCTCCATGCTGACCACACTCAGTATCTTAGGCACTGCTCTTAAGTGGACTAAATCCCACATCTCTGGATGGCCCCTTTTGGGTTTCCTGAGATGGTGGCTTATCCGTGTGACCAGGACCTTGCTGTCCCCCCAAGGCTCTGTACTTGACCTTTTACATGCAATCTCTTGGGCCCGTCCTTTCCTCCCATGATTTCTTATATCACTTCTATGCTGAATTTCCTCCATCCATCCATCCATCCATCCATTTTCTAACCGTTTGATCCAAGTCAGGATCGCGGGTGGCAAGAGGGCAAGCAGAGTGTGTGTGTATGTACACGTGTGTTTGTTATTCTGGGGCAGGGGAGAGAGGGCTCTAATGGAGTGACAGATAAAGTGTGTGCATTTTCCGTTTTATATATTCCACAATTAATAATATTATATTTATATACTGCTCTTCACTCTCCACTATCCAGTATGAAAGTGTCAGACGCAGATGCCATCCCAGCTCTACAGCTCACAGATCTGCAGCCAATACACCAGACACTGACCCTGGACCAGCTCCATCTTATGCAAAAAAAGACACAATCACAACAAAGACTGGGTTCACTGAACCTGGATCAGGGCCTAATTCACTCTTGGAGACTTCCTTAATCAGGTTAAGGTAGTCAGAATCTGTGCTGTGAATCGGGCTGCGAGTCATCCTTTATTTTTCTATCGATGTTTATTCACAAAAAGCATTATGCAAATGAGTGAAGGCTAATATATGACCACTGAGATGGAATGTATTAGAAATCCAATCTAAATTTAAATGGAAATATTTCAAATGCCTGATTCATAGGCAGCTGATTGCTCTAAAACATATTTCAGGTTGATAATTGCGAGTTAATGGTTGGGTAAAAGAGACCATAATGCTGGGAAATGATGTGCTTGTGGGCTATGATTGCAGAGTCTGAAATGTGCTGTTCTCCTCCTATAAGGAACAAATGTCAGCAAGGCTGTGATTTGATCTGACATCCTAGTCGCTGCCACAGATGAGTTCAGCCTGAACGACTACAGAGAAAACACATTTTGTGCAATCTCAACACTGGAAAAAACAAGCCTTTATTATTTCTTGTCAGAGAAAATCTCTAACCATCAGAACCAGGAATGCAATGATGCAGGCAATTTAACTCGGATGAAGCCTACCCCATTTTGGAAATAACCGTCTATGAGGCAAATTTCAGAAATTAACTTTAAATGTGTCCCTCATTGTTGTTTTTCTATCAGGAAAGCTTTCACAGGTTAATGTTTGGGGTGATGTTTGTGTTGCACATTTAATACTATACAGCATTTTTTTCAATTTACAGGAATGAGTTTTGTTCAGGTTTTTTTCCCCCTAGCTGTTAGCCAGTCCACCATTTTTTTTGTTTGCTTCTTGCTTTGATGTCTTCATTCTCTGATGATTGTCTTTGTTCCTAAATCTCTTTTCATATGGTTAGTGATGCTTTAATGTTGCTGTGGTGACCCCTGTAAGAGTGCATGTACAAGTGGCAGAATTAAAATTAAACTGTGAGGTGGACCTGCAAGTGTTTTTCTGAGATATTATAACGTATGCCACTTATAAAAATTTAAAACAGGTCAGCAGCTTCCATGACCTTGTCATTGCTGTAGGACTTTGAATCCATTGCTTGGTTTCTTTCAAGTCAAGCTACAAAGTGTAAGCATGGCTATGTGCAAACACAAGTGATGCAATCAGTTTTGAGTAGGAGCAAAGCCACTGTCTTCAGGCACCGATACGCACAGTTTGAGCTGCTTGCAGCAGAACAATGGTGGTAATAGCCAACTTTAGCTGAGCACACACCCCATTTAAGCTCTCGCCATGTCATTGTTTCCATCACTGTTTATGCTAACAAGATCATATCAGGAAAGACCTTTGTAAACAAATAAATGGTTTTCTTGTCTACAACACAAAAGCGATCTAGCTTTTCTGGAAAGCTGTGGGGAAATAATTTCAAATTAAATGCTGAGGCTCTGAAGAAGATGAAGTGTTTTGACTTGACATTTTTTTAAAGGATTCTCCTCGGCTTATCTTTCTTAAAAACCATAGCTGATTACCTGTAGTTAGCTATGGAGTGAACAACTGGGCAATCAGCTTTGGTAACAATATGCTTATTTGTCAGAATGATTTTCTGCAACGCTTTTTGATTTCACAGAGCATCAGAGGTCCTGCATATTTACTAGCTTTCAGAAATCCATTTGATTTCCTGGAATGTCTGACTGCAGTGCATGGAAATATAACAGATATGGGTGAATATGCCCAGCTGCAGTGTACTAGACAATACTTTGTTTGACTGTTGTATACCATGTCTTCATGGACATGCACAGACATTTTGGGGAGACAAATAAGAAACAAAAATAACATCCTAATTAGCTGATGAAGTAACTTTTCTGTAAATTGAGTATGATGGACTTACACTATAAAGTTGTGATTTGGTTAGTAACTATAGAATGGAACACAGAGAGATGTCTTCACCCACACATTACTGCGCAAAGCACTGAACTCTATGTTATGGAAAGGGTGCAACCGCTTCTATTACTGAAGTTGCAGCAACCAATATGGTGTCCAGCACCTATTTTTTAATTTCCCCATAGCCTAATGGAGAAACCCCTGCCTTTTTCTAAGGGGTTTCCAGTCATATTCACAGCCCAGTTATACCTACAGTAAGAATAAGAATCATTGCATGATTTTACTCGACACAATTTGGTAAAGTTATAATCATGTTGTGTCACTCATCAGAGTCAACACTAGGCTCGGCTTGGTCGTATTGAACACGAGAGGTTGAGTAGCTGATGGATAGCCAACAAAGCCATTGTGAAAAGGTTAAACAAAATGTAATTACAACACCACATAAATTAGTTTGAGCAAGCAATGATTAGTGTCTGTCCATCCAATCTATTCAGCTCAATGTTTTTGTCTGAGGCCACTGAAATAAAGTTTATAAATATAATTTCCAAAGGCAGTGTATTGTTTAACATATCATTCACAATGTGTCATGCGTATACTTGGTTTGTGCGTTTTGAATGAGGTAGCAAACAAAAAAAAACGGTTGCAATTAAACCTCAAAATCGACCCAAATCCTTATATTGCTGTAAGCTAACACTGGTTTATAGGCTATATTTTGCATACTTTATCCTTAATATATCCCATTATACTTAATCTTTCCAAAAATAAAGCATCAACATCACCATATGTGTATTTAAAGGGATAGCCAACATTTGTTAACCAACTTAAAAATAGTAATCAAATGTAAAGCTATGTTGGACTGAAGTGACAGAACCAAGCTAGCATTAGCTATCTCTAGCTGTTATGTAGCTTTGCTTTGTGTTGGATGCCGGTGAACATTGTACATTGAACATGGTCATGTAGCTAGATTTGAAAAAAAGTTAAACTTGCACGTCCAAAATGTCAACAGGTGCCAGACAGAAAACAGATAATAATGGATAAAGTGAAGTCCGCAGACTGTATACTTCTCCAAAGAGGTTATTAACCCCACAAAACGTGATGTTTTGAGCTACATGCTCTTCATGATGATCTTGATCTTACATGTAAAAGTAATCTCACATTTAAAGTTAAAAAATGTAAAAATCCCTCTGAACTAAATAAATATCGCTACCATACAGTGGCAAGCTAGCTAGCTATGTGTCTGAGATGATTGGTTTGCTACTAGATCGATTTTTTTCATTTGTCTCCCAAAAATGGGGTTGAATATCTACTACTTCAATGGTATATTGTTATGATCATGATACAGGTAGTGAACAAAAAATGGAAACACCAATCATAAGTCACTTAATAGGCTGTCACTACATGTGGCTATTGTGTACTGCACCAGCATTTGGTTTAGAGAAGGAGGAATGCAACACCATTCTTCCACAAGAAGTTCATCAACTCACATTCTATTAATGGAAGTAGATAGTGCTTACTCGGGCATTGTTCCAGAACATACCATAAATTCCCTCTTGGGTTCTGATTTTGTGACTGTGAAAGCAGTGACATATGAATAATGTCAGTGTTATGCTCCTCAAACCAGTGGGAAGCTACTGGTGCTCTGTGGAGTAAGATATTCTCTTTAAAGGCACCCAGTGATGAAGGGAATACATTCTTTAACATGGGGTGAAAACGATCACTCTGTGCCATTAAGTAATTGACTTTTCTTTCTAAGAGTATGAGGGCATCAGAACCGTGCCAAACCAAGTCCCATACTACTAGGACCAGAACCCTTCATATTATTTAAAAAAGATTAGGGGTGTGAATAATTGTGACATACATTTTGTGAAAACAATTTGTGTTAAACACAATTGCTTTCTCTGAGCAATTGTACTGGTATAAATCATTTTCTTTATCAACGGCATGAACAATTGAAATGTTTTTCCAAAACACTCAGCCCACTTTTACCAATTTTAAGAAAATCACTATTTTATTTATTTTAAATTGGTGGAGTTTTTTTACATGAAAAATCACACTTTTCTACTTAAATCACAATAAGAATAGTGTAAAAGTAAAACTGCAAATATCTAACCATTCATCTGAAAACTTATACCCACAGTTGAAAAATATGGTTTATCAAAACTGAAAAACACTCTTCAATATTTTTTATAATGAATGGTTTTGTACAATACACAGTCTGTTTTTGACTCTTATGAATCAATAAAAAACATTAAACAATGATAAGATCTATGCTCTGACAATCAGTGTTGCTTAGTATTTTGGCTGTTGTTATGAACTCCCCATTGAATTTAATATAATTTCCAAGAATTAGTTTCATGATCATTTATCAAAAAAAAAAAATTCAAACACTGCCATTCAGTTTGTGATAACTGCCACTGTGTTTGGTGATACAGTTGAGAATTGCTGTGCCTAGAATGGTCAATTTGCCTTCTATGAAACAAATGGCTATTGGAGGAACTGTCAAATAAGCATTACACATGCATTACTTTAAATGCAGGCAAAACTACTAGGACATATATTCTTTGCAAGACAGAATGGAATAAATAATCCTGGCATTTATGTGGGGCTAAAAATCAATATTGTTCGAAGACTGAAATTGTCTAAGCATAAATATTTTTCAGTTTCTACTTTAACCTTAAAAGCAGTGTCAAACACTGGAAAAGTCAGGAAAAGTTAATGCAAATAGTATTTATGGACTTTTAAACATTATTTTCTCCTGCCACATTTGTCAACAAGCTTGTTTTAGCCGAGGGCTGTGTCCAAATCAGCACCCTCCCATACTATTGAGTATGTTTGTTGAGTAAACTGGATGAGAAAGTTGTTAAGTAGGTTCACATTTTTTACCCCCGGATGATGTACTTACTTCAGCAGCTTTGCTGAGTATATTTCCAAGAAGTAAATGAACATTTTAGTCCTAAATATGATATGTAGCTTTGCTTTAAAAATTAGGCATAGCTTTGCTGGCGTTTTCCTTCAAAAAATAACAATAGCAACACGTTACATGGTTACGCAAGGGTGGGATATCTTACGACACTTCTAGCAGGGTGCATAAAAACTATTTGCCTGCATCGATTAATCGGGGTTTGCCATGGACGAATAATCGTTATTTGGCGCTTGCAGGAGTGCACAAACCTGGTTATTATTATTATAATTATTATTAGTATGATACAGACATCAGCAAAACAGATATTACCATTACCCTACGTAATCTGGTAAAAACAAATTTGATTTTAATTATTTTCCTTAGTCTAAACAGGATGCACAACAGAAGAATCAGTTGCACAACAGAAGCCATTAATGTCAGTATGACCATTGCAAATTCTATTTGATGAAAGACTCAAAAACCAATTCGGACTCTGATTCGTCGCCACGATTGGCCAGCACTGCTCCTGTGTAACTGACTTTGAAACATAGTTTGGCAATTCTGTTATGTTAGCGCTGTTGTGTCGTGTCTAGAAGGGATACAGGAGATTTCAAGAAGTGAGCATCAGCGCATTCTGTGACTGCTGTCATTTTTTGCATTCAACACCTGTTCATATGAGTTACATTATTACACTTACTTACATTATTACAGAATATGCAAGGTGTCATCCAACAATGGAAAAATAACTGCAAAATGTAGAGTCTTATCGCTACCATCGTTTAATCTAGTAGTAACAGAAGATGGAGCAGGCTTGCCAAACTGGGGATTCACCCCTAAACGTAGGTGATTTTTTATTTTATTTTTTCAAATCATAGTGGAAGGTTTACAACAAAAAATGTATGGTAGTCAATGACAGATGTGGGATTTTAAAATGAGGTATGGGGAACAAATTGTGAGAAATTTATGAGAGTTAATTGAAGATGGGGGTTTGGGGGAGTTCTTTTTAGAGGGAATTAATTCAGACATCTGGCAACATTGAGACAGAGCTGAAGCTCTCACTGATTCCACAAATTGTCTTTCCACTAGTTAAGTTTTGAGTTAAAGTGGCTCGCTAGCGAGGCGATACACTTACATGTAAACCTTGTAAAATGTTCAATGTGATAATATTCAGTGTGACCAAAGCATAATGTGAATGTAGCCTACGTCAGAATTCACGTTAGCATTTGAAAGATGTAAATTAGTGTCAGCTAACTGGCTAGCTATGCGTTTTCCATACTAATGTGTTCCATACTTTCTACTAGTGTCCATACAGCATAAATACTAGCGCCACTACCACCTGGGACACAAAAAGAAACGCGCTTTTACTTTCAATGAATTAGAATTCATGCATGGTAGTTACAGACAGCGTATTGTCATCTGCTAGGCTATCTTCTATTTTAAGAGTCAGCAGCCACAGAATTATTCTATGGAACATAAATTAATGTTGAACTACGGTGACAATGGAGATCACTTCCCTCCTGTATCCCTTCTAGACCTCACCTATTTAAGGCATTAAACAGTTGCTGTCGTGAAAAGTTAGCAGCACAGGAAAAAAGTATTAAACATCGATGAACCCCATGAACGAGTAATCAAATATTCAAATAGTCTAATTCATCCCTAGACACTTCCACAGTACGGTTGGAAATTAGTATGGAGGATATTTTTACACACTGCATGGTGTGTAATCAACAATATAAAGTAAACAGTATACAGTCTGCTAGTACACGGTACACAGGACAAGATGCAGTAGATAGGGCTCTGATTCGGAAACAGTTTATATTCTGTAGTGGACTCATTCATTGGCCCCAAGTATTATGCAGGGGAAACCCTGTCAAACAAAATCATCCCTCCCTGAGATGTGTATGGCCTATATTAAGCAGAACCTTTGCAGGACTACCAGAAGCGCTTAGGTTCGGTCACATTACTATTAGCTAGCTTGTGAGATAGCAAATTGTCACATATTATCCTAGTGTACCTACCATCGAGTATCTAACAGTATCTGCCAACTGGCTATGAAAGAGTGTACAGTCACATTAATTGTGAAATCAGCCACCAAAAGCTTATTAAATGATACACTCTGTTTCACAAAGCACTCAAGTAGGTATTGAAGGTGCTTGCTATACCCATAAAACTATGGAAATTATAATAAAGTCATTGCTACTGAACTTGTGTATAAATGTTTTCAATTGTGTGTTTTCTACTACAACTACTACTACTAATACTACTAATAATAATAGTTTTAGCACTGTTTTAAGGAACTGGGGCCAGTAAGCGATAGATCCACCTGTGACACTCCACCGGAGCCAAGGCGCACTGAGGACCAGATGCCAGTGCGTTACCCTCCTACCAGGGGAGCCGATTTGGGCCACAGACTTTCCAAAGCTCCCTGCCATCTGGTGTTTGTTATTTATTGAGCAGGGTCCTGTTTACTGCACTGCAGTGCCAACACAGAGGAAGTAGTTACTGCACCAGTCTGCTGGTCTGAAGACACAAGCAGGTGTGTGGCCACCAAGCACTCCAACATTTCATACAGGGCCGAAAGTCCCAAGGCCCTTGGGAAGTTTCATTATTTTGACATTTCATAACCCCCCCCCGCCCCCCCCAATGCACACACAGTAGATACATTTACGAACACATACATAACTGATGGCAGTCAGAAGAAAACATCCCTTCTCTAGGCAATTTTTTTAGAATATTGAACTGGCTGTTGGGAAGTAAGAGATATATTGGGATGGATGTCATTAACTCTTTCTGTTGACTGGGAGAAAATCTAAATATGTGATCCATGTGGAATTCAATATATGCAATGAAAGCACAGAATCTCTGTAATTTACATAACTTTTTTTAATTCACTTTTCTTCAGTAAAACTCCCATCCATTTCACAGTAGTTTCAGTGCATGTAGTCAGAATTTGCTACTTACAAATCTGCCTTGGTTAACATTTCTCCAGTGTTATAGGCATACTTATCTTAGACACTGAAAAAGTTAATGGGAAGAAAAGCCTTCAAAAGCATGGCAGGTATAATAAAGGGAATAATTTCATTTTGCATAAAACAGTACTCCACACTGTTTAATGCAAAAGAATAGTAGTCTTGTGAGTCTTCTTCATGTGATTGTTCGACTGTAAAATAGAAGCACAGATATTGTAAATCTCAGTGTACAGCAGACGTGTTCTTCATATTTCAAGGCAATAATTGTGCAATACATTCTGTCTTTTAGCATTACATTAGTGCAGATATTGCTCCATGAATTCTGAATTGCAGTTCTGCAGTTCTGAAAAGCACAGCACCCCTACAGCCATACCCCCCCCCCCCCCCCCCCCCCCCCCTCCATAAAATTACCTTTGGCTATCGCTAACCCCACTTGGGTGCCATTGTTTATACATGCATGAAGCGATACGGGCTTACATGCATATTCAGCTAAATGATTGATTATGGCTACTTAATGGGGCTCATTTCAGAATAATGTCGCACTGTATACCGCACGAGGAGAGTTTTATGAGCGTGTATAAAATATGCACTGGCATGTGAATATTTATATGCAATGCTGCCATGCATTCTCCAGAGTCCTGTAAGTCATTTGTTTGGGGGACATGGGCAAAGCTAAGAGTCTCATTGTATAGCTATGAGATGGGAGAAATCATTTTTTGCACTACATTATTTTTAAAGTGGGTGAAAATTACTTGTTTTATACATACACACATACTGTGTGTGTGTGTGCGTGTGCGCGTGTGTGTGTGTGTGTGTGTGTGTGTGAGAGAGAGTGAGAAAAAACAAGGCTGCTGTAATTTCCTGTTTTTCTTCTGCAGTGTAATGCCTTTGTGTATTTGTGTATTACCTTATGTTTTGCTCTTCTGTTCCCTGCTTTGCAGTAAGACACAAAGTTCTGTGTATATCGGCAATGCAAGTGATTTACTGGCTTAATTTGCCCTTTATGCTCAGTATAATGTTTACAGTACAATGACTTTGCGTTATAAGATCTATTGAGTTTCAGAAATTTGAAAACTAAACTTTTTTTTTTGTACCCCTACTGTGTTTTTCAGATTAACTTTTAAGGTTTTGACTTTTTTAATTACAAACAGAGAGTTAATCAGTGTATGTGTGTGCCTCTTTGATAGCTGAACTCTAAAGAGAACAAAGGATGGAATTATAATTTTCGCAGCAGTTTCAGCTAATGTACATTAATGTACATTAGACAAATTCTGTCCTTTGTTAGGGAAATGTTCCACAACCAGAAGCCCTTTTATTCAGCTGTTTAGCAAATAGTCACAAAATATTCTTATCAGGACTGGGAAGGAATGCAGGGCGCATAGTGTCTTAGAAGACCAAAACAACACTTCATTGTATCTGTCTGCTTAGTATGCACCCTTGTCCAGGGACAATGTACAATTAGCTTTAAGACAGTATTTTCTTTAAAATAGATGATTGTGATTTATGCGATTTAGGTTAAGTACTTTGCTCAAACTCAATTTGCAACCTTGATAGTTTCAGTTGTGGTGCCCCAAATATACTGTGCTACATTTCAGATAAGCAGTCTCAGAGGAATCTCCCCCAAACATCATGTGTTAGTGTAGTGGTGTCTCCATCCTTCAACTTATAAACTGCAGCTTCGTTGGTTGAAAATCATTTTTTTATTGTATTGTTTTTTAACATCAAACTAGCCTCCACTCTGGTTGGTACTGGCTGGGGAAATAAAATGTTGAGCAAATTCAGCCAGAATGTCCGCTTGTGCTTCCGTAGACTCATCTGCAGAGTTTCAGACATTGAGGTTAAAGAGATCAGGTCTCTTGAAAACATCTCCTCAATTCTGCCAGGGTAGGGCATCATGCCCAGATCTGGCTTTATAGCCAGTTAGTATTATTAAACCATCAGCAGATGCCCTGAATAGAGATGACTTTTGAATATATGTTTCTCTCTCTCTCTATATATATATATATGATAGAATATATATTTTGAATATGAATTTTGCATATTACCAACTTATTGTGGTTGATATTTACTGATACCAGAGCAATTCTGGTTAAGAACATTGGTGAAAGAAAGCAAAAAGCAATGACTATCCAAAGACGCAAAAATGTATTTTTTAAGAACCACTCATGCACAGTAATTTACTATGCTTTATTTGTTTAGAGCTGGACACACCCAAAACATAGACTAAAATGGAAGCTACACACTTAAACATCTGGCACTGAGGTTAATATAGGTTAGTGTGGCAATCTCCATTGCTTCCAACAGAGGCACAATATTAGGAGTGGCACAGGATGGTTCTGTGGTCCTGCTTGCCACTGCTCAGAAGGCAAAATGACAAAATAAAATGGGCTAAATAACCTGTTCTCCTCATCAATCATTGTTTCTTTGAGTTCAGGGACAACACACATTGTTCAAAGTGACACTATATGACTGCAAATCATGACCAAACTGATGTGTCGGTGTCCTGCTCTGATTTTCCCCAGGAAAGGAGAACACATTTGTCTTGATCCCTATAACAATCCCCGCTCTTGAACTGCTCCTGCACGCTGCAACAAGCCCAACACTCAGAGGCTGCTGGCCCCCTTTCTTTAATCCATGCTTTCCATAGCCCATTGTGCACACTTTGGTCTTACCCTGAGAATACAGCACACTGTGCATCAGCCATTAATGTAATCATGGTACAGCGCAGGCTGTGTAAGGACAGTATGTGTTACACCTGGGATTAAATCTCACTAATTATTAAGGAGCCTGTGTAAGCAGATTTTCCGCTCGCATGCACATGAGAACGATAGCGGCTCACAGGGTGTGATTCATCACGGTGGCGTGATCTATTAACGGCACCTTCCCACGATGGAAAAAGATGCACTGCGGCTTGTATCAAGTGCCCCTTAAAGCTAGCGGGGTGGAAACGATGTCAGCTGCGGCGCTGCAACCGCTCACTTTTATGGCGCTTTGCGTGGACCATGGCAGGTGAATCTGCACACCAGGGAAGACAAATGGCTGCAATTCCATGCCTGCACCTGAAGGATGGTCTTAACTAAATAGAGAGGCTGTGTTAATTTGACATAGATGGAACCTCATTATGTTGTTGTTGATCTAACAATAGATAAATAAATAACTAACACTGGATATATATAATTGAATCTCTCACAATAGAGCCAGTGATTCTAAAATTTTTTTTTTTTGCGTTTTTTTTTTCAAGTCTTAACCTTGACATTTTCGCAGTTAAATTATTTTTTTTTTAGAAAACTCAAAAACAAAACTTCATGCCTTTCAGAATATCCCAATCTAAAAAAACATATTTGCATAATGCGTGTCAAGGGGCTGCTAAGGAACAATGCTCTGCCCCGGGCAGGAGTAATTTACATTGCTTGGTTATCCCTTTCTCAGCCAGAAATAATGGACGATGTCATTTCCTAATCATACCAAAACCGGAAGTTGCCCTGAAGTGCAACCTTTGCTCCCTCCGTGTTTGCATCAGGCGGAGAAACTGGTGTGCCGTGCAAAATGCTTGGGTAACTCACGGACAACAAAAAACAGCACTTCCACTGACACTTGATGTTTACAGACCGGAAAATAACATATACATATGTATGCCCTTAGCAGGGTTGCCTACGAGGCCTTAGAAGGTTTTCAATGTGAACTGTTCAAAATTGAGAGGGATCAGCAAGATGTGAATGGCCCACATTAGTTACAGAGAGCTAAACTTTCCATTTCCTGGGCAATCATTTAACATTATAATAGACATATTTTTCCAGATAGGGATGCACTTATCATCCTCCTAATGGATGCATAAATGGATGCCTTCACATCTTACAATGGCTTTAACTCAGTTGATAAATAACTTTGCTGAAGTGAGTTATTTATCCACTTAACAGAGTCGTTCAACAGCCATGTCCGGTTTGTTTCTAACCCTGTTCAGGCATATTAGCAAGAATTCCACTGATCTGTTATACCAGGGTCATGATGTTGATTTTTATCCAGGGACTTCAAGAAAAAAAGATTGTCCTAATAGTTTGTAACACTATTTGATATAGCTTTACATATTTGTTTTGCATGCCCTTATACAAGATTGAGAAAACTTTTTAAAAAAATACTGTCTGTTAACTGTATACAGTTGGAAAAAGCAGTTAATTATCCTGCCCAACAACAGCGCCCAGTCAGGAATTCCAACCTGCATCCTGTAGTTCCGTAACAACTACTAGATAGGACCACCATTTTGTGCCATTTAAGCAGACAAAGAGATGCTGGCTGGCCACCACGGAGAAGTATCCAAACACTTCATTATCTCACCCGTGACAGACGGGGCACAGAGAGACGGACACGCAAAGCACTTCTCCGCGCATCTGGCAGCCTCTTTCGTTTCGCCGCAGTTGGTCCTGACGGCTGTCTCCGTGATTTACTGTAATTACCACAATGGTGGAAGGAGCCTTAGATTAACGAGCCCACGGTTAAAAAAAAAAAAAAAAAACATAACAAATACCATGCTTTCGGTAATTAATCGCTCCTGAAATGAGCTGGCCCCTCCATGTCGCGAGGGCGTCCTCCCCTGTGGATTTCATTAACAAAAGACAAATGGATGCACGTTGGTGAGCTCCTGAGCTGGAGTTCGGGGGGGTGGGGGCAGATTACTTGCAATGGCACAACAAGAGGAGGCAATTACCTGAATCCACGGGAGTTTATCCGTAGGTGGCCCGGGCACAACTCAAATTAAAAACACCGCGACAACAAACGGCCAAGCAACGGTGACGGACGGTGTGCTGTGAGGTGGGCCCTGCTCGCGATGGGCGCTCACCCTCGGCCTCAGATGACAACAAGTCCTTGGCCGCGATGCAACCGCCAAGGGACACGGGCCCCGATTCCTTCTCTCTCGTCCCTCTCGATGCGCAAAGTGCGAATGGGGCGACAACAAAAAAATGCAGCTTTCCATCAACAACACCTACTCAGCCTCAATGAACCAGTTTTGTTCTCGAGTTTTCCTCTCTTTTGCCAATTACACAATGTGGAGAGGACTCTGATGCAGCTGTGCCATCTGATGCACTGAGTGAGGCTGACAGAAAGATTTAGCTGCAGACAGGGGTTATATTGGGATCAGGGATGCGGTGGAAATCCTGTGGGCTTGTATCATTGTCAGCGAAGGTTATTTTAATATGATCACCTGTGAGTTTTTAGATTTGTATTCCAAGTTATAAGCAAGTTCCAATTGCTGAGTTCCTCAGGCAATATGGATCTACGTTGTGACCTGTTAAGGCTGATATATAGGCTGCACCAAAGCCACTTCATCAGCGAGGCTGGGGTCAAATTTGATGAACCTGGTCTCCATTTGTAACATTGTTTGGACTCAGAATCAATGAAGTCCATCATACCGTGCAATCTTACCTCTGTTGAACGAACAGTTATGAACAAATGAATCCGTCTGAGGCTGTCAGGTATTTCCATAGACCATAGAAAAAAAAAGGACAAAGTGATGATGATGCCACCCATTCATGTCCTATGGCTCGTGTACACTGGCGCATGAAGCCAAAACCAGGGACAACTTTTAGGTAAATATGGAGATAAGTCGCTTGAAAGATGTAGATTGCTTGGGGATGCAATATTATGTTTATGTAACCTTCTTAGGTCAAACACTAACAGGAGCATTACCTCATCAATCATATAAAATAAAATCTTAATGTGCAGGAAATTCCAGAAATTGTCTCATGCCTAGCGAGGATATTTGGATTAAGCTCATAGGGGAAAATGTGAAGGGATTAAATATAGGTGTATGTTACAGGCCGCCAGCTTCAGACAATAGTGTGAATACAATGCTATTTGGTCATATTAAACAAGCTTGTCAGGGAGGCGAGACTTCAATGGGTCAAATTTATTGGTGACTTCAATTACCCTGCTATTAATTGGGAATTTGTGACAGGACAAGGAAAAAGTGAGGAATTTCTGGATGTTGTAAATTACCATTTGTTGGCACAGTATGTTAGCCTACAAGAGGAACATCAATTCTGGATGCTGGTGCTGTGTGCTGTGTAATGATCCTGACAGAATTTGCAGCACTTGGGACAAGTGACCACTGTGCAGTTAATTTTGAGGTACTTTGGCAAATTAAAGGGCATCCTCTTAAAAGTCCAGGATTTAGAATTTTAGGCATGCCAACTTTAACAAGATGCGAGTGTATTTGAGCAATATAGACTGGGCACAACTTCTTGATTGCAAGACTGTGAATGAAAAGTGGGGCAGGTTCAAAGGGGTTATTTTTGATGCACAATGTAAATTCATTCCAAAGGTAAAGAAATGTAAGCTGAAAAAGTAGTCTCCACAGTGGATGAGTAAAGCTATACAGAAGAGTTTGAGGGAAAAGAAAAAGCTTTATCAAAAAGATAATACTGAGAGTAATAAGGCTAATTATTGTAATATGTGTGCTAAGGTTAAAAAAGCATCAACCAAAAGGCTGTTTGAATTGCAAATTGCAAAAAGTAATCCTAAACGTTTCTTTCAATACTTCAGTAGGAAAGGGAAAGTTAAGGAGGAGGTTAAGTGCATTAAGAAGGGTTACTGCTTTATAACAATGAGGATAGTGCTGATGCAACAATTACTTTGTTGAGAGTTTTACCAGAGAGGAGGTTACTAATAGGGCGGAAGGAATATTCAGTACTTGGAATGTCTTAGCAGATATTGAGATAGGGGATAGAGAAGTCCATACGTTTATGTAATTTACTCCAGAAATTATATAAATTAAAGACAAGTAAGGCAGCAGGCCCTGATGGTATATACCCAAGGGTACTCAAAGAGTTAAGTGAGATCAACTATAAACCCGTGGCAGGTATTTTTAGACGGTCTTTAGAAACTGGAGAAATACCAGACGACTGGAAAAAAGGTGATGTAATACCAATATATAAGAAAGGAGACCGGACTGATCCAGGAAACTATAGGCCTGTCAGTTTAACCTGCATCACATGTAAAATACTGGAATCTATCATCAGAGACAAATTGGAATTATTTCTTTATAATAACAACATCTTAAGAAATAGCTAACATGGTTTTTGCAGGGGAAGGTCATGCCAGACAAACCTTTTGGCATTCTTTGAGGAACCTAGCAAGCATTTTGATTGTAACAAGGCTTATGACATTATATACCTAGATTTCCAAAAAGCATTTGATAAGTACCACATGAGAGACTCATTATCAAAATGAAGACAGGATGAATTATAGGAAGCATTTCAGAATGGGTTTGGAACTGGCTACAGTTTAGAACACAAAGAGTAGTCATTACATAAATTATCTTGAAAGGGACATCAAAAGTACATTAGTTAAGTTTGCTAATGATACAAAACTGGGAGGTTTAGCTAACAGTTTGGAGGCTACTAAAGTAATCCAAGAAGATATAAACAAAATTCAGAAGTTGGCAGAAACCTGGCAAATAAAATTCAACATAGCTAAATGTAAAAGATATATAGGCTCTGGAAAAAGTCCAAAGAAGGGCAACTAAGTTGGTTCCTGGTATGAAAGATAAAAGTTATGAGGAAAGATTTAGGATACTTAATCTCTTTAAGCTTAGTAAAAGAAGACTTAGGGGTGATTTGATAGAGGCTTTTAAATTCATTACAGGGATTAATAAAGTGAACTACAGGAGATTATTCAGGTTGAGCTCTGTTAGTAGAACAAGGGGGCATAGATGGAAATTAGCAAAAGGTAAATTCTGCACAGGCAGAATTAGTCACTGTGTGGAATAGCTTTCTAGGTCATGTAGTAGAGGCAGAAACTCTGGGTGTTTTCAAGACAAAGCTTGATATGGTGCTGGATACTATCTTGTTTGTAGGGGAGCGCTAGTTACCCTTTAGATGTAGGAAGATGACGAGCATTGTTGGGCTGAATGGACTGTTCTCGTCATTAAGTTATGTTATGTTATGTTATAGCAATACCTTGTCCCAAATGACATCTGGATAACTAGCTGGCAGAGCTCACTGGCATCTCTGCTGAAACAGTTTGTTCATTCAGGAGCAGAGACTTTGCCAGTCTGCCACAGTCATCACCTAAGATTAACCAATGGCGTACAAGATCAACCTACCTCATTATCATATAGAGAGCAAAAATAGATAAATAAACGAATGTATAAATAAATAAAGGGTATTCATTAAAATGTTTTTAATGTTTATTTATTTCCGCTTTTATTTATATATTTATTTCTCTATATTTCACATTTATACATGTATTTATATCTACTTTTATCCTCAACATTTATGTATTTATTTATAAGTAGCTAAGTCATTTTTGGTCCTTGCAATCATGGCTCCCGACACCCGTGGCCAGCCCACGTAGAGCAATGGCGCACTGCAATGTTGTGCACAAACGCAAAGGTTTGATACAAAACCAAAACGAGGCAGGGGGGTGAGAGAGCGATTGCAGATTTACTGATTGCCTACATTAACGTGCTTTGCGACGTGCGTTTGTGGCTTACAATTATGATTTCTACATGAAACACTCCAAAAGGACAGGAGAAATCTATCGCATCTTGTAGATCTCAGCTGGCACGTCGCAACCTTTGTGAAACGAGCCCCTGTTACACATGGTATAATGATACCATGTAATGATTAAATCCTTAACAGTCCATATGTGAACAGTCCATACAGCCCATAAGATTAAAAACTCACCTCTGATCTCTTTCTTCTAATAAAAATAATATAATGCAATTCATGTGAATTACTCAAAAGTAATGGTCTCATCTTAAATGCCATCAACTAATATTAAATGAAATCAACCATTGATGGATGATTCTCATTGACATGCTTTGAGCAGAGCTTTTAGCCCCCTTTATTCAAATTTCAGCCCAATCCACTGATTCAAGATAAAAACAGTTTAGCATCAGTGGCTGTACACATGTATCTGCTTGTCTACTATCAGTCTTCACACTTATCTAATGGTGTGATCATGACAGTCATTCCTGTGTTTGAAAGGCCCTATTCAGACTGACAAGATTTATGCACCTGTTTCAGCATTTTTGGCTAAAATGAAGTCACAAATGTTTTCATATCAGGTATTCAGCCCTACCCCACTTGTAAACCTGCTTATTTATGATATTGGGAGATTCCTTGCACGCAGGAGAATACAAACACTTTCTCAGCTTTAGCACACGCACAGATGGACAAAAACATCCTCAAACTGTAATTTCACTCAAACTGCATTTCTAAGTATCTCCGGCTCCTCTAAACACAGGGGAGGTCTTTAATTATGAAAAACTATGTAATTAAAGCAGGACAGTTCGTATAAGTCTTAGCTGTGTATCTGGGTATGGGTGTCTGCTTAGAAAATAAATAATGGGTAAAATTAACCAACCAACAAGGCTGTTGGAAGTCAGAGCAGGCTGTGTCATCAAGACAGAAAGAAGAATCCATGTGACCTACTTGGACTGAGCTTTTTTTTCCAGACACAAAGGATGGATGGCCTGCAGAAACAGTCTGGACAGAAACTCCCTGGCCCCCAAGAGCAGGGTGCTAAAAATTTAAAGAGGAAAGAATGTCCCTTTTCACCTGTGCTATTTTTCACTCTGACACCTATGTAACCAAAAATATCCCAGGAACATTCAGGAAATAAATTTAGATAACTATAGCAGATAATAAAACCTTTAAAGCAATGGTCAAGTCGCACAGTAATGTCATACCTATTACGTCTTTGCATTACAAATGTAAAATAATTTGCCAGCAACAACCTTTAGGCCTAACCCACTCAGACAAAAATGCCATTGTATGCATGTGGTGGCATCCAACATATTTCAATCAACAAAGTCAATCTGTTTTAATATCACAAGGGAAGGACTTACCTCATCTCTGGATTATGTATTTGGTTGACAGTTATTCCTGTCAAGGACAGCTCTCCAATTACAAAACACAACCAAATAGATCAAATCACTAGTAATCACGGCAGACATCAAGGTCACTTGGCATTGATAGCATTTCTTAGGGCTCTAATAGGAAGATGGGATGTGGGTATGTTTCCTAAAATATATGAGCATGTACTTCACTTCCAAAAGGACCAAAGCAAGCAGTGTGGTATGATAAGTTGGATGAGAACACTGTAAAAGCGCAAATGAAACCATTTTTTTTTTATATATTGGAATTGTTTTGGAAGTAAACTAAATCAGGTGTAGCAACAGTGGTTGGCCAATTACAAATGTGTTTTTTTGTTCCCTCAAACACCAAACCCCAAATGAAACCATGCGTTTTGCGCCTCACCAGAGGTGTTTTCTTGTGATTCCCACAGACATGAGAACAAATGATATCCCAAAGCCGAGGAAGTGCTGATCCTTGGCTTCTGTAACTAATTACGCTGCAAGGAACATGTTTCCAGCAGGATGATAATTAGTGGGGCAATTTTTGGCAGAAGAGGAACTTCACAGCCTGTCAGCAGATGTTACAGCTTAGGGTGTTCTAGTTCTTGTTCCCTCATCTTAATTTGTTATTACTTCATCCCCAACACCATACGGAATTAGTTTATTTCTCACTTATGGCTTGGTGCCCAGCACAAATAAGATTGATTGGTGCTTTAATCTGAATTCTGATAGTAACATCCAGCTGTCTCCATCACTCTCGAAGGGCCCGGGAAATGTTAATTTCCAAGCTCTTGACATAACAAAAAACATGAAGGATTGCAGGTTACAGGTTAGAATCCTAGGCTAGGCAATAGCTAGGGCCAGCAGTTTGTTTCCACCAGGTAGCCTGCAGGGATTTAAACTTTTATTTCAATGGTTATCCTCCAGGGGTCCCCATAGCCACTCTAACAGGACAGTCAAGTGACTAATCATACAATTGAGTTTCTAACTGAGATGTTTATAAAAACAATTTGTTGATCTAATATGATGAGAGTCATTTTAAAACTGAGAAACATCTCAAAAGAGACAAAGTTAAACAGCTGAATATAATAACAATTTTCATTTGAACTTTATGCATGACTTTCTCCACTTTTATTTCATTATCTTTTTTTGTTTTACTATACCTCAGCTATAAATTATTTTCTTATTACCAATACGGTGTATTTTTTTTATTTTACTTTTTTGTGCAAGTGAAATGTTATATAACTGCTCTCATTTGTAAATGAGTGGGAAAATTTGTGGGAATTTCCCACTGCTTCTAACAAAAACAAACATGACCGTGGATAACATTTAAAAATACTGCAGTATGTCCACGGTAGCAATAAAAACGAATAAAAAAGTAATAAAACTGAATTTAACATGTGAGTGTCGCTTGTAAATATTGCCCCGTTTATCATGGTCTGTGCTTAATTAGTGGACATTACTTTATCAACTTAGATGATTGAGGTGGTGTAAATGAGATAATTGTTTGAGAAGTAGCTTGACAAAGAGGCTATCATGACCCCTAGCTGGTGGAGGACTGAAGTACCATGCAAGAAAACAAGAGGAAACAAACTGGTGGCCCTAGCAATAGCATTGCATCCTTGAGCAAGGTACTTAGGGGTCGATACTAAAGGTTACTAAAGGTTTGCGTGTACAAAATCACATGTAAAACTCTTACCACAACTCTTACTCAAAGAGGACTGTGTGTGTTAAATTTGAAAGGTACATGGATGTTTAATTTTTGCGGGTAAGCCTGCAATGACTATGATAAATTGGGCATCCCTTATTCTTTTGCAAAATAGTTAGAGGAGGTCACGCAAGTATAGATTACTTTAGTACATGTAATGTGATGTACAAGGCCAGAAAGCTATTTTGGGAAAGGTAGTTGCATGTGCATTATAGTACGAATGGGCAGCAGGTATTAAAAGACCTGCAATCAATAAGATGCTGGCTGTATTGTAGCAAGAAGGAGATGTTGTAACAGTCAAAGCCCACAACGCAGAGAGAAGGTACACACAAACAAAATACATATACAAAGAATTTGTGGATTCATACATCACGAATAGTAAGAATAAATATACTTTAATCATGAAGCAAATCATTTTACACAATACAAGACTAACTAGTATTTGAATCAAATAAGCAATACAACGTCTATTTTAACAAACAGTAAATAACAAAGCAGCTACAAACTTTATCAAAATGAAACCCGTCATGAGATGGAAATGTGATTTTATGTGACACTAACTGCGAGAGTATGGCTAGTAAAAGTATAGTTACGATCATTTCAGTCCTGACAAACATCTTACTCCGGCAGGAACTAAGAGACATCCAGTGAAACAGTTCTTAGTAAACCACCAGCTTGTTCAGTGTAACAGTAGCCTATACCTAACTGTTCCAAACACAAAACAACTCATTTAAATATGGCTGTTTGCGGCTGGAGATGTTTACATAATGCCGCAAACAGCCATATTGTTTGTGCTCTTTGTTGATCACCTGCAAAAAGTGAAATGATCACACATGCAAATAACACCTCTGGAAACTTAGTAAATAGACCCCTTAATCTGCATCTTTTCAGTAAAATATAAGACTGTATAAAACAGATTTACGCTTTCAGTCTAATTATTGTTTCACTCTGGATAAAGCTGTCTGGTAAGCAAATAAAAAGTGTAATGACATAACAAATAGTGTTGTGCTAAAAAAACAAAGTGTTCCCCTTTCTTGGAATCCCATTGTCAACTTCACGATATCATTAATCCTGACAGAATAGTGCACAGTAACATGGCTACCCGTGTGCCCTGGCTGGTTCAGAGGCCTTGCAATAAACAGACCAGGTATGGCTGCTGAGTGTGCAATTATAGCAGTTACAGATAAATATGATGGCAATAGATCTATATTTAGCATCCAAATAAGCATATTTTAATATAGCAATGAGCTCTTTACCTTAATGAAAAAGTAATATAGTTTATCAATTAAAATTAAAGAATGATAACGTTAAGAAATGATTCTTCTCCCGACTTATTTTTCCAGAGGTCAATAGGAAAATGAGTCAGGAGAAACAGCCCTTAAAGTTATCCATCCAGATCTACTGCATATCTGGCAGCAGAGTGATGGATTGAGGCTCGTTTGATACCTCAGACCCTTGATGATTTACAGCCATTTAGCCAACCATGTGTTCCATACTGTTCCAGCGTAAATTACAGCTTAATCTAGTCCCTCCCCAAATTTCCATAGAGATCCATTCAAATGCAGAGAGGTTATGGTATCGCTTGTAAGAGTACCTGAAAATAAGATATCAAGAGTCTTTTGATGTTGTTGGGTCACAGATATCTGGACGTCATGGCATGCAAAGGATATGCAACCAAAAATGTAGTAATATGAATTTATTTAATTTATTTAATTTGTCCACTTACTTTTACTATGTACAAAAAGGGCTACTACCATTGCTACACGGTTCCCCCGATATGGATGTAAACACCCTCAAATTAAATATGAAAGGCTGCACTTTAACATCATAGTCACTGCCATTTCAAATCCAGTGTGCTGGAGTACAGAGCCAAAACAACAAAAAATGTGTCACTGTCCAAATACTTTTGGACTGCATTGTACAGTATGTACTGAATTTTCATCTTTATTTCATGTTTCATTTATGCATCTAATTTTGTATATTTATATACCATATATTTTTCTAGGGGTCTACCAACTCAGGCCATGTTTAAAGGTTGTAAACAGCTAATGGAGAGTGTTATATCATTTGTGTTTGCAGAACATCCTAATAGATCATTTATGTAAGCCCTCTAAATCCTTTTAATGTCTATTAAATTTATAAATGCAGTAATCACTGAACCAAAACACTTGGCTGGAACTCAAAGTAGAGGCTTCATTCAGAGTTAATTAATATCTAGCCCAAGGAGAAGAGGTGAAGAAACTGACCGCCTTTGTGACAGGGAACGGATGGGGAAGAAAATGTTGGTATGTTGCCAAAATTAGAATTTATTCTCCGCAGCCTCAAAACGTCATCCATCCGATGGCAAATGCTTTGACACGCCAGTGGCCTCTGACCAGAGCATAAGTATGATTCAGTAAGATATATGCTTATTCTTTGTATTTGTTCACACATATTCTTTGTTAAGGGTGGCACGGTGGTGCAGTGGTTAGCACTGTCGCCTCACAGCAAGAAGGTACCGAGTTTTAATCCTGGTCGAGGGCCTGGTCTGTGTGGAGTTTGCATGTTCTCCCCGTGTCTGCGTGGGTTTCCTCTGGGTACTCCGTTTTCCTCCCACAGTCCAAAGACATGCAGATTAGGCTAATTGGAGACTCAAAATTGCCCATAGATATGAGTGTGTGAGTGAATGTTGTGTGTGCCCTGTGATGGATTGGCGGCCTGTCCAGGGTGTATTCCTGCCTCTCGCCCAATGCATGCTGGGATAGGCTCCAGCACCCCCCGCGACCCTGACCAGGAATAAACGGGTTATTTGTTAACTCCATCAGGAGGCTGACACTGTCCAAGTTCCTAAAAAGGGTTTATGTAGACACATTGTTCAAAATGAGGGAAAACTGAATGGTGGTTGTCTATAACCATAATCCAATTACAGAGGTAACTGTTAGTACATGAGTACATGGAAACGTGCATTAAGTGACTTTAAATACTGCACATATGACCACATATTTATGAATGAACTTATTGCTCATTGTGTATGTTTTTCACCTATAATATGCTGCAAATACTGTCAGTGCAGATCAAGCAAGCACAGCAAATACTTTTTTTTCCCCTCAGTTGTAACAAGTCAGTTGTTCATTCCATTCCAAAAACAGATATTCAATTTTAAAAAGCTGAAAAAATCAGTCACTGTATCACAGATTTTCATATGTGAGATGGATAAGCCCCATGTTTTGGGACAATTCAATAGAATATGATGTCAGTCACAGTTTTCCTCCAACAGGTGTTAAAAATAAATCTAAAACATTTCTTTCCAATAAGCACTTTCAGTGTGAGGGACAGTGCACCTCACATTTATAAACACATTTTTATGCATTGTCTTTGACTTGCCACACCAATGCCACAATTGAAAAGACAAACTGCCCTCAGCATACAGGGACAAAGCCAACATACCAGTCTGACCTTCATCTGTTAAGCATTGTCAGAGGAGCAGTTGTAAGCACACTTGAGGAGTAAATATCGCCGTTTGAAGCCATTGACTTGATGAAAGAATGCTGATGTTGCATTTGTGTGATGAATTAAGAGTGCATGGTCTCTTGTGACACTCAACCTAAGGAGCCCGATCGGTAAAAATATTAATCATTTTGAAAATAATGTGACTGAGGAGTGATTGAGGAGCTTGGCTTGTAAATTGAAGGTTGCTGGTTTGAATTCCATGTGAATTTGTCATTGTAACTGTACCCTTGAACAAGGTGCATACAAGCTGAACAGCTTCCTAAATTTAGCTGTACAAATGGATGCAATACATAATGGGTGCTATTTTATGTGTCCTGGTTGAAGGCATTAGCCAGTAAACTAAATATTGAATCAAATAATCGACCAGTCTGCATGAGTGTGCACATCGACATCTGTTACAGCATATTGAGGGCTTGGTATCTTTTTGTACAAATATGGGAAAAAAATGTATTATCTGGAAGGCTCATGCTGTTCACTGAGCCCATCTAAATCCACTTGATCCATATGTTAAATTTCACTGAATCTGTGCAGCTGAATCAATTTATTATTATTATTATTATTATTATTATTATTACCAAGTGACTTTTTCTTCTGAAAACAGCTTTGTTTGAAGTCTTGATTGAACCCAGGCCTTAATCTAAACATTTTCCTGACTATCCACTACATAGCAACACATTTTATTCCTTATAAGTTAATGTGCTTATCAGAGTTCAAAGGTCATCTCTTTAAAGAGAGAGCAGGGAGTGTGAGTGTGTGAGAACTGGGATGTTAGGTGCTTGGAGTCCAAAGCCCAATTCCAGTTGCTATAGAAATGTAACATTTACAGTGTACTCAAACAAATTGAGAATTTCAGAAGTGGCACAATACAAAGCTGGTTCAGTATCCATAATTTTATGCTCATTCATGTGTAATCTGAATTCTTGAATTTCCTATACAGCTGAACACATGTAGAGACACGCATACACACACAAAGCTTTTTCACACATTATATTGTATTTGGTATAATTGTACCAGGAAATATGTATAACAACAATAGCCCCTTCTGCCCATTTCATAAACGACAATGTGACAAAGGCTAAACATGCATTTGAAATTCAAATGGCATCCCCCCATATTGAATTACTGTCATTAGTGCAGAGGAAAGGAATGCTGATATATTATTTAGTGGTTCTGTAAACTGTTTAAATAGAAATGACTTTTTCTTCCTTTTCCAAGCCCTGAGGCAATACGGAAAGACTCCCAAATGTCATTAAATCTGAATCTGGATTGTGTGTTTTTAAACCAATGCTGTTCAATAAGCCAGGGAATTCATTTTAGAACTTTGTTGATTTTCTTCTCAGTTCAATTTGCACATAGACATTTCCAAAACCAAGCCAGGCCTTTGGTTTTTATCTTTAAGGGAGTGAATTACCTTTGCAGGCTAAAACTAGCATTTGGAAAAATATATTCCATGTGCATCGGGTGCTACCCTGTGCAGAATTAATTCGCTTTGTTGGGAGTATGCTAATGTGCTCGGATGTGGTTGACGAAATTCAAAGGAAATAACAAGGTTCACACACAGATTCTGAGGTCGCTTCTAGCATTATTTGTGGGTGCAAAGTTGAAGTAAATTGTTCAATACATTATTAAAAAATAAAGATAAGGTAATTTGTGAATTCAGTATGCATTTATATTAGGCACCAAGCAATATCTCTGCTTATCAATATACACATATGCTCACCAGAATTATTGGAAACCTTGGAAAATATGAGCAAAAAAGGCTATAAAAAATGTCTGTCATTTATTAGCACAGCCTTGCACTCAAAATATGAAAAAAATCTAATATTATCTAAATCTAAATTTAGGTGAAAACAAATTTATTAATAATATTTTTATTATACAGTATATTAAATACATATTTTCCAAAAGTATGAATGTGTCACATTATTGGCAATGCTATAAATAGTTGCAGACAAAACGTAATATAATATTTTCATATTTTTTAAGCACAACCGAGTATTTAGGAACTAGTATGTGGTCATTCTCAACTTCCTGTTTCACTGGGCTATAAATATGAGGTGATACACAGACCAAAACCATTTACTCTTCCATCAACATGGGGAAGATCAGAGAACACAAAAAGTTGTTGACATTCATAAATCAGGCAATGGCTGTAGAAAAATTGCTTAATGTCTGAAACTACCTGTTTCTGCAACGTCTGAAATTTCACCATTAGGGAAATGATTAACAGGCCTAATTACTGTTACCATCCATATAGAACAATTAATTTTGCTAAAAATTTTATTTTCAATATATCCCTCACCACACCCGTTTGCTTGACACTTTGCTCTTCAAAAAAGGTGAGTGGGCAGGATTGTGGATGGAGGAGGAGACTTCTTTGATTGTAAACACTGGAGCACAAGGCTAAAAAGCATGCATAGTACACCATTAAGCTTGGTACCAGCCAAGGCCTATGGACAGAACACACAATGTAAGATCTGGTCTACACATGTAATGCTTTAATGCATTACAGTTCTAGTGTGTAATGTGCTTTTGTATATAACACTAGGAGTAAGGCCTTTGCGACAAAGGAAATTCTTTCGGCTTATGAACACACCCAAATACGGAAACAGCACAGTCGGTATCATGAATCAGCTCTTTGCCAATGTCTACAATCAAATCAGGCTGTGCATTAGAAATATATTATTTCTCATTTGAAGGCCCAAGGGGCAGGTTTTCTTTCCTGATTCAGGATTAACCAATCCCTGCAAAAAAAATTATTCCCTGCATGACATCAGAAGTGTTTGTGGGCAAGAGCTAGAATTCAAACTAGCAAATGCACCGTGATTATAATGTTATGGTCAATGACCAAACTGGGGTTATGTTGTGTTCACTTGCTTAAATTACCTGTTAATACATTAGTCCCCTACAGGGCGCCATAATAAAAATAAGATAAGAGGACGAAGAGGAAGTAGAATGTGTAATGGCACTGAACAATGAAGATGTTTGGCTTTAATTTGAGGATATTTATTGATCAGTGTAGGAATTACAGCCATTTTTATACATAGTCCCCCATTTTATGGGAGCAAAAGTAATTGGCCGATTGGCTGCTTAGCTGTTTCTCGGCCAACTTTGTGTCTTTGCATCATTAGTTCATGCACAAAAAAGCTAACAAAAGGTCTAGAGCTGATTCTGGATGTGGAATTGTATTTGGAGTCTGTTGCTGTTGTCTCTTAACATGAGGATGAAATAAGTGTCAATCCCAGTAAAGCAGGCCATCATGAGGCTGAAAAATCTTACTTAATCGATCAGAGACATAGCCCAAACATTGTGTGTGTCAAAATCAACACACTGGTGAGCTCGGCAATAGCAAATGACCTGATAGACCACCGAAGAATAGCAAATGACCTGATAGACCACCGAAGACTACTGTAGTGGATGCCCAAAGAATACTTTAAATTGTGAAGAGAAACCACTTTTCAACTGTCAAACAGATCAAGAACACTCTCCAGGATGTAGGCATGGATGTATCCAAGACTACACCAGCATAACCACTGGTAAGCCTCAAGAACAGAATAAAACATTAATACAATTTTGCCCATTAGTTAAACAACAGCTGTCACTCTGCTTATGCTTTGAAGATAGAAAACAATTAATCAGCAAAAACATCTTTTATTCTAAGGTTAGGGTTAGACCACTGGCCTCTCACATGGTCTTTTTGTTGCACATTGTGCATGTGCAGGTTATATCACTTAATTTTTTCTTTCTTTTGTAAATAAAATTGCCATGATTTTCTGATCACAAACAACTCTAGGCTTGGCAATAATTATATAAAATATAAAATAGCCTTTGTGGTATGGGAAACATTGCATGCACATTATTATTGATCTTATTCGGAAATCTCCGGTTATGTGAAGATTTGAAGCAGGCTAGCACGCCTATTTCACTATGGAATTAGATATCATGTTCATTTGCACCACTCACAGATTTTCTTTTGTCTCTTTCCATTCGTGGAATCCTGATTTTACTTTAGGAAGAAGAGACATGATGACACTGTTTGTATTAACCACAGAACTGCTGTATCAACTTGAAATTCATCGACTAGCAAGACGGTGCCGCCCGACATTATTACAGTAATGTCAATTACAATAACTAATAAATTAAAAGTTATTAATCCTATGTTCTAATGTATTCGAGAACCTCTGTCAGTCAGGGCCCTTGGAATCGTCCTAAATTTCCCCACTGTCCTACTTTTCTCTGTCACGAACAGCCCTGTACCACGGAGAGGAGGACACCTTTAAGCACCCAACCTGATTTGTCAACACAACCCAGGTGCATGTGCTCACTGCACCAGAGACTACTCCAACTACCTCCGCTGGATCAAACACCACAGAAATGTAAATCTGTTTAGAAAGAAGCACTGTAATAACATTTTTGAAAGCCAAAATGAGGACAAAATTAAGATGGCAGAGAGACGTATATTTATTGCTTATGAAGGGATACACCACAAGTTTGAAATCTCTGCCAAGTGATTGTAATTTTTACAAATATTTTTGCAGGTTTGGAGCACAGCATGTCTTTTATTGGGCTAATGCTATAGGGGTGGTATCTTGATGAGGCTGTAAAAATGAATACTGATCATATGGGGGCATGGTAATTTGGGGATAATAAACCTGAAATGCAGTCAAGTGAGCTTAATATCTACTGCAGAATCCCTGGTAGAAAAGAAACTTGGGCATGATACAGTCTGAACTTCTACTGAAATAAAGTATGAGGCAGCACATGCTAAATATTTAATGTGGGAACTTCAATTTTTAATCAACCTCTTGTTTCATTATAGTTTTGACCTTAAACCATTTTCTCTTGGGAAAGCTGTTAAAACCTTATATCTTTCTGAGAGTCTGGGAGACTCTACCAACAGTGGCAGACCGGGAAAGGTTGCTGCCGATTAAAATTTCAACAGGCCAGCATGATGCATGATTTTTATCAAGGGTCTGCCTGAAATGGAGTTTCCCCTTTACAGAGCCATGTATATGTTGAGATTGGTGTATCAATTGCCATAGGTCAAAGGGTCACTTTTGAGTGCAACACAGCCTGACAATGCATAATTGATAGCTGTTTGAAAATTCAAACAGTACAAGGATGACACTTTAAAGATCCATTCATGTCACAAAGAGATAGAACAGACGAACATTCTGTGTCATGTAAAATGTTCTAATGGTTAAAGCTAATTCCCTATAAATCGTGCTACATTTTAGCTGGTACTCTGGCATATATGGTTTGCATAGAAATGCCATCGGAGTATTTATCAATTCCCCACAAGGAACTGGAACAAGGCCATTGTATTGGTTGAACAAAATATGGTAAACGACACCATATCTTACTTAACTGCATTATAATTAGCAATTTGTAATACATTTTCCCCAATGAGAGATCTTTAATAAGGTTTTAATCGTTCAATTCACAAAATGATGCATGTAAAATGTAAAAAGGATAATATTCTCAGCTGTGAATTGAGAATTGTGGGTTGGGTCCTTTGGGCTGGATGGCCAGGACAGCTCCTAGCTTCTGAGTGTTAGCTTGTGAATACACTCACGGTGAGAGGATTTCAATGTAAAAAAAAAATGAATCTCCTGAATGGACTGCTTTTCAATGCTCCCTGAATTTAAAGTGGTGTGCTTAAAGGGTGGTCCTACAACATAAAGCTCTTTCCTTTCACACTTGTCCCAATCTGGATAACTGAAAGACCTCCCTATTCCCCTGGATTCTGGTGTTCTATAGGAGGACGGTGAATGAAGGCACTCAATGCTGAGCAGACTTTCAGAATTCCCACAAAGTCAGTGTTCTGGGATAGAGTTCTCCGCTTTTTTCTGTCTTGTTGAGTACAGGAGAACAGCAGTACGCATCCAACCCCAAACCACCCCCCCCTCTCTCCATTTTGGGACGCTGGTGTGACGAGGCTGGGGGCCGATCTTGCATTTGCCTGTGGGGGTCAACCTTTTGAAATCTGCTGTTTGCCTATGCACCCGTTGTTCTTTAATTGCTCCCAGAGAAAGGTGTGAGAGAACCAAAAGGGTTCTTATGTGTGACTACACTCATGGGAATATCCCTCCCCCTCTGCCGTTATAAAGGGAAAAAGACTGCATGACGCACAAGGCCTCTTTTTGAGTCGTGATTACAAGAGAAAACGGCCATGCTCGGCTATCACGGGCATGCATCCTCTCTTTTCTAGGTAGCAAATATGCAGGAATAATGGAACTTTGAGCTACTTTTCCTCACTACACACTAATATTTAAGAAATAAATGGAGAAAGACCATTCTTATTTTTTTGGTCCCTTTTAATTATTATTCTGAAAAGTAAACATTAAAATTGACTTGCATTGGACAATATGAAACAGCAATATGATTTATGTGGAAACATCTATGAATACGATGAACTCTATGCACAAATAACACAGCACAACATTAGGCTTATGTTAATGCAATGCGATTACAGCTCAGATGCACACAAGCTTACCAGTATACACTTTATTACAGTGAGTACTGGTGCAGGGGGAAAATGCTTTATGATTTGCATCACATTTTAAAAAAATAATTGCTACCACTGGTGATAATAAATATTTTATGGTTGGGAAACATAATTCCCAACCATACTCTGAATGTACATCCATGTCAGCCTATGATAAATCAACACATAATTTTCTATGGTTCTTTTAGTGTGATTTGCAGCCCATCCACAGAGCCAAGTCAAAACAATGGTTTAAATTGGCTTGTTCTGCAAGGGTTTGTTTTGTACCATGGGGGTCTATGTAAAACATCTTAATACCATTTTAGCCAACATCTTACCTATCAGATGCCTGTCTCTATGTTACTTATTTACCCAGTTTTGGACTGACTGATGTCAAGCACCACTGAAAAGCATTGTCCATTCTGAGACTACCTACTCCTTTTGTGTGTTTCTTTCCTCATGAATATTCTAATTAGTCCGACAAAATTAACAGGGTTTCAGATTCAAATTAGCCTGACAAAATTAACATGAATTCAGATTCAATTTGTCTCATAAAATGAATAGGATTTAATTTCTCCTTTCACTCTGTCAAACAGGTTGTCACCCAACAAACACATTTCCTTCAGGTATTTGTTAGATGTATTCAACTCAAGAAATAGTAATAATGTAAATAGGTCCATATACAAGCAAGTTCAGAACACTAATTTGAAAACTTTGCTGCAGCTAGCTAGTAATTACACATTATATTATGATTGTTTATTCTACTTTTATTAACAGAGTGACCAACTGGAGTGAAAAGAAGTACTTGAAGGATAAGGTCAGAATCTTAAATGGAGTCCATACCCCAAAATGAAAGCAGGTCCATATAGAGTGCCATCTGCTTTCCAAGTTATTTTCATATTTTCTTTCAGAGGAAAGTATTGGGTCAAACTGCATGCATATTCATTACTTGGATTTATTATTTTTAGCAAGTATTCCCCCTTGATGCCACTTCAAAATCGCCAACAACAATTAAAACATTGGTTTCTTTCACATGTGGGTGTTGATAAGCTCTATTCTGACTGAAATTGCTTTGTTCTGTGTGCTTGAGAATGAACTATGCTATATAGGCCTATATAGTTTTAGGCAGTTGCCATAGAAGCAAAGGATTTAATTAATATCCAGTCACAGACACATTTTTGTGTACGCCTATGAGCAGTGTTGTGGGCTACATGACTGATATCACAGCCTGCATGAAATATTATAACTTATAATCGTTATATTTTTTAACAATGCAGTGTTTCACTGAAAAAAAGGAAAGCATCAGTACCACGGACAGCCCAGTGGCACTAATGCATTTAATTCAGCTCCAATATGTATATGAAGTACCAGAATGAACAGGGAAAAAAACCTTCACCATTTACCCTCAGAGTATTAAATGAAAGGTACTATTCCCAAGCAATGAATATACTCAGTATAAATTAATCTCTCTTTACTTTAAATTCAAGCCTCATAACAAATATATTTTTGACAACAGTGATATTTAAATGTAAAAAAATTTTAAAAATCTAACATTAATAAATAATGAACTCATGTATTAGGTAAGTGTTTATTGATGTAAACTAAGCCATTAACAAACCTGTTAACAAATGTTGCCTTGTTTGTACATAAAAGGTAATATGATTATCCAGCACGTACTCCTACATTTATGTTAATGCCAACAAATTACTTACTTGTCTTAAAGCATGTAGACTACCATACTCTTTCATGCTAACTTGCTGTCATAAAAATAAGATGTTCCCTTTGGTTCATTGCAAATGACAGGAAATACTGCTTTAGTACATTAGTGAACAATTTTGTTCATGTTAAATAACACTTGAATATTGTTTCATATAAATGCCACGTTATTTAGCCCATGCAAGCATTCTCTGGCTCATCCTCTGGCTCATCCTCCCATTCCTCCTCTACCCTGTTGTGAAGTCCACCACCATCCATTAACATCCACATGTGTTGTGTTGCTGATTTGAATTGCTTTGAAGGCATGGACGTTATATGTACACCTTACTAATGGCTTAGGCTTTTTTATTTAGGTAGTAGTAGTAGTCTAAGCAGAATGTTAATAATTACTTAGTGCCGAGGTAGGCAACTCTGGTCCTGGAGAGCCGCAGGGTCTGCTGGATTTTGTTGTTACTTGCCACTTAATTGATCAATTAAAGCAGTTGATTACACTGTTAACTCACCTCACCTGGTTTATTTGGTCTAATTAGTTGCTGTATTTAAGGTGAAAACAAAAACCAGCAGACCCTGCGGCTCTCCAGGACCAGGGTTGCCTACCCCTGACTTAGTGGTACAAAATATTAATGAACCCATTCTGCTGTACCTATTGTAAAGTCAAAACTGTCCATGCCATTCCATTGGCTTACTACTGCTTGTTCCACATTATTTAATGGGTGAAAATGATTAATTAACTTAGTTTGGATTGTATATTATAAAATAAGCAATTCTCAGCATAAACCATTGAAACTGCTAACCACAACCTCGTTCAGAATGTATCTGTTTTGACACATGGAGAAACATGCTCTTAATCTACGTTTTAGAGAAAATGGAATTTGAGTACACGGAAACACACATGGGATTTGTGGACTACAAGGCATGTGCATGACGGACTGTTCCTGAGAAATTAACAAAATGTATATTTGCTGTAAACACACAGCGAACAATGCTCGAGGCATCAGCATTAAGAACAACACAATGGAAAAACACAATGCATTACCAATGCGAGACGTGGCAAATCCTCTTTTCATTTCAATTGTTGGGCCTCCCTTCATTAAGAGGAAACCAGAGGAATGGGACCTCTAGCAGCCCATTACACTCAGGGCATGGCACGGTGAGAGCAGGCAAAGATATGATAAGTTGCAGAATTTTCATGCGTGTACACAGTCTGCTGCATAAAATAATCAGCATCATGAATATGCATTATAGATATACAGATCCTTTCCAAAAAATTAGAATATCATGGAAAAGTTGTTTTTTTTCCATAATTCCATTCAAAAAGTGAAACTTTCATAGATTATAGATTCATTACACATAAAGTGAAATATGTCTAGCCTTTATTTGTTTCATTTTTCATAATTTTGGCTTACAGCTCCAGAAAACCCCCAAAACAGTATTTCAAGAAATTAGAATAGTGTGTCGAAAATCAGCATTTACTTCAGTTACTTCAGAGAATGAGTGGAGTGGCTTGACTCGTGGAATCCGACAGTTGTAGCCCATGTCCCGGATACGTCTGTACGTGGTGGTTTTTGAAGCACTGACTCCAGCCTCAGTCCACTCCCTCTGCATCTCCGCCAAATTTTGGAATCGTCTTTGCTTGACAATCCGCTGAAGCCTACGGTCATCTCTTTTGCTTGTGCACCTTCTCCTGCCACATTTTTCCCTTCCACTAAACTTTCTATTGATATGCTTGGACACTGCACTCTGTGAACAGCCAGCCTCCTTAGCGATGACCTTTTGTGGCTTACCCATCTTCTGGAGGGTGTCAATGATGGTCTTCTGGCCAATTGTCAAGTCTGCAGTCTTCCCCATACTGAACCAAACTGAGATAAACTTTGCAGGTGTTTTGAGTAAATTAGATG
The DNA here is from genome assembly GCA_029718625.1 of Synaphobranchus kaupii. Taxonomy (NCBI): domain Eukaryota; kingdom Metazoa; phylum Chordata; class Actinopteri; order Anguilliformes; family Synaphobranchidae; genus Synaphobranchus; species Synaphobranchus kaupii. Next base: position 120,502,405 of record CM056376.1, read on the forward strand.
ATAGTGTGACACTCAGTCTAAAACATTCATTCTCTGAAATAACTGAAGTAAATGCTGATTTTCGACACACTATTCTAATGGGACTTTGGTAAAGTTACATTGTGGATGTTGGTCGATTAGCTAGGCTAACGTTACTCAAATTAACAAATTTACTGTCAGGAGGTTCGTAAAAGCTAATACGTAATTGTGACTAATTCGGAATATTTAGCTAGTTTATACTGCTGCTGTTTTGTCTTGTTAAATGTTCGGTATTTGTATCCCATTGGGAAACGTTATGTTGCACATTATTACCGAGAGATACTCGTAGTTGTTGTAGCCTAGCTATTGCAAAATAGAACCCGGAAGCTAAACTGGAATTCTTAAGTTGGCCTATTATCGCTCATGGTGACTAGCTCAAATGCTTATGTAATGCTATGCATTCTCTGGCAGCCTACCTTGCACACAAATACGTGCGGCCTTTTCCCATCTAACCTTAGAGCCGTAGTTGGACACGGGGGAACCCAAGATGCTATTTTCCGGTTTCAGGACCGAGCTGCTAGCTCACAGCTTTGGGGTAATGCCCAACTTATCAACGTTACGGTCCCATGCAAATGGTGAGGACGCAGGTTCCGTTCATGTGGCTCTTTATTTACACCAATGAACATTGTACAGCTTACAGTTTAGAGGGAGAGACCTTAAAACAAGCCGCAAAACACACTCACACGCTAACTAACTTTGTTTTTGTTTTCCTTCCATCATGTCCACGTCTGCCCTCACTCACACGGAACATTCAGGACATCTTAAAAAGCTACACTACTCATGAACCCGCGTTAAAGCTGCATACCCCCATTTACCATCTAGCAATTATGCTGCGTTCACACCAAAAAAGATAGGCGGAGCAAGAGTTCCAACTTCGGGGCTGGAACGTCCGCAGTTGGAATTTGTTAGACAGACTACAGGCGCTCATTGAATGACCAGAGGTCAATTGAGTATATACGTATATATATATCGTAAGGGAAAAACAGCATCAATACCATGTTAGATAACTATACTTTCCATGCAAAGAACTTAAACAGAGTGGGTGGGCGTGCACGCAAGGGGGAATCAAACGGTCCTAGAATGTTAGCATATGGTGCCACCCATTTTTTTGCCCCAATGTTAAGTCAATGCCTAATTAATTTCCGGTATCATATAATTATAAAGGTTTATTTAAAAACTGTACCATATACAGAAACGTGACCATCAAAAGCATAGGTCCATGTCATGCCTGACATATCACTATGTCTAATTTAGAATTGCAGAATTTGAGGTTGTTGGGGGGAAAAAAAGTCGTAATCTTAATGCTAATTTTTGAATGTACTTCACTATATGAAAATGGCTGAACAAATCTTTCCCATATTTGTTTAATGGTGAGATATTTCTGAGATGAGTTGATCTGCCAAGTGGCTTGGTAATTGGTGCTAAAATGGCAGATATGTTTTATGGTGAAATATTTATAGTTCCCTTCCCCACCTCCCCTGCCCGCTGCTCCCGCCACGATCGCCGCCTGGTTCCCCACCATCCTTGCTGCCACATCTGGACTGTCATCTAGCTGCTGCTAATTCTATTAACATTAACATTGGCTGATTTGACCATGTTGGTCATTAAGACCTAGAATCCGAGTCGACCAGAGGAGGATGGGTTTCCTCCTTGAGTCTGGTTCCTCCTAAGGTTTCTTCCTATTTCCACCAGCGAGTTTTTCCTTGCTGCTGTTGCCTTTGGCTTGCTCTTGTGGGGGTTTAGGCTGGGTTTTTCTGTGAAGTGTATTGTGACAACTGGTTGTGAAATGCGCTATATAACTAAATATTGATTTGATTTGATATTGCTGAGATGAGTTGATCTGCCAACTGGCTTGGTAATTGGTGCGGAGATATTGACGGCCAACATTTAACATGTAAGTTGCAACCAACCCAAAACCAAACTTAGGGGGACGCGGTAATACTTTAATCAATTGACATTGGGAAATATTTCACAGGTACTTTGGATGCTAGCTTCTGTATGTTTACCTATTTTACTTAAGTTAACCGCAGAAAGTTGTATTCACTACAATGTCCCAGGGAGCCCGAACTTGTGTAGACTTGTGTACAGATGGCAAGGAAAAATAGCTGGTTCTTACTTGATGTGGTTGCACATTCCTTGGTAGGTGATTTGTTGTTGGCAAGATTGGATTCAAATACTGTATATTTATGGGTATCAGCAAATTATTTCATTCATTTTAATAGCATTATTGAGCTCATTTTGAGTTCTAATTGATAAACTAACAAGTTGAACAAAGCTGGTCCACATTCAGCTATGCAGTGGGCAGCTAATTATTATTTATACCACAAAAACACAGCAGCAGGACAGAATGGGACAAATATGAAGTCCAGGGCTGTACAGTAAACTGTGGGCTATAGTAGATGCTCATATCCAGAGCTATTTTCATGACTTTTTTCTTTTTAAAGTTTTATGTGGTATTAATTTATACAGCTTGATACTGAAGCAATTCAGTTTAAATACCTTGTTTGTGTGTACGGCAGTGTCCTAGCTGGGAATTCAACCTTTCGTTTACTATAATCTGTGGCCATACTCTGTCTTCACCATTATTTTGTTTATTACTTAATGCTTTACTCTAGCAAGAAGTCAAACGCAGTATATTACTATTAGTTATGGATTTCTGTTATTACTCTTTGTAGTGCTATTAACCATTAATTTCTTAGCACTGTGCTCCAAAAGTGTGCTTGAAGCTACTAAACTAAAACAGCGGTACTGTTATTGAGCACATCATGATGCCAGCTGCTTCCACTAATTATGCGTCATGTGCGTCCTGGGGGTAGCATTATAAGCACTGAATGCAGGGCATACAGAGATGTTCTCTCTGATCAGGGTTATGACCGCTACACTATAAATCACAGTATGCCCATTGTAAACCCTGTAAATGGAGTGCTCAATATTTGGAGAGAGCCTGGCCCATCCACTAGGGACAGGCCTGACATCTTAGGAAAAACAACTGTGAATCTGTTGAAGGAACATCTGAAATGGGCATGTTGCTCCTGCATTAGTTTCAGATTAATGAAATGCTCAATAATAAGAAGAAATCCATTAGTCACGTACATTTTTTTTTTCAGTTTTGACTTTGAAGACTATCACACAAGAACACATTTTAGCAAAATGTGTTAATGAATCTTTAGTACCATTAAGTAATGCTTAAAACTATTTGTAAAGTACAAAGTTTTCAAATGTATTAATCGACACTTGGTACCACTAGGTAATGCACAAGAACCAGTTTAAATCCATGTACATACACTGCCTGGCCAAAAAAAAAGTCGCCATTGCACCTGTCATGCATAGTGCCCACTGAGCAAGCCTCTGGAGGCAGTGTTATGATCTGGGGTTGCTTCAACTGGTCAGGTCTAGGCTCAGCAACGTTATGCAGCAATAAAATGAAGTCAGCTGAGAGGCTGAATGTACTGAATGACCAGGTTATCCCATCAATGGGCATATTTCAGGACGACAATGCCAAGATTCATCGGGCTCAAATTGTGAAAGAGTGGTTCAGGGAGCATGAGGAATCATTTTCACACATGAATTGGCCACCAGAGTCCTGATCTTAACCCCATTGAAAGTCTTTGGGTTGTTCTGGAGAAGGCCTTACGGAGTGGTTCAACTCTCCCGTCATCAATACAAGATCTCGGCCAAAAATTAATGCGACTCTGGACAGAAACAAATGTTGTGACGTTGCATAAGGTTGTAAAAACAATGCCACGACGAATGCGCGCCGTAATCAAAACTAAAGGCGGTCCAACGAAATATTACGAGTGTACAACTTTTTTTTTGGCCAGGCAGTGTATAAAGCATGAATAGTCTCCCTGAGTTAGCTGATGATTTTTATCATTACATAATGCTGTAGAAAGCCCATCAGTAGGGTGTGAATGTTAGATGCATCCAAAGTTATTTATAGTTAGAATAACCAGATGACCAGCAAGTAAGTTTCTAAGGGCTAAACAACATGCATATCAATAAATATTCAAGTGTTCATGAAAACATGTTCATGATAAATAAGGCAGCATTTCCTGTTAGTATATGCCAATGAACAAAAGGGAACAAATTGTACTTTAATGGCAAAAAGTTGCAATGAAAGCATTGCAAATGCTTGTTAAAACACAAATAAAAGATTTGTTCACATTTCTTGATGTCTTTTTTAATGGCTCAGTTAACATGAACAAATGATTTGTAAGAGATTTGTTAGTGTTATTAGTGTTAGTTAATGGAATCTTCTTGTAAAGTGTTATCTTTATATTTGAGATATTAAACATATTATCAAAAATTATGCAGCAAAGTGTCTTGGTACCAGCTGCAGGAGGTACTTTACACCATTGCTAAAGTGGAACAGTACGGCATTTGGCATTGCAGAATTAACCTTTAGCAATTTATCATCTACATAACGGGATGGGCCCCTCACCACCTACCCCCTACTCTGGTTCACATGCCAAAGTTGAGAGATCCCCAGTTCCGTCATCTGTCTTTTACACTGGGAGGTGTGATACATCTAATCCGTCAAAGCAAACATGGCCCTCCTCAGGCCTGGTTCCACATGCTATATCTAATACAGTATATCCACAGGAATATCTAATATCCTGGGCCCACTGACAATGCTGCTTGTGGGAATGTTGTCCTTGACCTTGTAATGCCACAATTAAAATCTCCCTGGTCCCCCATGAAGTTGGCCACAAGCTGGGAACGAGAGAGAGAGAGAGAGAGAGAGAGTAGAGCCCTCCCTCCCCCATCTCTGTGATGGTGATTAGTGGCATGGTGTATATGGATGATTTACTGGCATCCAGCCTGGGGCGAGGTGGTGAGTAAGAACTCCTTGACGGACTCCTCCACCACCCCCTCTGGGGCCTCGTCACAGCAGCCTTTTGATTACCACCCGCCCCCCGCCCCTGAGGATTATGGGGAAAGGACCAAGCGACAGAGATGCCAATAAATTCTGACTTTGCGGCGATTATGGCGACGCCAGGGGCCTGACCCCGTTTGTCTGACACTCTCGTTTATTTGCTCCCACTCTACTTGTCAATAGGGTGCTGATCCTATCGTCGCCATTTTAAATCAGTCATATCTTTTTAGGAATAGGATATTTTAAATCTCCGTTTGATCTGTTGTTTAGTCACAAGCCTAAGTACAGTTTTCGGTTTCTACATGACTGCACTTCCACAGGCCGTAATGTTGGACCATGTAAAATGTGATGTCAGCCTAGTGGTTTTGATAGTTTTTTTAACCCTTGTGTGGTGTTAGGGTCTGTGGGACCCGTATTCAATGTTTACTAAAAGAAAAATTATACAATTCATAATTTTTTCAACCTGAGACTCATTGGCCTTGGCTCATTTTCTGTGATGAACATGTAAAAGAACACAAAAATCACATTTTATCACAAAAAACAAATATCACTTTTATTGATAAATGTGATCTAACAGAGGTAAATGGTCAATGTTAACCATATATGCTGTCTGTATTGCTTGTAATTGAGATCAAGTCAATATCTGTGAAGTAGTTTTATGTAAATTGTTATGGCTTTATTGTTTTAAAAACCCAATAATGTTGTGGGTCCACCAGACCCGCGAACACTGGGTGAGTAACAAAAACACAAACACCACACAAGGGTTAAACTGAACAATGTGTTTAAGGTCAGCCAGTCTTGCTATTATCACAGTCTGTGGATGTGTGTTAGGATAGAGTTCCCCCGTCATCACACATAAGGAAGTAACATAAGTGTAAAAACATGGCCTTCATCACTGCAATAAACACTAAAATTAGTACTTTGAATGGCCAGAATTGACATCAAATCGAATACTCATGTCTTCCTTCTGTCAGTACTGTTTTATTTCCTGAAAGTGTTGCATTTGCAAGAATTCAATTAAATTTCACTTTTTCCTTAACTTTAAACAATGATTATTCAATATTTATTTAATAACAGAGGCAATCAAATTTTATCAGACCTCCAGCCATCTGACAGGCTGGTTGCTGTGGTCAATAACATTTTGAGCTTATCTCTGTCTCCCTGTGAAACTGCCATGGAGCCACCTGACTTGGGCTGGGATCTGAATAATGAAAATGAGATGAGAAGCTGATAGCTTCCAAAATGTAATCCAAATGAATTATGGAATTTTTCAGCTAATGGTTTTTGCAATATAAAAAACAGAGAAAAAATGTGTATAATTAAAAAATAAGGTAGGCCTACAGGTTCACCCCGGAATACATTCATAAACCAATTATACATTCATAAACATAACACACAAGTAGAGCCAAATTTAAAGTTTTCAGATTTTTCTGATGCTCACATTTCAAACACTGTACAAAGTATCAAATTTCCTCAAAGGTTTTGGCCACATTGACGCGTGTTAGAAAAAGACATATGGAACAGCTTCACTTTCAATAATCAGCCTTTCCAAAGACCCAGCTGCAGCATTTTTCTTTCTGTTGTGGTTGTTAAGGAATCCCTTAATGAGCCTGCATCTGTTTGCACACTGAACATACATAACCTATACCTACAGTAGAAATTCAATTATTTCTTATATGTGGGGAGTCAAATGAAAGGCCCACATTCAACCCAACAAAAATGTGCTTTGTGTGAGTCCGTATCTCAAATATACGGCATTCTTTCTATTTCAGTAAGTATTAAGGAACTTATTTATTTTATTCTATTTTATTTTTTATTAAAAAATATTTGGGGGGAGGGTGATTCTCTTTATTAAAATATCCACAAAAAAGCCCATTTGAGTCTATGTTGTTGAAATAACTCTAGGATCTTTGTGTAACATTGAAATTAATTAATATTGTCTGGCTGTAAACAGTGACACATTGTTCTTTAAATCTATATTTGATCAAAGTTAGCCATCATATTCATATGCAACCTTTTTTTATTCCATCAATAACACATTTAACAATCCCCTCCCCTAATGAAGCAGCTAACCATAGGGGCCTGGAGAAGCGTTTCAAGGGGACTACGTTTGATGGAGGTTGACTGGTTGACACTGATCTAAGGACAGCGGCGCGATAAAACTCTCCCGGGCTCTTTCACATCACATCTCCCTCCCCACTGCACAAGCTTCCTGTCAGTTTCAGGCTCGTTCTTCATCCCTGAGGCAAGTCTACATATAACGCTAATCACTAACAATCTACCCTGCATGTGTGCTGAGGATAGACCATCTCCCTTATGGATTCTCACTGTAAGATGAGGGGAAGGGGTTCACTGGGGGATTGTCAACGGGCTAACAAAGATAGACAACATTGCACTGACATTCTGATTTATATCAAAACCTCAGAGAAGCCTGATCTTGTTAGATCTCACTTTGAATATTTGTTTTTTTCACTGTGGCTAATTCACCCTCTTCCAATGATCTTCCAACCACTGAACAAGACAGTCATTTACAACACTCCCCCCGCCACCTCCAAACCAACCACCCACCAACAGCCTGCCGATTCTCATTACAGGAAAATTAAATATTTATTCAAACACTTGTGCCTTGGGACAAGGGGATCCACAGATATAGAATGGATGTGCTTATGCACTGTGGCAGGAATAAATGGAAGACATGAAACAATAAACGCCAAGATGACAAAAAGTCGAGAAGAGACCGAAGGAGCTGATTTTTAGTAAACCAAAAATAATTGCATACATACATAAATATAGCAGAATACAAGGCAGTTTCTGAGAACATAAATATGTGTATGTGTGTGTAGGGCCACCCATTTATATTTCATTTAATTCTTTTTTTTTTTTTGCAGCCACCACAGAAAGGAAGTAGAAAAGCAGTCTTTTCGCCATTTGCTGTCAATTCCTATAACACTCTCTGCCCCTTTCACCACTCTTGTCCCTTTCTATTACCTCCACCTCCACACTGATTAAGTAATTTATAATTAAGAGGTGATTTCAAAGACACTTCGGACACCAACATTTGTACCTTGTTAATGGCATGTGTAGAATATACAATGAGTCTTCCCCCCTCTGGCCAAACACTAATTGGATAATCAATCTCTCCTAAATTGCAGCATCCCCAGGGACTCAGGAGGTGCTCTGTCAATGACAGGGGAAGCAACTCTCTCCCGTTTACCATTTCCTCTTCCCAATCACTGGACCTTGGTGTCAGGGTTAAGGGGTCGCTGTGGAAATTTATCGACCCTCCATATCAGGCTAAGAAAACTAGCACCGGAGACAATTACAAATGAAAGAGCAGCACTTGGGTTATTTATATCTGTACGGCTGCCAAACTGTAGGGAACACAGTAACAGAAATTTTCATTTGACCCTCAACCCGCCATTTACAAGCCATCTTGTCACTGGTGTTCAGGGAAGTGGGAGGGACAGGGGTACTATTAAAGTCATCTCACACTGAAACTGTCCTGTCAGATTTTATAGAACAACCCTGGATATTATGAGTCTGCTACTAGGCAGGCAGTTAGCTGCAGTTCAGCTCACTGACTCCATCTTTGGGAGGCACACTTGTTACAAATGTCTTTTTGGGGCTCACTTTTACCTGGCCGAATGCATACGTTTTATGGTTTATGACTAATTTCATCAATTCCATTTCTTATGGTGATCTCGGAGAAAAAAGTAAGTAGGGGCCACAGATAAGAGTTCGGTTTAATTGTTCAATATGTCTCCCAATATGACCTATGAGCCAGATCCTATTCACGGTGCAGTGGTTAGCACTGTCGTCTCATAGGAAAAAGGTACCGAGTTTGAATCCCGGCCAAGGGCCGTTCTGTGCGGAGTTTGCATGTTCTCCCCGTGTCCACGTGGGTTTGCTCCGGGTACTCCAGTTTCCTCCCACGGTCCAAAGACATGCAGGCTAATTAGAGACTCTAAATTGCCCATAGGTATGATTGTGTGAGTGTGTGCCTGATATAGATTAGTGACCTGTCCTGAATGTATTCCTGCTTCTCGCCCAATGCATGGGATAGGCTCCAGCCCCCCCCCCCCCCCCCACGTAACCCTGACCAGGAATAAGCGGGTTAGATAATGGATGGATGGATTTATTAATAGCTTGTAGTATGAATGCTATTAGTTAGGTAGCCCAAGCTAACAATTCCAATTTGTGAGGGATAAGTATGCTTTTAACCAAGTTCTAGTCAGCTTAACTAGCTACAATTTAATGTTATTTAGCAAACCAGAAAAAAAAAAAACGAAAGATAAGCAAATGTTATGTTGCCAAATTAAAAGAAAGGTATTTCTATCATAGGTAAATAGACAAAGGTAGCTACCTAGCTAGCTTTTAAGTCATGGAAGCAGTTTCAGTGATATACTTGTGGGATGTAGCAAGATTTTACTCATAGTTGTGCCATGCAGTCCTATCCATATCTTTTTTTAATACAAGGGTCTTTCACTTTTAAATGCAGTGTTTTAGAATCTATTGAAATGTCACTTACACTGGTATTATCTCCTAGTATAATAAATTGAAAATACATGCATTCTCTTAAACTTGGGGGCCACTGACAACAACCTGGCTATGTAACCTTTGGGTGGTTGTGATTTCTGTATATACAGTTCCCCGTGAATTCTCGGTTGACTATAAAACTGTAAATAATTCATGTTTAGTTCTGCTCCTCTCTGGCAAGGAATGGCAAATTACTCTCCAGACGTCCTCCAAACAAAATGGTAAGTTCAGCCTTGAAGTTTTCCCTGAAATCCATAACTCACATTTCTTCTGCCCCACATTCAGCAGAGAACACCCCAAAGCATAAACTAGGTAAAGAGAACCGATTTGAATTTGTAGAGGCAATCAAGCGCAAAATCCATCATCTCAGTCTGCCAAAATATCAACTCCATGGCTAATACGTGACAGTAATGGAGTACAGACTGAGTGCACGCTGTACGGGAAATCATGTATTATGTGTAATTTCATTCCACTGAGAATATAATCTGTCTTCTGTTATCGGCACCATTTGAACTATTCAGCCATTCCCCTCCAGCTGTTCGCGGAAGGAAAAACTTTTTTTTGAGTTTGCAAGTCATTCCAGTGAATTATTCACATAGCATGATAGTGGTGATAGCTCTAGTAATTCATTGTCTTCATACTAACAACTTTGCAAGGTTCAAATGACAGCTACAGCTCTTTCCTTGTTCTGATATGCATAACTTAGTCTCTTCTGTGGGATTATGTGCTTCACATCTGCTATTGGATATTTGTTTCCTTTTTTGGTGGACGGAAGGGGGGGGGGGGGGGTGGGGGTGGTGGTTGTGAATTAATCTAAACTTTTCTACTATGTGGGTCAGAAATTAACTTGGAGCAGAGCCACCTCTTTTTGTAAGCTCAGGATTCATTAGCATCCACAGGCCCACCTGTAAATGTCAAGCCATTCTCCAGCTCATTAATAATAAAGCAGAACATCATTCGAATACCCCTGTCTCCTGTGGCATTTTGGCAATCAAAGAATGAACTGTTCCAATTTGCAATGCTGCCCTTTGGGCTGAAATATTCACCCAATGAATATTTAAAGCTGCAGTTGCCTAACTGAAGTCAGCAGTAAGAGGATAACAACCAATGTCAACCTTCGGAAAAGAGGTCTACTGTCTATGTTTCAAAACCACACATTTCGGCATTCATCAATATTTGTTTCTTCACATTAGACCTGTTTTGATCTGTAAAACAACTCCTCTGTGGCTGAGAATGGTATGTTATTGTCCATTCCATAGCTTGATTGTCTCCCAGATGAGCATTAGGGGTAATACATCGTCACATTGCGTGGAACACATTCATTGTCATGGCATGCATAATTAAGTTCTCCCCGGAATGCTTCAGGTGCCGCTCTTCAAACTGTTATGACAATAAAGACTGTGATCATAATTTATTACCTAGAATATCCCTGTATCACCCCTGCCCCCTCACTGGGTGGCTTGTTCCTATGAAATCTCCAGCTGTGGTGACAATGCCATGCGGAAGATAAGACAGACTTGCAAAGGACAAGACCACATGGGCACTGAAAGAGGATTTTACTTAGCAATAACACCCTTGAAAAACTGTAGTTCTCATAATCATACTATGAATGTCATTTTGAACCATACCCCTGGCTACTACTGGGTGAGGGAGTGTGTGTGGGGAGGGGGGGTGCATGATTGTGAGGGGTAAAAATAAAGATTTTATGAAAAGGAACCTTTGAAATTTAAGGTAACACTTTACATTAAGTTGCACCCGAATTGTACCTAATTTGGTACGGCCTGCCTTGCTAAATCTCTCCTGCTGAAATTAAATAATTCCATATCATAAATACACATGAAATTGGCAAGCAAGGTTTATTTGTTGTGTATCAGGAAGATGTGGATAAAATATTTCAGAATATTCACTTTTGTAATTAAGAATGCCGCTAACTGTTGTTCCGTGTTACCTACGTTGGAGTTACTCAGTAATAACCTATTGTTTCCCAATTAGTTACAATTTGACTCCACAGGTATAGGTGAAATTTAGTATAAAGTGTTACCAAATGGTATATACTGCAAACAATACTGTGTAATTATTATTATATTGTTTTTGCCAAAGGTTTTAGTCTGTACAGAGTCACACTTACTACACCAACCAGGAATTGACCGTGATGGGTTTGGGGAGGTTACTGCTGACAGCAAGGTCTACCTGTAACTCAAACTGTAATAGGAGTTAAAGTAGTCAACAGTAGTTTCTTGGGAGCTGTATTTCAGATTTATTTTACCTTCCTGACTGTAATCTCCTGTTCATTATCCTCACAGTAATGTCTGCTGTCAAATTGCCCAGAATTATTGCTACAGAATGAGTGTAGCTGCTGGAGATGTGTCAGAATTGCACATATTTTAGTGAAGCTGTACTGCTTTTTATTTTTGATGATTCCCAGCTAATCGGTTCATGAAGAGTTGTTCAGCCAAATATTACAGGGGACAGTTACTCTTTATGTTTTTTTGTTAACAGTTATATTTATATTTAAGTAAATAAAACTGTGACAAATATGAAAAATACAGTAGTAATACATAATCTCAAAAGGAGTGAAATATTGATTTTGAAAAGAAGATAGTGAGTGCCCTTTAATTCTGGATTTGGTCGTTTTTTTCCCCCCACTATAGCCTTGCTTCAATTACATTAGTGATATAGGTCCACACATATGCTCTATAATCAGAATCAATCAAAGTAAATTACATTTTGTCACTTGCAAGGAGAAACTCTGGAATCCTAACAAGGATAGGATAAGAGACTGAATATAGGATTTTCAGCATCGTATCCAAGTTCACTCTTGTCTCAATGAGTAAGCGTAAAAGTAAACATTAAAGCCGAGAAGATTCCTCCCTCAGGCTTTTCAAAATGTAGAATGGAGACATTAATGTGTGGGTGTCAGCCATCCCACACATACCTCAAGAGGCGTGTGGGTCATTTGTCCCTACCACCAGCACCCATGTACTCCAGATTTTTGTCTCCAAAATGGTCTGCAGGTCTAGTTTTTAACCTTAAAATCTGAATTTATGAAAGTCCCCAATTCTGAAATTAAGTAATATCACGAGAGGGAGTGCTGTTATATTGTATATCAACACGGCTGTGATTTGGTCATGGAGCCATGCTGATGTACAGTATAAGTGTACAACCTTGAGTGTGATTGCTTTTATACAACAATATTGATTGATGACTGAGTCAACAGATTATGATTTTGTTGTTTATTCGGCTATGCCAACAAATATACTTCCTTCAGGATTCCATTTACAAAAATATTGTTAAGCAACATACACTGCCTGGCCAAAAAAAAAGTCACACACTCTAATATTTTGTTGGACCGCCTTTAGCTTTGATTACAGCGTGCATTCATCATGGAATTGTTTCGACAACCTTATGCAAGGTCACAGCATTTATTTCCGTCCAGAGTTGCATTCATTTTTGGCCAAGATCTTGTATTCACGACTGGAGAGTCAAACCACTCCGTAAATTCTTCTCCAGCACATCCCAAAGACTTACAATGGGGTTAAGGTCAGGACTCTGGTGGCCAATTCATGCGTGAAAATGATTCCTCATGCTCCCTGAACCACTCTTTCACAATTTGAGCCCGATGATTCTTGGCATTGTCGTCCTGGAATATGGCCATTGATGGGATAACCCGGTCATTCAGTACATTCAAGTACTCGGCTGACTTCATTTTATTGCTGCATAATGTTGCTGAGCCTAGACCTGACCAATTGAAGCAACCCCAGATCATAACACTGTCTCCAAAGGCTTGTACAGTGGGCACTATGCATGACGGGTGCAACGGCGACTTTTTTTTTGGCCAGGCAGTGTATAAACAGTCAGCCCAAAATAACAAGTGTTACATTACAATTAAAAGTTACAGTGCTGTTGTACTGTATATCAGCACTCATTGAATGTCTCTTGTCCAATCAAATTACTCAACCAGAACTAACTGCTGTATTTGATTTTAAAGATGATCTTAAAGATGCCCAGCCCACATGGGCTTACAAGACACTATAACTCAAACCGTAAACAAATAGATACTTCACAGCTAGGGCACAGAAAAGAAAAACAAAAAGATTATCACAATTACTCATATTCTTTCATGATTAATAATAGTATGTATAATACATGAGTTCTATACATAAATCTTTTCCAGGAAATTTTGCTAACAGGAAAACTTCCTCTTGAAAAAAACATTTTAACACAGATTCATCACTGGCCCCCAATTAAATCTTTCAAAAAGAAATTATCAAATCATTATATCTACTACAATGAATCAGAAAGTGAATTCCATTTAGAATTAGACTTGGGACGATGGTCGATGGAATCGACTATTGACAATGGTTGAACCCATCGGCGATGGCTATCTATCTTTGTCGATGCCTGGACGATTTTTATTTTTTTAATTCTTAAAATTAAAATTTTGCCTCTCATTCTGTGTTTTTAATAAATTTTCTACTCTACCATGCATTTACAATGTAACGTGTTGTCTGCGTCTTGTGTAGGCTTAGGCTACGGAGTGGTGAGCTGTAGCCATATAGCCTATCCCTCAACAGCCTTTTTATTCTAACAGCACAACAAGCTTACTGGTGTCGGACTCGGGGCATGGAAACAAATATAGCCTAATATTGTACAATCTGACTGTAGACTAATGAAAGATGTGATCAGAGAAATAAACTAGATTGGATGAAAAGGTGGCCGCTATATTGATACACGGAACGTCTTCGTCACTCAAGCAAAACATTGAAACGAATTAGGAGTTGCTATAATCTCAAATTAATTCAACAGGTTTATCTAGAATAGTAAATAATGTAATTCACAATGTAATATAGCCTAGCTTAACCATTTCATCAGTGAAAAAAGTCCCCGATAACGAAAAAAAATCTCAGTCAAACGTAAGCCTATAGGTCTTGTTGTCTCTTTATTTTATAGGTTTAGGCTATAAATAGTTTCTGATTATCAATAAAAATAATTTGTTTCAGGGTAAATTATGTATTTTTGATTACATTAGGTTAGTTAAAAAGGTCTAACCCGATAGTGCTAAGTGAGAGAAGTTACGTGCAGATGGAGACAGACTGTGCGGGATGGCACGTGGCATAAAGGGGATCTTGTGAATCGCTCAGTACAAGACAAAAATGATAATGAACGTGATGACTGCTCGTCTAGCTTCTTCACAAAATGAAATGAAATTAGTAAAATGAAACGAATTGCTATAAGACAACGAGGGTGCAGAAAGGCTTAGGGAAACTATAGCTCCTGAGCGCTGACCGTGATGCTGACTGTCTCGTTGGACAGCGGCCAGGTGAGATAAATAGCCTCTACTAGCTAATCTAGAATAGACGTGAAATCTGTTGTATATTATTCTTTATTATATTTGGACAAAATAGTGAATGCAATTCGCAATGGTATGCCGTAATAAGTAAGCAAAAGACCCGCTGTTCAATAGCCCCGCCCCCACCCCCCGCGCACCCCTCGATAGAATCGACCATCGGCGATGGCTAGAGAGCTCGATGGGACGTTGCTGCCTTGCACACGATGGCACAAGACTATTTAGAATATCTCCTAAATCACAATATGATGGTGTTTATAAAGCATACACCGAACATTAGAGACACCCTGCTTTGTGATTATATCAGGTCTTGGAAGAGATATTTGCTTTGACCCACAATACACACTGAAAACTCAGTGGAAGGAAGCATGGCCATCATGCTCCTGATGTTCACGGTCACCCACTTCGGCACATAGAATAGAATAGAATAGAATAACTTTTATTTTCCCGTTTGGGAACTTCAGTTGTAGCCCCAGCAACAACAAAAAGACAGAGACAGTGGGGCAGACCCACAGCACACAAACAAACATATCAAATAAAGACATTCAATAGAATCATTTCATACAACAGGATATATGTCCAGCGTGGATCACGGGACACCAGTGATGATAAAGCACTCAATTCTCCAGGTAACTGGAAAGCCCTCGTACATTTACACAAACACTGTTCATAATGGAACCTTGCAGGGGCCTGGTCGTCATCTATGTTCCCAAAACATCTATAATTCTTACACATTGAAGTACACGCAGATTCCAATGGGAACACAGCAGGTGATTTCCCTCCTCTCCCATTTCATGCGATGCATAGAAATGATTCTGTCAATTACTCTGAATTATGGACTGGAAAATTACTCCACCCCCAACCCCCTCACCTATCTGAGTAACTGTCTCTGCGAGAGAAATTTGCATTTTTGGCACATTAAAGTGAGCCACTTTCATATACACATATGAAGACCTGGTCTTGGCTTTGTCATCAAGAAAGACAGTATTAACGCACGTTTTAAAAGGAAATATTGTTCTTAAAGCCCCAGGGAACAAAGCCTAAAAAAATAAAGCGTTAAAATGTATGTATGGTATCAGACTTGAGTGTGTTATTAAGCATCCACCAAAGTTTGAATGAAAAAAAAATATATATATATAAATATGATTAAACACTGCTCAAAAACAGCTGAATTATCTGATCAGACCTGTATTAGGACGGTCGGGGCGTGGTCGTAATATTCTAATATGCACTCCTGACTGACATTCCTCTGTCCAAGAAGACATTCAGCATCACACAAAACAAAAAATACAAAATAGCGCAAGCATGGAGAATCGGGGTTGTGCAATATGTACGAACCTACCGCCACTGAATTTGAGAGTGAAGAAATTCCACAACCAGATAACCCGCGTGTTCTAGCTTCACAGGTGGTGACGGAATGGTGGGGTTCAAGATACTAAGTTACCATGTAATAATAAACCACACTTCTTAACTTTGTTATAACATTTGTTTCTTCCAATAAACAATAAAGACGTGGGTATTGCTGCTAGTTAGCTAGCTAGTTGACGTTGGGTAGCTTGCATGTTGAATGCCACGGCATTGTTTGATTGGTTACCATGGCAACTAAAGGTCCACTTCAGTTCTGTGTTAAAAAAATCAACTGCTACCCAGCACCGGCGAGCGCAGCGATGAGAAGGCAAGTGTGTCATTATTAGTTACATGTTAGTCCTACACACCCAACGTTAGCCAAGATACGCGTAACGTTACTGAAATCCACAGGGCTAGCTAGCTGGCCGTGTTCGAAATAATAAGGCGGTTAATGTGGGAATGCATTAGTTTTGACAAATGCTGATGGGAGGGATAAGCGACTCATCCTTGTGATTGGTTTGGGATTAGTTTGGGATTCCCACTTATAGTACCGACCAACTTCAATCCAAAAACGAGGGTAAATGTATCCAATATCTCTGGAATTCAGAAAGTAATTATGTCAAATACAAGTATATGCATGTATGTCCACAAGACCCAAATTAACCTAAATAGAAGGCAATTACGAAAATATGTTCCCTGGGGCTTTAAATACAATCTAAACAAGATGTCTGGATAACTTATGATGTGCAATTTTGAACAACTTTTTGCCTGTATGGCTGTTAAAATACAATGAAGCAAGGGGGCTGAATACTTAAGGAATTGATTGTTTTCTGTTTTAGAAATAAAAGTTTTATATATTGTAAATAATTTGGAACAAATTGTACATTTTACTTTTCACATTGACAATGGAGGATGTTATGTTGAATACCAGAAAAAAGCTGATTAAAAATGTTTTAATTATTAATTAAATTTTGTAGTCTAGCAGGGCTGAATACTTTTTTCCACTGTATGTATGTATGTATGTATATACATTAGGGGTGTAACGGTACACGTATTCGTACCGAACCGTTCGGCTTTCGGTTCAGTGCGCGTTTTGAATTAATAGTCTAGTTTTAACCACGCACGTGCAGAACTTTTTTGTGTGCGGAACTTAAATTCAAAACGGGAATCACAAACTCACAAAAATCAGGGGGTCTTTGAATTCGACATATATCTTGGTTATGACTTTGTAGTACATTCCGGTTTGTGTGCTCCCTTCCAGTGACGTCCTCTGAGTGACGAGTTTGGCGTTCCCATAGAAGGGGCGTTCCCTAAGCGCCTGCACACTGCAGATAGACCCTTCTCAGTTGTGCACTGCAAAAGCAGTGGAAACGACGCATTTCCCACATCTGACCCCCGACCATAAACAAATGCAGGGGGTGCCCCCAATATTCTTCACTCCCCACCTCCTTTCCTCCACTCCCGCACTACCACTCCTCTCCTACCCGGAAGTGTGCAAAGTGCAAAACTGCCTGAACGTTTTGAGCACAAGTATTTGCATGTACAGTATACAATGTATCTGACATTACAGTTTGCATCGAGACATTAATTAATATGTAACCATCAATACATAATTAAGATATAATCAGCAACATTAGATGTATTTTTCGAGTATTGGGACACACCCAGGGTTAGCACAGAGTGGAGTGCAAACCCAGCTCTGCATGGCATTTAAGCTGCCTCCACTAATTCAGACCGGGCAAAAGCAATAACAAACACCATAGCTTATAAGAATGAAAGATATGTGCCTTCCTTTGCTCAGGAAATGATGGCCAATTAGCCACTGTTTACAAGTTTATAACTTCATAATAAATGAAAAGCTATTTTATGTTTTGCATTTCTTTTTATTCCACTGTACCGAAAACATACCGAACCATGACTTCAAAACGGAGGTACGTACCGAACCGTGACTTTTGTGTACCATTACACCCCTAATATACATATAAAGAAATAAGGATGATGGAACAACACAAATTAAGTTGGCAGAAGGAAGAAAATGAGCACTTTAAAACAAGCAGTCTCTCAGACGATGAAGTATCAGTGAAGAGGCCAGTTTAATATGTATACAAGCAAAGAATGCAATTCCACATTTTCCGAATGCATACAATTTTGATTTCATGATGACATGAAATGACAGCTCTCTGCACTACATACTTAAAGCAAATCAAAATAACATTTTTTTTTTCCTATCGGGAAACATCTTATGTAGTGACAAGCACATAAAACCATAACAAACATAGCAAGCTCATAAGAATTCTAGTAGAGCTTGGCAGTGTAGCTAAAATTTTAGTTATGTAAATGAACATGGATGTTGTGATTGAAATATCAGTTTAACTTTAACCCCTTTGCGCAGATGCCTAGTGACCATGCAGCCGGCGCCAAGATTTTACTCAACTGAGACATTCGTTGCTCCTGCAGCCAAACTATGAGTGGAAATCACAAACTCCGTGTTTTAACTTTATTGGCACACAATTCGTGACAACTCTGCCGAATACGGAGTCTCTAAGTGTCAATATTTTCCCGTAGCAAGTCAATTTAACAAGCAACCCCCCACCCAATCCTTCTCATCGGTATTCACAATTTTGTTCTTTGATGCTTTGAACGATTATTTACAGCCCAGCGTCACAGCATTTTTAATCTAGTCAATGTGCTATTTGGCAAACAACTACTGAAAACGCATTCGCTGATGGGAGTTTTTCGTCCTTGATATGAAAAAAGTACTGCTTGTAATATGCGGTTCTTCTCACTGGCTACATATTATGCACGTCAGTTTTTCCACTCAATCACTGTCTTGTCCAGTAGGCTGTTAGATATGGTTATTTTCACATTTTGAGTGCATTTCACACACTGTAGTGTAAGCATTCATTCCTCAGTCATGTTTCATGTTTGATGCACCGACTTTCATTGAAGCTAGAACATTTGGCAGCATTTTCCTATTGGCGGAATATTATTTTATGTTATCCTACATAATATAGGCTTTAGACTTTGTATCTTCCTGGTCTACACTTGTCACTTAAGGCATGGAAAATACTCATTCCAATTTACTGTGCGCTGATATGTGCTGAATGTTAATTAAAATTTTCCTTGGAGTCATTATGAATGGGAACATTAAAAAAACAAATACAGAAAAATGCAATCCCAGGGCAAAGGTTTACATACTGTAGAGGACAGGAAAAAGTGATGTTTTATTGGGGTACAAGTGTGAATGATTGGGCTACATATTTAGGTGTGTGTAATAGTGTGAAATCAATGAAATCATCTCATCTTTCAGGGGACATGAAGCACTCAGTAAAGTGGCTCTGGTTCGTTAGCTTTTTACCTTAAATTAGATATGACCGTGCGTTCAAATCTCAAACTGACCCGTATTTGCTGGAAAAATAAGTTATAATTCACTTTTTTGCCCCACTAGGGTGCAGCCATCTTGGCCAACTGCGGTCACGACGTCACTAGATTGGTTGGTCTCGGCTGTTCAATGTATTACTATGGGAAAATAGCTGACTTTCAGTGAGCTCAACAATGTATCGTGAGGAAAAAACATTTTTTTTTTGTATTGTCCCGAGATGCTCAAATGACTATTACCAAACAAAACTCAATTTAAAACTTAATTTCCACTAACTGCTTCTGACCATAGCTACTAATGCTGTGGCCCGACACATAAACAGAGCCCTTTTCTACATTTTTATAGCGGTTCACCATCAAGATTGCCTTTTGCATCTTTTTTAACCCAGTAGTTATGAAATCAGAAGTCATAATCAAAATTGTAAAGTATGAAAGCACAGTTATTCAACATTTGTTGATGGAGGACAGGTTGTTTCTACATGAAAAATAGAATTAGGTTTTCAAATTCAACAAAGAAGCTTTATCACAAGGGGTGTTGTGAGGGTGGGTCATTTTTGACCCTGTGAACATGGGGTGCATACATAATATGAAGACGACACAAGGGTTAAATTTTGGTTAATTTCCAGCAAACCAGTCAGTGAGGATACTGAGCAACTGAGCTCTTTAGCAACAATTGTGGTATTATTTTACAAAATTAGAATAAAATAAGAATGGATATGACTGTTGGCTTTTAAAGTTCTATTTAACTCAATTAGTAATTTCATGATGGTGTAGTCATATCACTGAGTATTCACATCAGCTTCAATTAACTAATTATTTGCAGGACAAATTGCTTGGATGCAGTTACATAGTCCTGTCCCACTGAACCATGGAAAGCAATTAACAAATTAAAATGGAGAGGGCAAAGAGAGGTGCACCCTCTGTGGCAACCTAGTCCCTCTTGGACAAATTGGAGGAGCAGGTGTGACTCAATTGTTACTACTGCCCAAATTAACAATGACAGTCGTCCATGCTTTTATATTTTATCAAGATAGAGTGAAAACCATTAATGTATTTTTTCATTTATTTTGTCATTTAACTCATAACCCTTTATGCCAGGGGTTCTTAAAGTTTTGGTGACTGAAGGCCAATTAAGGGAGCATGCATTGGATGGGCCGCAGAAGAAAGAAAATTAATTAAGCCCGAAAACAATCAATTTTATTCATTACAGATTCCGAATGTGTACTCCACTGGGGAAAAAATACTTTTACATTTTGTGAAGTTACAGGAGAGAATCTTTTTAATTAACAAGCAATCTGTATATCTAACAAATAATAATATAAAAGGGGGCTCTCCATTTTGTCAGATTATGGGCATATTGCCCTCTTTAAATCTATTATTCTTAAGTTGCATGACAACATCTGTTTTCATTACTTGAATAATTAATAAGAATAATTAACAATATTCTATCAAACAATAATGTCCCATAACTCCCGTTTAGTCGGACTCTATGCATCTTGCTCCATGTAACAGTGTGACAAAAAACGCTCACATCACAGTATATCCCATGAAGAAAAAATAAATAAAAACAAACAAACAAACAAACAAAAAAAACACGCTGGAAGTGCTAGCAGATGAAGAGATAATGCCTCTGTAAAACACAGAAGATAAATGTTTCAGTTTCAGCATTTCTAAAATATGAGCCTTCCTAATAACAGAATTATGTTAACCTCTTTCTAAGATCGCAACATTTAGGCTACAATGGAACTTATGCGTTGGACTGTCATCATCATGGTCATTATTATTATCATCATTATTATTACTGTCATTATTATTTGTGGTGATTGAGGGTAGGGCACATACCTGTTAGTTGGGACTAATTAGCCAAACAATCCACAGCTGTGAGTGGAGTAATCCACGTGTCAGGGGTAATCCAATATTGTTCTAGTAGCTATATGTATTTGTTTTTGTTTTTGTTTGTCATTGGGGAGTTGGGTAATTCTGTCGGAATAAATAAGTGAACTGTTCCGAGTATACATTATAAAACGGGCTTTTTGTGTGCAGCATGACACGCCACATAGTTGCCGGTAATTTGCGTTTGTTAGGCTAATGTGTGTGTTTTACCTCAAAGGTTAAACTCATTATCTGGTTGCAGAATCTATGGAGTGAACCAGTGCAGGCTCGTGTTCAATGAACACCGGTTGCAAAGTATGTAGTTTCAGTACTTTGGTACTTTGTTTGACCTTATTTTGTGGCAGTCGTGGCTTGCTAACCTGTTGTCCTCTCTTCTAAGGTGTCGGTACCAGCCATGGTTTCCTAGAGGGAATTTATACTAAACTTTTCTTCGTGTCTAAGTGTTTTGGTTGGCTAACATTGTGAGCACCGCCAGACGCCAGCGTGCTGATTGCCAGTGCTTGGCCGGTGCAGTATATCCCTGCATATTAATTGCAAACGCGAGCACTCCTTGTGTAAAAGTGACCGCACAAATTGTTTTGCAGCCTAGAGTTATTTCCAGCGTCGCCCTGTCCTGCGCCTTTGGGGATACTGGGTGCACTTCCGCGCTTTGCCTGATTCTCTGCTGCGAGTGTTGGTGAGAGGGAATTTTCCCACGGTGTGGTAGCGATTCATGTTTTGCACTTGTTTTGCACTGTGCATGTTTCCCTTTACCCTTTTTCCACATCACTGTCCCCTCTGCAGGCACCCGTGGTTGAGGCGGGCGAGTGGTGGGCGGTACTTGGGTCCTCACGGCGCGGGGTGGTGTTGTAGCTGTGAAGTACTATTAAAGTTCTTACAGTTGTGTGAAATTCTCATTGTAATAAAACTATTTTTATCTTTCTATATCCATGCCTGATTTGGTTTATTGAAACTTGCCTTATTTAAATGAAGTGTCCCTACTCTACCTGTTGCATTTCTTTTAAGTAGGTGGTGTAGTCAAGTGAACCCAGTTCTAGTGGTTGAGTTAGGTCACCACATATTAAATAAATCACCATGATTATGATTTTTATTGTATCAACATGCCTTCTCATCTCGTGAGATTTGTGGTGCTGATTTCTCCTGGTCACAAGTTTTTACATTCTTGGTTCCATCTGTCATCGCAATGCGAAGGACTGAATGTAAGTGGGCATCCGTCAGCCTGGGTCTCAGCTTTGATTTGTTGATGGCCATGGTGGAGAAGGTTCTCACATTTACATGTGCTTGCAGAGAGGCCATTTGAATGGCATGCTGATGAGGTGCAGGGTAAGAGGTTGGAGAAAGTCATTTGTAGAACTCGATGAGGCTATGTTCTCGAAATGCTACTCTCGTCTAGGAACTCTCCTGTAGTTCACTGGGCTCAAACTGCATTCCTGCACCACCTTCTTCGGGAACACATTTGAAAGGATCTTGGAACATATTGAAGGAGTTTGTGGCGTCAAGTCTGAGAAGCGGCAACGGAATTCCTCCTGCAGGTTTTCCATGATCTGGTTGTTTTTGTCTAAAAGCAGGTGATGCAAAATGTTTCCATGCTCCCCCATGAGTGTATTGTGGGTTGGGAAATGGGTTACATTCCCTGCTTTCAGCTGTCCCTGCAGCAACTGAAGTTTTCTCTGGAAAGCCTTGATGCTGTCAGTGGAAATGAGCTTCCCATGGCCCTGCAGCTTTACATTGAGATCATTGACCAAGGTGGTAAGATCTACTAGGTCACAAAGACATTCAGTGTCACTTAACTGCAGCAAATCTTGTCCTTTTGTGTGCATGAATTCTGCGATCTCTGCACAGCTGTGAAGTAGACGTCACCAAATTCGGCCTGATTGTTCCAAAAAGGTTTTAAATTGGCAGTGATTCAGGCCTCTGGACTTGATGAAATGAACTGTATTGACAATGATGTCCATAACATCTCATTTCATGTGTATAGGCAGCAAGGGCCTCTTCATGAATTATTCAATGATACTGGCTTATGTCTGTACCTCTTTTTGGACACTGTCGCGGAGCAACGAAACTGCACCCGACTTACTCCCAATCATCGCTGGTGCTCCATCTGTTGTGACACCGACTATGGATGACAACACATTGTATGAATCAAGATGATTGTATGAATTGTTCTTTGAGGTCGTTGCCCAAATCTTCGATACGTGTTACTGCGTCATTTGAAAAACTTATGTCTCGGAATTTAGCCTTCTGCTCCAGGCATATGATGTCAGCCACTTTCATGGAGCAGTTCACTTCATAAATTCTCCATCACTGAATGGTTTACTGCACTTGGCAAGTTTGTGAGATATCACGTAGCTAGCGTCTGTTACAGCCTTACTGGATTTCACGACATTTGTGAAAACTAACTGTTGCGCAGTTAAGCCTCTTTTAAGCACTTCCCCTCTTTTCTTACGTTCATTACCCATGAACCATTCGTAAGACTGGTGATTAGTCTCATAATGACGTTTTATATTAAACTCCTTGAGTACTGAATTCACTTGCTTGCAGATTAAACACATTATCTATCACAGATTATCTGGCCCGTGAGGTATGGTTAAGTATAAACTGCTCTATTTCTCCTGGAACTTTCTCCTAACTGATGCAACATATTTTGCGTGGTGCAGGCTCCTCCATGCCTGTTCTATTCTCAATGAACTATGGAGAGCTAACTTTAGCTCTCACAAAAATAGCAACACTGATCAAATAGGCTACTTAGCTAGCTAGCAATTATACTGTAAATATGAATGAAGATAAGGTATACGAGGGTAAAGACCGCGAGTCATCACGACTTGTGGCAAAAGAAGTGTCTGACCTCTGGAGGACCCCAACATCTAGCAGCGATAACATCTGAATTCACACCAGAGGAGTTCGCTGCCACCCTCCAGCACCTAAAGCCAGGAAAAGCTCCGGGCCCTGATTCCATCTGCCCGGAGCTTATACTCCATGCCGCACCTGCCCTGAAGTCCTGGTTAAGAGCTTTCCTCTCTTCCTGCTTGCGCCAACTCAAGATCCCCAAAATCTGGGGAAGAGCCCTAGTTGTCGCGATCCCTAAGCCGAATAAGCCTGAAGGGGATCCTAAGAGCTACCGTCCCATCTCCTTGCTCTGCATCCCCTTCAAGATCCTCGAGCGTCTTATCTACGCCCACGTCGAACCGATCATCGACCCGCTGCTCCCTCAGGAGCAGGCCGGGTTCCGACGCGGGAGATCGACCGTAGACCAAGTCACTTTGATGACTCAAGACATCGAGGACAGTTTTTCGTTCAAGAAGAAGGCCGGAGCCGTTTTTGTCGATCTGACGGCTGCCTACGATACCGTATGGCACCGCGGCCTCACCTGCAAGCTGCTCCGCCTGCTGCCGGACAGGCACATAGTCAGTATGATCCTGGAGCTTGTCCGAAATTGCAGCTTTAACCTCAACACCGGTAGCGGACAGCGAAGCAGGTTACGACGCCTCAAGAATGGCATCCCCCAAGGATCTGTCCTGGCCCCCCTCCTCTACAATATCTACACTTATGACTTGCCTGATACAGTCTCGCGGTAGTATGTCTATGCGGATGACCTCGCGTTGGTGTACTCCGCTGGAGACTGGCAGTCATTGGAGGGGACTTTGAGCCAGGACATGCAGACACTAGTGGCATACCTCTGGAAATGGAGGTTGAAGCTCAGCGAGGCAAAGACGGTGTCGGCGGCCTTCCATCTTAACAACAGGGAGGCTAAACGTGAGCTCCGAATATATATTGGCGGAACACCCCTGCCATGCTGCGCTGAGCCAACTTACCTCGGCGTGACATTGGACAGGTCTCTCACGTTTCGCCGACACCTTGAATCACTGCTCAAGAAGTTAACATCTCGTGTGGCATTGATGAGGCGACTAGTCAGGTCAGGCTGGGGCGCCAACGCAAGAACATTGCGTACGGCAGCCCTGGCCCTTGTTTACTTGACTAGTGAGTACTGCGCACCGGTATGGTGTCGCAGTGCCCACACCCGCCTCATCGATATGCCCATCAACGAAGCCTTGCGCATTGTGACAGGATGCCCGCGTCCCACTCCCGTGGACAATCTTCCCATTCTTGCAGGCATCCAGCCCGCTGGGCTTCGCCATGCGGGAGCCACAGCACGTCTCGCGTGCCGGGCCGTGGAGCCAAACCATCTGCTCCACGAAAGGCTCGCTGTAATTGCTGAGCCTCCCCGGCGCCTTAAGTTGAGACACCCATTTGTGCCTGCCGCATAGGAATTCCTGCAGCAATGCAGTGATCTTAACATCAGTGCGGCACGGTGGGCGGATTACATCTGGAGCACGGAGTGGGAGGAGAACACCTCTAGACTCCGTGACTTCATCCCAGACGTCGGTTTTCCCCCTATTGGGGTGGACCTGCCTAGACTGGCGTGTGTGAGGCTTAACCGCCTCCGGACCGGCGTTGGGTGCTTCCGCTCATCGATGCACAGATGGGGCTTGGCTTCTTGCGCAGCCTGCGAGTGTGGCGCAGAGGACCAAACCACAGACCATGTCATCCTGGACTGCCCGATTTATCGGGCACCCAATGGGATGCATGGTCTGTCGGTTCTGGATGACGACACGGTGACGTGGCTACTGGAGGTGTGCCCCGAAATATAGTCCGGGTGAACCCCCCCTAGGCTCGGGGTGGTAAAAGGATAGCCCCTCGGCCCCGAGCCTGGGGATGTGGAACGATGAAGATCCTACCCAAACGCAGAAGAAGAAGAAGAAGAAGAAGATAAGATACTGTAGAAGTCCAACTATCAAACCTTCTCGATAACTACACTGTAATGCCCACTAGTTGTTAGGAGCCGCCGGTAAAACATTTAAAGGGACAGTACTGTATTAAAATGGACAATTAGTGATTTCTAATAAAATATGTATTTCCTTTCACGTGTGCATAAAGCGGGCTGCACAAAATGTTTCAAAGGGCCGCCATTGGCCCCCAGGCCGCACTTTGAGAACCCCTGCTTTATGCTATTACAGACTGCTGATATGATTCATGGAAGGTCAACTCGACTCAAAGGTCTGTCTTAATCTGTTTTATTTATTTATTTTTTGTGAGAACATCTGCTGACTCTCATACCGCCGACTATTATGGACCCGGGTTGCAGTATAAATAAATTGCATTTATTTTCTGTTTTCCCCTTAGTTTAGCAGTAAAATAAATCAACAAAAAATCTGCCCACATTCCAAATTATTGATATTACATGTTTCACAAAGGCAAAATTCCAAAGCAATTCTGCCCATGTTGTTCTGCATTCATTGACGTCACGTGGCGCTGTAATGGCGACATGTAGTCCAGCTGTCTCTCGTGTTCGTGTTTGTTAATTTGAATGTGTTTTGTTGTGTCTGTCTTTTGTCTTTTGTTTTTTTCATGCTTTGTAATAAATTGTAATTTATTACAACACAGAAGTAATCCCCACCCTGTTGCCCCAACAGATGGGTTGCAGTGACTGATTTTATAGTACCAGAGAATATTTTGATAACAATAAAAAACAAGGCTATAACAGAATATTAACCGATGAAAATGTGTGGCTGAAATGTGAATCACAATACTATATTGCTGATAAACAAAAACATTAAAAAGATAAAAAATAATTCTGGAAATGACTGCTGCATACCATGAATAGTGCAAGAAAAAGTGGCCATACAAAGTTTTTAAAAGGTAATGTAAGAGAATGACAGACAAAGACCTCTGCTCAAAACTAGAACACCAGTACAATGTGCACAACTGAAACTGACTGAATTTTAACAATTACATTTATAAAAAATAGAAAATTAAAAAAAATCCTGAAGGTAGCAACAACAGTCTCTGAGCTAGTAATTAAATCCTCTATTGAGGTTCAAAAGAGCTGAGTGCAATAAACAATTTTCACACAAAACAAAACTAATTAAATGTCAAACAATATGAAATCCTTTTCCACAGAGCATTTAGTATTCAGCCATTTTAATTTATATGCCATTGTTTTTTGGCTTGCTTTTTAAACTCAAATTAATTATGTTAATTGTCTTGGTTATCTTAAAAAACAATCACCAGACATTAATGAATAAATTAAACAACATGAATAACTGCTGTACTCAAATCATTCATGTTGAAATAACTGTTATTGTAAGATAAAATGTATTGTATTATAAAGTCATTTTCAATAGAACTGATTATTTTATTTTACATGACTCTTGTTGTGATTTCAAGTAGATTTTCTCAATTGTCCTGAATTAAACTATGCTTAATGACTCTCAATGAAAGTATACTTGCCCCTGGAGTCTCATGTGTACAATTCTGAACACATTGGTGATTCTGTCAGAATTTTGAGTTCACTTACCAAGTCAAATTTGCTTTTTACCAAGTAAATTCTACTTGTGTCAATCCAAAGTCACAAGTTCAGATTTGAAAATGATCTCTCTGCATAAGCCACAGTCACATTAAAAAGAGCTTAAATGTAGTGGCAACATCAGGAAAAGTGGGGGAAAGGACAGGTGCTTCAAAGCAGTTGATCAGGATCTTTAATTGAGGCCATTCTTCTCCTTAAATTCTGGCCTCAGTGCGTTACGAAAAGAGATTAACCATGCAGGAAACTCTGAGGACAGCCTGAATCTGCCTGGAGGCTGCAAGCTAGTAGTTAGCTATTACTAGCTACCTGCGATTGGGTTTAGGCAGTTGATGTGGACGCTTCGCTGGATCTTATTGGCATAGGCGGAGGGTGAACCAACTGCAGGGTCAGGCTAGGAGGGGGAGGGGGAGGTGTCCACCCTTGTGCGAGCACACGCAAAATAGAAATAGAAAGACAAATAGAAAAATAAACAACACTAAAACAGAAATAAGAAATAAGTGCAAGATAACCCAGGTGAAAAAGTAGTATACTTTAGTATTATAAAAATATAATTTAAGTATACAAATGTTTGGAGGAATTATTCGCCCTCTTAAGACTCATTATGTCAGAAATAGCTATGCATGCCATGTAGATCTGCAACTCTGGATGGAAATAAATGTTGTGACGTTGCATAAGGTTGTCGAAACAATGCCACGACTAATGCACGCCGTAATCAAAGCTGAAAGCGGTCCAACGAAATATTAGAGTGTGCAACTTTTTTTTTGGCCAGGCAGTGTAGTATCGCTTGTAACAGTACCTGAAAATAAGATATCGAGAGTCTTTTGATGTTGATGGGTCACAGACTTCAGGAAGTAACAGCATGCAAAGGATATGCGACCAAATATGAACTTTAAAAATACATTAAAGCAAAAGGTTTGAATACTTATGCACATGAGATATTTCAGTTTTTGATTTTTTATACATTTGCAAAAATTTCTAAAACCATGTTTTCACTTTGTCATTATGGGTTATTGAGTGTAGATTGATGGGCAAAAATGGCAATTTTATCCATTTAAAATTAAATCTAGAACACAATAAAGTGTGCAAAAAGTGAAGGGGGTTGAATAATTTTGAGTGCAACTGTATATATATTTATTTAATTTATTCTTTGGTCCTGAACCCCAAAACCTGTATTTCCGAGCAGTTATCTTACTCCCGAAGGCACATGGTCCTGAGGGATTTAGAGGTGCCTTTAATCTAGCAGCTGACTGACAGTCTTAAAAAAGATGTTCAGATAGCCAATAAAATCCATGACCCCAATGAACTTATTACGATGAGCGCTCAACCGAAGAGCAGACAGTACTGGTTTAGACTCGGACCAGAAGGTGTCTCAGGTGACCTGCTGGGAAGATGGCAGCCTAGTCTTTTCACCCTCACTATTTTCTCAATTCTGTATTTTTGTCCAATTTAACTGTTTGTTCTCCTCTGCAGTTTCTTTATATCACTATATGATATTTTTGGGAAATTCAGAAAGTGAAAAGAGACATTCTCTTCATCTGGAAATCCATAAAAAAGTAACCAACAGCACTGTGACAGTACTCTGAGGCTCAACTTTAAATGCATTGAAGAAGACACTCAATGGTTGGAGAACAAGGTCCATGCAGTATACGAAGAAATGGGTCAATGCTTACAGGATATGAAGGAGCCGAGAGATGGCCTTGTAATTCTTCATGAAAGAGCAGCTAAAATCTGTGAAAGTAAAGGCGTTTTACCATGTTGTGCTTGAATAATAAGAAGCCAAGATGGCAGACCTGGAGGACTGTCACAGATACTGCAATCCCTTTTTGGCAGGGGTGCTTACTTTCATCCTTCACCACAGCATATCTCGCCTATTGTATTACACAAGACCGGGCATTACATTTCTCTGTATGCTAATAACAAACTTGTGAGGGGGCCCGGTTTTGGAGGACCAGATGCGACAGGAATGGGATCAGAAAGTCTCTCACGAAAGTGGGGACCACTAGAGGGGAGAGAGGAGTCCGCGAACGGAGCAGAAAAAATAAGGAGTGGGAATAAAAACTCCCGGCCTAGAGCCAAAAGAAAATCAACCCACGAGAAGTGGACAAGGGCTCGAAGACTTTAGCAGTAGAATGAAAAGGAAATAATTACCTCTCGCTCTCAATACGGGAGAGCACTAACAGAGGTAAAAGGAAAAGCAGATAAAGAATAGCGACCCAGACAAAAGGGCAAAAAAAACTCGAAGACTCGAGTAGAAGAAAGAAAAAGGAAGTATTACCTCTCGCTCTCAATAAGCAAGAGCACTAAAATAGAGAGGAAAAGGTAACTGTCTCCGAGAGAACAGTAAGGAAAACCAGAACGAGGAACAGAAAGCGCAGAAGAGAAAACAAAATCCTACTAAGGAGCTCTAATGCAGCTAAAAGCAAGTCCTGCGTTATTTTAAAGCAGAGCTTTAAAATGAAGTGGTCGCTTTGTACCTATACTGATACCTGGCTTTGTGTATGTGGCAATTTGACACCAAAGCACTGGAAGAGGAAAGCATGGCATTTATATAACCGGAAAAACACCTGGGACAGGTGAGCAAACTAATTGCCGGGAAGAGGAAAAAACACGGCACGGACGCTGTCCCGGAGCTGTGAAGAACCATACGCGGAGAAGGGGCGGCAACCAGAAAAACCGTGACAATACTCTTGTTTTTGAATCTAATCTATAATCTATTCCTCATTTGCTATCAATTTGTAAAGGAATTTAGTGCACTTTCCAATTATAAAACAAATTGGACAAAATCTACACAGTGCACGTAAACTGAGCAATGCGCAATTCTTCTCCTCATGCATATCCCTGTGGTTAAATTATTTAAATATCTCAGAGTGGACATATCACTCTCTGCACGCAATTAGCCTTATAAATCGTCTTGTAAATATTTTAATAGTATCAAGGTTGCTCGTGCTAGGTTGTCAAACCTGCCAAACTCCATGCAGGTGCATATCTTTGGGTTCAATTTCCATTTCTTATCGTCAAAATGCATATGGTAAGGAAAGTGGACCCATTTCAAGTGATCTCCACTCTAATGAGGAAAATCAACAGAAGCTGTATCTGTACCAAATCTGAAGTTATATTATTGGTAATTTACATTGCATCCACTCTCAATTTGGCTAGGTGTTTCCTCATAAGCTTCTGGTTCTGATCTGCTCTCCAGTCCCCCTGTAGCCCCTTAATTTTAGTGGCTTCATTAAGTGTTATACAATCTCTAGATTCTCCAATTTTTCATAACTGTGTACTCCTTACCGACACCCACCATTTGAATTTACTGCTTAAGGGGAAAAGAGGTGTCCATACTTTTGGTTACATCTTCAGGGATGATAACCTCCACACATTTCAAGATTTAAAGTCTGAGTAGAACCTCTTGAGTAGCTTTCATTTATTGTAACCTTGTCTGTGATTGGTCTGACAAGCCTATGAGCTACCTTGGGGAAGACCCTCACTACATGCTTTACACGCAGTGTTAGAGGAGGAAATTCTCAAGGGGCCCAGTTTCCAGACTATTCCCTTTCTTACAAGGCTCTTATACGTCATTGAATCTGTGTAGAACAGAGATATTCCAAACATTATTGCTTATAATACTTGGGGCAATCTCTGGAATACTGTGTTTATTGCTTGAAAAAACACAAAAATCTATTGTATCAAGAGGGACAAAATAGAGGCAATGTATTTGTTGTAATTGCTTGAAATAAAAGTTGTTCACTAAATGATGCTATGATAACTCAAGTGCTTTCACTGGAAAAACACAGTTCTACGTTCTGTCACTTGAAGAAGGAATGTTTTTCAAAACCCTGCTCAAAGAATAAATCTCAGCATAAAACCTTGTTGGACCATGATACAAGAATGCTGTTTTTCACCCAACCATTCACATCCTACTGTATAAAAACATAAACAGCCAATTTGATCACAGGCAATTGTGATGGAAGTACAATATGTGGCACAAAATGTGCCTTATCCATGGTTTCCTGACTAAATTCCTCATCTGGATCTATAAATCTACACATTTGTCAAACGGAAAATAAATCCTTGCCTTCCCAACAAATATTACTTAAGTGGGTGATATGTGCATGAGATGTATTACCGAGGTAAGGTGATGTAATTCCTATGGTGAAATTGACTGAATAAATGTAAGACTTTCTTCTTAAACACACCTTTGATTAATTGCATAGTTTCTCTGCATTGGTCTGAAATACCACAAAATCAAGAATCTTTCTTATAACCCCCCTAGACCCTGTAACTGACTGTTGGCAAAGTGTTTTATTTATTCAGATAGGCAGGAATTAACAAGAATAAGAGACAGAAATCTGTCAGCTGAGGAAGTACCATGGCAGGGATCAAACCCGCATCCACATGGGATGGATTGCATATGGCTCAGGAGTCAGTGGCCCTACGGACTGTGTTACACGTCTCACCATTTTGGTGATTTTTAAGAAATTACTGCTTGTATTTTTCAATTCTATTTTTGCAATTGGTAAAGAAGGGCAACCTGTGGGTAGAGGCCTGTTTTTGAATACGCAGAGCAGTATTTTAGGAAAATATTCAGGAAAACAGGAATATGTCAGAGATACCATCCCACTGAAGAACTGAAAAGACATTAGATTAAAGTTTTTTAAAAATGTAGCCTTTACCAATATACAGAACTGATTTCATGCTTGGGCACTTTCAGCAGGAAAGTAAGAGAGGGCTAAAACATCTGTTTTTTGTCCTGTTTCATGCAGATGATGGCATGCATGTATTTGTGACAGCTCACTGAGCTGCATGTATAGTCCATAATCAACACAACACTAAAGACTGATTAATTAAATATGGGTTTAAATACAATAATGTATGCTATACTTGCGCCTACGCAAGCATACAAAGAAATGAAGCAGAAAAGACTGAGTTCAGTTTGTGCTAGTTTGAATAACAAAATATAGCCTCCAAAAACAAAAAAAAAGTATGCTTGTGTAATACATACTTGGATAAAGAAAGATTAAATCTTCGCCAGAAGATTAGATGACAATGTTCTAATATTTGCCTTTCTCTGTTGACCATCCAAAGTCTATAAGGTGCCTGATTTCAGAGGCAGCAGAATTTATCTATCTGCCTTGAGGGACTCAAATTTTGTTCCATTTTTCTTGTAGAATTTCAAAAGTATATTGGGTTTTTTAAATCTTTTACTTCACAGAAAAGAAGGATGGGAGAGCGAAGAACTCCCCTGATCTCCTTTTATGTGTCCACATGAATGAGTGATTGACAGCTCATGGTTGCTCTACCCATTATGAGGCTCATGAAGTCTCAGTCTCCCTTCACTAATACATATTCTTTAACCATTAATCTAAAGAAGCATGCAGGCACATCACTTTAGCAAAATGTAGAGAGTGAAATTATGAATAAAAGCAATTGCTGCAAAACTAATTTTGCTCTGCAAGGACTTATGGTAATACGTTCATAATTATATGTTCACAGACAGATGGATTCAAATCTAAATGAATAATGACAGATTTATTTATTAAATTCCAAGGAAATTTATCCTGTCTTTTCAGAGCAAGAAAAATGAGCAAAGCTAATTAAACTGTCAAGGCATTTTCAAAAGTCTGAGAAGGAGCACAAATGGCCTTATCTCTAATATGCTGTCATCTTCGAAAAGAAAGCGGATTTGACATATACCTGCAGCTAAAATACTGACAATTTTGGACGAAATGTTGTTAGTAGCTTTCTCATAGTGTAAATGATTATCAAAAAAACTATGTTCACCATGCTTGAATTAGTCCCTGCTTTCTGTTAATTTGTTTACTTTGGCCACAGAGGACAACAAACTGTCAAATACAGATATCCCCAATGTTTGGCTAATAATTAATCTGTCCATCCAGTTTTTTTTGTTTTTTTTCCCCAGCCCCAAAACATAAATATTGAGTTATGCTAATTAATCTGCCTTTATAAATTCTGAACCCCATATTACTTCTTTACTAATTTTGTATTCTGAATCCTATGTGTTTGCCTGCCGCCTGACTGCAGTTCCCTGCCAGTTCAGAGAAGTGGTAACTAAACTCTTTTGAAACAAGTACCATCAGTGAACAAACGTCACCATTACGGGTCAGAATTCAATTTCTGATTGTGAGGAATGTAATTTAACTAGAGTAATGCTTTAGGATGACAATCCACACAAATGATTTTTGTCTAAATATGAAGCAAATTATCTTAAGGTCCAATTTCTACTGTAATTCAGTGGTCCACTGATGGGCTTGATCTGTACTCACACAGGCACACACAAGCAGTTTTCTTTGGCATAAAACCATCTATTTTAACTCGTAAAATAACTTTACTCTTAATAGAGTACATAATTGTCTCTATTGGACACAGTTAGAGTTGATTTAACACGACTAGAGTTGATTTTATAGGTGTGTGTGAACATCTCAGAGCACAGCAGTGTCCAGTGTGGCTCACAAGCTTTTAAAATAGAGCAGGCTGGAATCGTATTCGAAACCAGACAATGCTCAATATTTTTTATCTGTTTACTTGATTAATGAGTGTGCTAATTAGCCAATTATTCTGTACCCACAAACAGATATTTCCCTTTCTCTTAATGGCGTCTCACATCATAGATTTTGTGGCTCATCAACAGTATGTAGCAGCTATAGTGTGAAGCCTTGCATAATATGTCCATCTAAAAAGTAATGACAGTGGATGAGGTTGTCTACACCAGAAGTGTGGACTTCTTTAAAGGGTAATTCCGTTTTCTTTTCTTTTTTTTTTAACTTGGACCTACTTTTATGAATTTCCACCATGCTGATTGATACTACTACTAATAATAATAATAATAAAAATAATAATAATAATAATAATAATAATAATAATAATAATAATAATAATAATAATAATAATAATAATAGTAATAATGATAATGTTGTCACATCTTTCTTTTGAGCCACATACACTTTTAAATGCCCACTCAGTAATTTTGGTTGCTAATCTGCAAAAATTAAGTGCATGGCAAATAAGTACCTCAGTGGATCATGGTAGGCTACTCAGTTTTTTTTTAATGTAACCAGCCACAATACAAAATGACTAAACCTTTTCCAAGGCATGGTTTATTTGGCAAAATGTTAGCTAACTATTCTTTTCAATATATCACCTGACGAGTGAGCACCAAGTAACAATGATGAGTGAGTGATGAGTTTGTTTCTACAAAAACAACACTACAAAAAATATCAGATATCAGGAACAAAGAAGAAGAATGAAATGCGGAAGACGGAAGATGAACAAGGAAGTAGCGTCGGCCTGACACTTATTGCAAATACTTATTTTTCCTTTTTGAAGTACCTTTCATGAGGATTTTTATTGTTATTTTTACTAGGAGAATAATTCCATACTATAGTATCATATGATTGTCTTTTTGCTCGTTGTAAGCCATTAGCATTTTATTAGCAACCGAAAATACTGAAATGAAATGATTTTTACAATGAAATTATATATTTAAAGTATTTCTTGGAACAATTTCCATTTAACAACTTCTAAACTTGTATCCTAAATTGGTAGACTAAGCATTTTAAAATATTTTAAGTTTACTTCTGGAAAGCAAAATGAAAGTGCACTTGAAGTAGGCTATACTATCTTACAAAACCTTACAAAAAATAACTGCAGCTACTGCAATGTAGTTTACAATACAGTACAGTTAAACGCAGTACAAAAGAGTTGTGTAGTGAGACTTCATTATAACTGCAGTAATGCATACTGAAGTGTGCCCAAAATATGGCGTAATACTTCAGTAATACTGCAATCATTACAACTGCAGTTGTCGCCTTAGTGGTCCTCATTCAGCAGATGTACTTTATTCATAGCAAAATTAGGCAATCATATTACTTTCACCTGGTGGATTTTTTTTACTGAAGTTTTAATAAGATTTTTTTTCATAATTAACATTGGATTAAGGGCAGATATGATTTTGTAAATAAAATTGTAAAATTGTAATGTAATTGTGCTTTTTTTTTTTTTTT
This sequence comes from Synaphobranchus kaupii, assembly GCA_029718625.1. Classification (NCBI taxonomy): domain Eukaryota; kingdom Metazoa; phylum Chordata; class Actinopteri; order Anguilliformes; family Synaphobranchidae; genus Synaphobranchus; species Synaphobranchus kaupii. Next base: position 120,538,179 of record CM056376.1, read on the forward strand.
AAAGTATATATCTTACAGATAGTAAAGTACCTTATAGTCCATAGCGCCATCTTTAGTTTGCGTTTTTGGATAATTGACAGTTCGATACAAAACCAAAAATGAGGCAGGGGGATGAGAATGATTGCCGATTTAGCGACTGCCTACATGAATGTACTTTGCGATGTGTTCGTCACTTGCAATTGTGATTTCTACGTGAAACACACAAATAGAGCAGGAGAAATCGATCGTATCTCACAGATTTCAGCTGGCGCATCACAAAACATTGTGAAAAGAGCCCCTGATTAGCCAAAGGTGCTGTGATCACCTTGGGTGTGTAGACGGAGGTATCTATGTAACTTAATAAATAAAATATGAACACATTTTAGACATTTATACATATTTAATGTGCTAAAATACCACTGCAGTGTTTGTTTGTGCCAATCCGCACCCACAAAGCACAAAACCAGCCCACAGGGATGGAAATACCAACATTGATGCAAATGTCTCATTAAATACAAATACCAAAAACTAACTGCATCTGCACCAACTGTTTTTTTGTGATTAAAATAGGGCCCTCAGAATGTTTGTATTCTACAATAACAACTATGCAGGCTGTTACTCAGATTTACATGTTTTTTTTTTGGTACTGTGGTTGTAATGTGCCAATGATGTGTAACTAATGCATCTTGCCATAACAGCCTTATAAATAAGAACACCTGTAAATGAAACCATTCTAATTACCATTCTAATACACATTTCGTTGCTACTCATATCAGTTTAGTTTGTTTGTTCTTCATCCATCTGAAATTTCAAAATAAGCACCATCATTTTTATTGTTAATATGATGTATCATAGTGAATATTCTATATGTTCCCCCCAGTGTAGCTATGTAATTGCTTGTTGTGTATTGTTGTTCCATCATATTTGCTTTGGCAAAGTGTCATGCAATAAAGCACCTTCAAATTTAATTGAATTGAATATACATTAGGTAGAAGGTAGAGAGGGAGACATGAAGAAACAAATATTATGCCGATACAGTTGAATTCACAAAACTCTCTGACTAAAGCACTCTGAAAGCGCACTTTTTCAGACTCCACCTCAACTAAAACTATACCTATATAGGGCCATTCTATAGTCTTCGCTTCCTGTTTTCTATTTAACTTGTGTTTTTGGTTATTCTATAGTTCAGAATGTATAGCTAACTGTGTACTTCTCATGTTTATTACTAGGGATAGCTCCTACGCTGTGAGAAAGCTGTGCTTTGTCGGTTTTGCTTTGTAGTCGCGTCAATGACCTTCAATATGCACTTATTATACGTCGCTGTGGATAAAAGCGTCTGCCAAATGATTGTAATGTAATGTAATGTAATGTAAAGCACGCAGAATTGAACAGGGATGGGTTTAATGGGAAATAATCAATGGTGTGCAAACCCTATTGATGGAGGGAGCAAGAGAGGTAGAGATAGAGAGAATACATAAGGTAGATCAGTAAATTAATTTATAATATGTCCTTGAATCCAGGCATCATATAACCTGATGTGGCAGTTCCTGAAGTTTGACATATAGTATGAATGCAAAGTTTGCCAGACTCATCTATAGCAGGTATTGGGTTTAGGTGCATAAAAGCATTCGGCATGATCCGCAAACATCACAGGCAGCTGCCATATACAGTATATATATATGGGCAAAGAAGGTTTCAAACACATTTGTGTTACACAAAAATGGGTTCCCTTGATTCTTTCAATTGATTGAAGACCGATACACATTTCCAATGAAAGTTAAATTTATTACAATTCTAATGTATCACTGGAAGTAGCTGTGGAGGATGCATGCAACTGTGAAGGGACAGACCACTACAAGGCTAACTAAGGTTGCACATTGGTGGAAATTTATACAAACGACTGATAGGAAAATATTTGAGAATGCAGGTTCTTGGCCGCCTGTCACCCAAGTTTCATCCAAATCGGATCAGAACTGTAGGCGCTAAGGCCGTTATGACCAGACAAGACACACGGACATGAATGATTGCAATACCCCTGCTCACAGCAGTATGCATGCGAAAATAAAATAAAGTGTTGCATGTGTTTATGCTTTGATAAGTATGAGAATGTTCTATGTTGTCACGCAGTTGACCTTTAAGATAGCTGATGGGGAAAAACTGCAGTATTTGCCTTATGAAATTGTCTTCATTCATAAGTCATTGTGTCTTGGGTGAAAAAATATAATTTTTACTTAGAAACAAAACATGAGAATGCAGAAGACAACAATAGCACTATTGTTTTCGGAAGGAACGAAAGATAAACAGAAAACACGAGGGGTTACCCTGGCGACCGCATAATTATGATAGCCCGTAGTGGCTCTGTGAAGTTTGTTTTTTTCCTTGCAGGTTTTCAGATGTCTCTCTCTGATGTGTCTTAGGTTGTTACCCTGGCAACCTCACTTGGTGAGCGCTATTCTCCCCTCCCCCTCCTCATCCTGTCTGTGATTGCATTGTCTCACTATTTCCATTCGCGTGTCACAGCTCATCAAGTTAACATCCCTCCCCCCTACACACACACACACACACACAAAAAAGTGCACATACACACACAACAAGGTGCAAAAATCTGCTTCAGGCGCCACTGCCTGCTGTGCCTATTCCCAGAGGCGGTAAAAGGTGGTCTTGCCAAAACATGGAGCGATTTTTACTAAATGTGAAGTTCTGTCTTATAACATTGCATCTGATGGGAAACATTGAAACCTTCACAGGCCACTTAAAGGGCATCTGGGTCTGCCATTAAGCAAGCGATCGATCAGTCATTCAACCTTAGAAACTTCTGTAACTGGATCTTGAAATGTTTTAAGAAGTTTCTAAGAAAAAGAGTCATGCAGTATTTGAAAATGAAACCCACATAAGGACAGATTGGAAAGTGTTCCTTATGAGCCTGCATTACACATTTTTCCAACTAAACAAGGTCCATGGCTGTTATTTTCCCTTTGGACCACATACATATAGTTATCAGAATGGTGCAAATACATATTTGTAACATTCTAGGTAGTTGTGACATCAAGTAAGACAGTCCACTACCCTTTCCTCCTGACAAACAACCAGGACAGGGCTGCTATGCTACAATGAGCACTAATACCACTTACATTTGTAACTGACAGGGTAAACTGTGGTAGCCTCCTTGCCTCTAAATGTGTAGTTGCATTGCCATCCGACAGCAATAACAGCTTGTGTTTACTTAGCACCCTGCATGATCCCAAAGGGTTTTCCAAAGAGAACACATTTTAGTCCATGAACCAGGGGTGTGAATTTCAGTCCCCTTGGCTTGTGCTGGCAGCTATGTGTCCTTCTACATCAGTGTTTAATTAAATTAATCTGATGTACTTTTATTGGCATTTAACTCCACTAGTGTTGGATGTATGATTTTAATCATGGTTTAAAAACCATTGCAAGTGGAATTGCTTATTTTTTGTAGTGATGTTTGCTCTTATATTTTCTTGACGGCACACATCTCATCAGGACAATTCCACTAGCAAGTCATGATGTACATAAAACAGAACTGGGTCAAATAAGTATTTTAAATATTGTAACTCTTTAGGCACAAGTAAAAATGTAGATTAAGCTGTAAATTACATGGGAATATTATGGAACCCAAGCTTGGCTAAATGGCTGTAAGTCCTCAAGGGTCTGCGGTATCAAACGAGCCTCAAACCATCACTCTGCTTCCAGATAGTAGATATGGATGGATCACTTGAAGGGTTGTTTCTCCTGACTTACATTTCCATAGAGTTCAATAGGAAAATTAGTCAAGAGAAACAACCCTTAAAGTGATCCATCCATATCTACTGCATATCTGGCAGCAGAGTGATGGTTTGAGGCTCGTTTGATACCTCAGACCCTTGAGGACTTACAGCCATTTAGCCAACCATGGGTTCCATACTATTCCCATGTAATGTACAGCTTAATCTAGTCCCACCCCCCAATTCCCATAGAGATCCATTCAAATGCAGAGGTTATAGTATTGCTTGTAAGAGTATCAGAATATTTAGAGATAAAATAGAACAAATGGTTGTTTTGCTCTCATTATTACTTGTTCACTTGTAAATCTCATTAGTAAAAGCATCAGTTGTGTGTGCACCTTGGTGGAGCTGACAGCCCAGCTCTGTGGTGTGACTGCCAAAATCCCTCCTCCCTCCCTGCCTGGGCACAAACCTGCACCCATCAGTCTACAGGGGTGTGTCCCATTGAGGCACAAAGCCACATAGAAGTCAATTCCTCCAGGATCCCCCTGTGTGACATTGGCCTGTAAGCACTGCAGAGAGTCAATCCCCTGGCAGTGCAAAGAGTGCCAAGTGGCTCTCTGCCTCATTCCTGGCAGGCATTGCTTTGACCCATGCCACAGCTAAATGCTGACCAAAAAATGCCAATGGACTGACTTCATTATTTTGTGTGAAGTTATGGCTTTGTGTGGTGTGGAGTGTTTATTTGAAGTGCTTTTATTGCCCAAGGCCTTAGAGAACAACCTTCCATCTTATTGTGTGCTGTATTTTATTTTGAGATTTGTAAAATGTCAAAATCCCTTTTTTTGTTTTCTTTGTCTTTGTGTCCATTTGCCATTTATACAGTCTCCTTACATGGATCTATGATAAAATAACAGATAATGCCAAATAGGCTTACATATATTTAATTGCAACAATTTGAGGCTACCAAAAATAAGCTAAATAAGCATAGACCCCAGGGGGATAACTAGAATGTTTTATCCTCTTTTTTTTAAATGTAGCTTTTGTTAGTCCTAAAGAATGAGTGTCATTATGGATTAAAGCACTTTATAATGAATGGAAAGATCAATGGTAAGATTGAATTTGTGTGGAGGTGTACCCACCATGTTTCAAACTGGGATATGTGGAGAGGTGGATCATTTTTATGTTCCGAAAAAAGACTTCAGCACAGGCTACACTTGTGCCTCCTCACTGAAGCATCCTCTGGGAGCCTCCTTGTTCCTCGCTCCTCTGAGGAGCATTTAGCGCTTTGGAATATCCTTAAAGATGGTGGACATCGATTGATTTCCAGGTCAGGTTAGGACCAAGGAGACAAGGATGGATAAAATAAGGGATTGGAATGAACCCATAGAACCAGCCATCATGTATTTCACTGTACAGTGGTGCAGCAAGCTGTTCAGGCAGTGTTAATTTTATCAATCTTACCTGTTTGGCTTGACAAATAATTATTAAGAGTGTGGTGCCAGAGGATGAGACAGGAATGTTGTTCTTATGTAAGTTTTTTTTTGTAGTTATTTTGTATAGTCTGTTATATTAAATAAATCTATAAATTGCTTGTGTGTGCATGCATGTATGTGTCTGTGTGTGTGTGTGTGTGTGTGTGTGTGTGTGTGTGTGTGTGTGTGTGTGTGTGTGTGTGTGTGTGTGTGTGTGTGTGTGTGTGTGTGTGTGTGTGTGTTTTGTCTGTTGTGTGTGTGATTTTGTTTGTTTGTGAAAGAGAGAGTTCATATGTATGCGTGTATGTGTGCATGTCTGTATTACTTATTCATATATTTTATATTCTATATTCAAGTACTTTATGTAATTTGTGGCCGACCCTCTGATGGTGCTGCCAGACTAATTTGTTCGTACAACTGGAAAATGGTCTGGCAGTGAAACTTTGTGTCCATATGAATAGAGAATGGAATCTAACTCCGTTAGATTTGGGATGGGGTAACATTGTGTCTGTTTTTCAGGGATGCGACCCACACCCCCCTTCCCCCCTCCATCCAAGAGTAAGCAAAAAGGCCCAAAACTGGGGCAGAGAGCACATTAAGCACCGCCTCCAAATGTACCCATCCAGGAGATGCAACTGCTGCTGTCAATAACCCTGCTATATATAAGGCAATGTAAGACTCCCATGGCCTGTCATGACTTTTTACCTGCTTGCCAAAATTGCAAATGAGTGCGCGGGTGCACTGGGATGGATAAAGAATCAGAAAAGCAGGGAAGCATTGATTCCATAAATGGCACAGCTATTAATGTGTCATTAAAACAGGACTCTCGCCTAAGCGCCTGTGGTCGCGAGAGGCCCGCTTTCACAGAAACCAATCTGCTCATCCCCGTCCATAGCTCATCAATAGAATGTCTCTGATCCCTACAGGTACATTTGAATTATGAATAACCCCAGAGCGCTCCGTTGTTATTCATAAGGCATTGTATTTCTCAGTGTTGAAGGGCAACAGACGAGGAATTGCATTAAACAAATGCGTGTGCAGCCACCGTGAGCATAGTTGTAGTGTGTAATTAAAATTACAGTTTGAGAAGACACAGTGGGTGCACAGTTATTGTTATTGTTATTGTGTTATTCAAAGCCAACCAAATCAAGCGTCACCGCCGATAACGCCTCGCAAGTTTTGTTGTTAAGCTGGAGCCCTTTTGCCAAGAAGCAATATTTTACTGAATCTTTTGATCCCGGAGAAGTTCAAAGCATGCAAGCATTAGCATTTTCCTTTGTGATTTCCCCCCACAACCCCCCTTTTCGATTTTCCCATTTAATCCAATTCATTACTGTAGGCCCCTTGTCACGTTCCCCTAGCGTCAAGGGATACAGTACGCCGGGCTGAAATTAAGAGTATGGATGTGTTTTCGTTCCTGAGATTTGTTCAATCGAAGCGCTTAAAAACTCCAGGGAACCACCGTCCCCAAGAAAAAAAAAGAGCAAGATGCGATGTTTGTTTTTCAGAGAAAAAAGGGCAGGCGACAAGATGGGATGGGCTAGAATTCATGAGGGCGACGACCGTCTGCTAGTGACAGGCATGCTCAATCAAACTCAGAGCCTCTGTCAAGAAACGTGTCCCCATGCGTAGCTTACAGCCCTCATCTTGCCACTTTCATTTAACTGTGAATGTCATGTATTTGTGACTGAGTTATTGGACTTGTGACTGGAGGACCCTTGGTCAGTTTGGTATAGATCATTGACGCTTCACCGATGCACATTTTCTGGACTTTTTCTGGTCTTTTCTCATAAAAAAAAAGAATTGCATAACTTTGACACAATTGTTTATCATGACTTTGCATTAATGTACAATACAGCATGTACATGTTACTTACTGAATTTAATTTGGTAATCTTGTTCCTTTGGTTTCCTGGCTGATTGCCAGCTACAGAATGATATATTGGGTGTCTGGGGTGCATTCACAAATAAAATGATTGAAATGTTTTTTTAAAGAACAAAAGTATATAAAGTATATAAATGAAAATAGCTAAAATAGGAGTAATCCAAATAAAAGCCAATCAAGTAAAAAAAATACTGATGCACAGGATAACACAAGTTAACTATTGTGAAAGTGCTCTTCCTAATTCTCCATTTGTTTAGTGTACCACAATATCACTATATACGTAGATATCCAGTCTTATATTATGTTTACAATCCTTATAAACAGCCTGTTGCCTATGGTAGTTCCTTTTAATCTAAGCTTTGTTGTTTTCTCCCTGTGTTACCGTGCCCATTTCACCAAGACACCTGCATGTTTTAAATAGTGGGCGTGCACAGCAGATTACTTTTCCAGGGCTGCAGTTATGAGGGCTTTTTCTTCCTGACTCGAAACAATAACAACCTCAGAATTGCTGAGATATCGCTTTCTGGGCCATCACATCACAGCTTTTAAAGACTGGAGGGGATTTGTGAAATCTAGGGAGGATGGTTAGGCCATCACCATGAAGTGTAATCACGTATTCATGGATTTTAATACATAAAAAGTAATAATCTATTGCATAATTTCCCCAGGAGACCTTTTTGCATTTCTCACACATAACTAACGATGTTTAATAGATAATTCTGGGACAGCAGTGTGCTACATCAGGCAGAATAATGCCCTGAAAACTGGTTCTCATACTGGAAGACTGCTGGCTCAGGGAATAGTGGAGCCATCCTTTGTTCAGTGTAACTAGTATAGGCAATAGTTAAATTCATGAATTTTAAAGTCTCTATGGTAATACTTTGATAATCATTCTAAATACATGCCATCGCTCACCAAATGACATTAATGCAGCCAACAAGAGTTAGCAGCAATAAGCATAAATAAAATCCCCCTAAGCGGTTCCAGCCTTTTAATGAAAAAAGGCCTATACAGCATTGCTGAAAGGTTGGTAGATAATTGGATAGATGATTGCCCATAGACCTCACAAATGTATTCTTGTTTGTTAATGGTTTGACTTTGATTTTGCTGAGGGAATCTGGATTTTATAATGATCAGTTTTCATTTATTGTATTGCTGTTGACCAAATTAAACAGCTAGTCTCCCCATCAGCTGGGATATTTTTAATTGAGTCTGCTGGTACTCAGTACATATCATGTCTCTTAGGACACAGTGTTCATTTGCTCGAATGCCATGTGACTTGTATCATCCATTAAAAAAACACTATTGTTTACAATAGTGCATGAGCTTAACACACAGCTATGCTTTCCGAATGGCCTCTGTTTCAGTAGTTACGTACATTGGGACAAACATAAAATCAGCATGCAATCTACAATCTCTCCACAGTTACAAGCTCAGTTAATATCAGGACATAGAGTGACTCTGATAATGTTAATTATTTAATTAATTACGTTTTTTAAGTGGTTACTATGGAGGTTCATTAAGTGGTTCAAAGGCTGATATAGGTACATATATCACAGCAAATGATAAATCATACAAAAGGAATCTGTGGCAGTCCAGTCCCATGTGACTAGCAATACTAGCCATGGACACTATTCAATGGATCCATTCAAGTAAGCTTTTAAAGGACAGCAGCCTCCCAAATATTGTGTTTTTTTATTTCAATACTTAAATTGTAAAATGTAAACTCTAACTTCTTGCATTTCTAATTTCGCAATCTTTGCAATAACTCTCGTAATTTAACATTCCCCAACCAGCCTGTATTCTTCTCGCTTCAATGTAAACACCTGATCAATGTAAATAAGGTGAAACACGTTAAAAACTGCACAGTATCATGGTGTAAATGGATGCAAAGGGATTCAATTATGATATTTGTGCACTTCTAACTCACTCATGAGGGGAATAGTAGGTATAAATCTTTGAACAGAAAACGATAAAAATCTGAGATGTAAGCTAATGAATAAATAAAGCCTTGAATAAAATCAATCATTAAACAACCATTTGGGAAATTATTTTCCCAAGTACGCCTTGGGAAAGACATCCCGCATACCCCTGGGGGCAAAAGAAATAGAATGAGCAATAAGCCTGACTGAGGAAGATGGGGTTTGTTTATCAAGAGCAGATTCTGCTTTATTTTCAGCAAAGTTTTTGCATTTGTGCATGTTTGGCCCTATTTACAATACTGTGTCTATTAGGCTAAAGAATCTTAAATTTTTATGAAATGATATTAAAGGGAAAGGTTCGGTATATAGCATTATAAGCCATTATAAGGTTATTTATGATCATATACAACTGTCCATATCAACATTTTGATGAACAGTGCAGTCTTGAGATGTATTGCTCATTGCTCATGTCACAGCTAACTTACACAATGGATCTCGATGGGCATATAGAAAATCCTTCAAAAAACACCATAAACTCTCGTTTTCAAAGACGGGAAACTCACATCGTGCTTGCTGGTGTCTTCTTGTAATTTACGTTTACGTTTAAAACATGTTTTAAATAACCGTTTAAAGATTTATAGAACTATTTTCAGTCGCCGTATAGCCATATGTTTGAAATTTTGGGGGGTCTTGACTGAGTTTGAAGGCTACCGTAGAAGACGAGGAGCCGCTTCCTGGTCACCAGGTCGGGGTTTGCTTTGCAGCTGTTTGAATTTCTTGCAAGAGCACCACCAATCGCCAGAGGTTCGAGGGATTGCGACAGCTTCAGCAGCAGGCGGTTGAACTGTGCAAATGAGATTTGCTGTGCTGCCTCTGTTCGCCGATCCTCCATCTCGTCCATTTGCTGGAGTTCTTCCTCACTATATTCCGGTTCAAACCGATACGCGTTGCCATCAAAATCGAGTTCCTCGCCTTCATCATCCAGTACGAACTCTTTAAAAGGATCCATTTTGCTAAATTAGCATACGTTTACACAATCTGCACATGAACAATAATAATGTGCACTTATAATACATTTCTGGGACAAGGCGCTTGTTTGAAAAAAGGGTCTCATATGCATTCGACTGCATTTTATCCTTTTGTATGAACTTGCACCTCTTTTCTGAGGCTAAAGAGGGGCAATTCTGAAATTACTGTCAAACTGGGCAGGATGTCCAGACATCGGAAATTCCTGCCATCGACGGATTTTTCCATGGCAGCAAGAAGGGCTAAATCTTCTTTAAGGGCCAATTCTACCAGACCCAATTACCGTGTGAGTGCAGATCCTGGGTGAGCCGGATTCCGGCGAGAGAAGGCCCAATGCACTGCCATCACAATTCCTCAAGCTGCCGGGTTTGCAAGGTGAGTGTCATCTGATGGGCCCTGCTTGCATCTGTTTTTCTTCACACAAGCCTCCAGCCTGCTGGGGCCATCAGTGAAAGCACAAGGGTCCGAAGGCTTTTCAGAGATCTGATCTGAAGCGATCATGTCTGGTATGGTCAGAGCCAAAAAAGAACCAAACTGAATAGCACTCTGCAGAAAAAAAATAGACAGATGGCTTCTGCTGTTCTTTTTTTTTTTGTCAGTTATGTGTGTCCCTTCCAACTCCAGAAATTCCACTGTATGGATAATTGCATTGTTGTCTGTCTGTCTATCTATCTATCAATAAAATCAAGAAAAGAGGGCTGCTGGATGGCTCATTTGGTTAAGGCACCGCGCTGACGTGCATGGATGAGCCTCATAGCCTCGGATCAAAACCGGACCGTGCCGGTGCCGACCGTGGCCGGTAGCTTCACCAGGCGACACATAAATGGCGCCTGTGTCACCCAGGGTACGGGAGGGTTCAGTCGGACAGGGATCCGCGCTTCGTCATGCTTGGCCGACCACCGCTGGCCGATAAAAAACTGCATGTCAAAGCCGCGTACAAAAGGTCTTCCTCCAACACCGCACTGTGTGAGCTGCGGCCTGCGGCATGAAAAGAACCCAACTGTTGGAACCCAAAACAATAAAAAATTAAAAAATCTTGAAAAATGTGTGTGTGACGACAAAACTGCATGCAAATAAAGTATAAAGGTCACTTTTTAAATCTTCTTCTGCCGTCCTGCAAGAGCCAGATTAGACCAGAATGTTCTTTGTCTGCCATTTCTACAGATACAGTATGTTCACAGGTGGACGGTTTATAGTCAGACATTTTAATTCACTAGAGTAATAAGTCATTCTATTTACACCCGAAAATAAATCTATACTACTATGGAGGTTATTTGGTGAAGCCAATGTCTATGTACCTCCAAAAAAATAGATTCATAAAGGCACATTTATTCATTGTTAAATGAATAAGGTGAATGTGTCAGCTCATATTTGCCTCATTCTTCTTGGTAAAACAGGAAGCAGGATGAAAACAAATGGAAACACAGCAAGTGGATTGGACGAGTACAACCAGAGGATTTGTGGAAATGCAGTTACTTGAGCACATGTGTAATTTAAATGGACGATTGGCATAGTATTACAACTACCAGGGTCCTCTGAGGATTTTTCTTTTCAGCTGTACATTAGCGTTTACAAAAGTAGGCTACTGTGCTAAATTAGTTTCAGGGAGTTGCATATTATAAACAGGCTGCATTTTGATATATGGACAAATTTGAACAGTGTGTCTGTTCTGAAGTAATACTTAAATATGGGTTTATAAATATGTACATAAACCTACCACAAATATGGACCATAACAGTACTCGACTCATTTATCTTATTTTGTTTCCGCTCATATTTCCTCCTTGGATGGTAGATGGATTTGGATTTCCAAATTAAACTCTGGCAAATTATGTGGGAATACAACAGCATCAGTTAAAGAAAGAAAATTCAGCATTAATATATTTCCCAGTGAAAAATGACATTTTACACATGGAATAATTCAACTTGCTTAAAACACTGTTCTAGCAGGTGGGGTTTTATTGTTAAACTATATTTGTCTGAATCACCTTTAAGTCATGTGAAAGATTTTTAAAAAATGGCATCCCCACTGGAAATACCTCATAACTGGTAACATGAAAAAATCTGTGGTTATCCATGTTTATTTGTGAAATTCAGTTGCATGATTGTGTCAGCCCTTAGCATTGCAGAACAAGTTGCAGGAAAACAATGCAAACATAATCATGGAAAGCATAATAAAATGTTCTCAAGAGATTATCCTATGCAAAGCAACCTACCTGTTTATTTATACACGGTATTTGTAGTTAGAAAAGGATGTGACATGTTGCATTCTGGTTAGCTAGTCCAGTTCCCTACCCACTGCTGCACAGTTCGGTTATCTGCATGTACTTGAAAAGTAAGCCAGCTGTTGTTAGTTGTTTATTTTTTATGTTTCCTGTGAATAGATGACAGAATTAAGGGAAAGTTTGGTGGACAGCAGTTGGTTCACTTTCCTTTTGGAGGACAGGGACACTGAGGTGCCAGCTGAGGAGTTTCTGGAAGTCAAGACAAGATGGTTAGGCTGGGACTCTGTAGTTCTGCACTAAATTTGATGTTTAACATCAAACTTAGGTTGAGGGTAAACAGACCGGAGTTGTGTCGTGTGTGTGTGTGTGTGTGTGTGTGTGTGTGTGTGTGTGTGTGTGTGTGTGTGTGTGTGACCGGAGTTGTGTCGTGTGTGTGTGTGTGTGTGTGTGTGTGTGTGTGTGTGTGTGTTCGTGCTGTGGGGAAGGGGTGGGTGGAGGTGGCAATATGGGCTAACTGTGCTCAGCCAATTCACTCCCAAAATGAATTCCTGGCTACGTCACTGGTGTGTTGTACTTTATCTCCTCTGTGATTATCTTTAAGGATAATAATATACTATAATCTTATTCATGAGCATGCTTGTCAAAACAGGGAGGTGAATATCAGTGAGAGTTCCCCTCCTGAGTCCTTCTTTGTTCTTCACTGAAATAGACAGTTGTTATGTGCAAGAAAAGAAGGAGGAAAACACAATCCCTAGCAATGGTTTAAGAGATGGGTGTTGTCGGGGGACCCCCATGTTAGAAGAAAATATAGCCCTCCATATCTTGTCTTGTCTTGTCCAGGGCACATCCGGAAGAGGAACACTTCAACACCAATTACTCAACATGAGTGACAGGCAGGGGTATGAGGAAGGGCAGAGAAGGCAGGCTCGTGATTGGAGGGGGTCTCAATTAAAGGTGGGTCACGCACAGGGGGCAGACAGCATCCTCAGTGTGCAGCTGGAACAGCAAGCCTCCGTGTCAAATGAACCTCTGACCCTGACTTCAAAGACGGCAGACCATGCATTGCCATAGCAGTCTATTGATGCCACACCTACAGAGGACTACACAATGTGTACTCTGGCATGAGACACACACACAAGCATTACAACATGCAGGGAAAGTTCCAGAACACGAGCTTACAGAAGATTGCCAATGAATTAAAGTTTTGTCAAAATTATTTTTTAAATAGTAGGGTCAGTTGGCTTTGCTGTGACTATTATCTGAGATGGAATTGTAAATAGGGTATAACTTGCAAGGGGGAAAACTTTTAGGCTACTGATAAAAAATTATACAATTTCTAAGTGAAAGTTTTACAGCACGTTTTCAGTAGGAAATGGTTTTGCAAGTAGTTGTGGGGAAAAAAGTACGGTGTTCATATTATATACAATAAAAATACACATACAGTATATAGTATAAATATATGTATATATATAAATAAAATTTATATTAGCTTGGGGTTATCTAGCATTTATAAAAACCTTTATGTAAAGCCCATTCTTGAGAATTCAGACAAATCATGTACTACAAAAAAACCATACAAATTCCTACAACAACAACTTAAAACAACAAGACTAAATGGAACTTAAAACTGGACTCTGGGGGGGAGGGGGGGGGGGGGGGGGGGGGGTTCAAGTTCTCAGATGAAAAAAGTTGTATCACCGGGAGATGGACCCTTTACAGCGGGTAATAGCTAAGACTTTGATCTATCAAAATATATTTTCCAGCATAATTGAGTAAATAATAGAGTAAAATTTAGTCCCAATTCTCAAGAATGGGTGATAAATATTCATATAGCATGGTATAGTTGTATAAGGGTATGAGTGGTTATAAATATGAATGTAGAATTGCACATGAAGTAGGCCTATAGGTAATCCTTATAGGCATGACTGCTCAGCTAAGCTACTCGTGTTTAGAAGAGTAAAAAGATGCCAGGGCATGCGGCACTTGTTTTATATGAAACATATCCTTGCCTATGCCTGTGCATGGCAAAGCACACTGCAGTAACAGGGAGGGCCTACATATTTGATTGGCAATTTGAGGGGAAAGAGTAGGACAATTTAAAGAAATATATTGGAGCAGAATATGTTGGTTTATATGACAAAAATAATAAAATTGGGAATTTCCTGAGTATTAGTTTGGTTCAAATAACCAGGAGATTTTCTTAAGGGAAACCTTCAGGTTATACTGAGACTGGGACAAAACATTTTACCCATAGCTGTTGGTAGATATGGTCCTCCATAGACGACATGCTCATTGACTTCTTCCAGAAAGCTCCCGACACAGATATAAAGAAAACATGCAGATCATTTTTAGAGAACCCTTTAGCAAAAGGTAAATGAAATGGGTGGAAACATGTCCACAAATAAATGTCTACCAAACATTTTGCGATATAAAGATGGGGAGCAATACTGAAAGTCATTTTCACTGTTTAGTTTTAATTACATCCCTGAAATTAAATCATAAACATCCCCTAAAAAGATATCCGCCATACTTTTATATGCATTTCCTGAATTAGGAATTAATTGTCAGCATGAGAAATGGGCCTTCTTTGTTTTCCCGACTGAAATCTCTAATGAATAAAATTGTGGTATGCTATTAGCAGATTGATCACCTTCTTTTATTGTTCTCATTAAAATGCATCTCATTTGCATAGGAGAGATAAATTAATGAGGTGCTCAAGTCCTGACCTGTCTCTGTGTGTGCGTGCGTGCGGCTTTGATTTAAAGAGACATTGCACAATTTGCCTATATTACCTGA
This sequence comes from Synaphobranchus kaupii, assembly GCA_029718625.1. Taxonomy (NCBI): domain Eukaryota; kingdom Metazoa; phylum Chordata; class Actinopteri; order Anguilliformes; family Synaphobranchidae; genus Synaphobranchus; species Synaphobranchus kaupii. The sequence continues at coordinate 120,553,210 of CM056376.1, forward strand.
GAACAAAGGATGACAATGTACCCAGAAAATGCAGAAAAACATGAAGCAGATCTGAGTACATTGGGAAACCACACAGCATAGGGGCACAAAGGATGCTTATGCTGTCAGGGGTTGTGAGATTGACCACACTAACCCATCCACCTTTCCCCCTTTTCACAGGCTTTCAACCACTCTCCACACAGCATACCGACATGCAGGTAAAAGAAAGTACAGTGTACAACATTAATTCATTAGCTAAAACACAGTTAGACTTTTCCTTCCCAGGGTCTGTTACCCCCCCTCCCACCGGACTCCCTCCCGGATCCCGCCAGGCAGCACACGACCCCCACAGGCAAAGTGCACCCACACACACACACACCCTTCACGCGTGACGATGATACCCCCACAAGACTCAGTTCCACACACTAGGAGGAACTCTGCACACACGAAATATGCGATGGGCTGCTGCCGGCCCACCTAACACTGTGAGGGGGGGGGGGGGGGAAACAGCTGGATCCATATCGGACACAACAATGGACTAAACAAAAAGCAATTTAAGGTGGAGGCCCCAGCCGTGCTGCAATGCTGATGGGGACCTACCACAAATAAAAGAAAATGAAAAAAAGCCCACACACGGAACACACAATAGGGAGCGCCGCCGCCCTCCAGGCTGGTTCGCGAAGAGGTCCCGCGTCGCCTGTGCTTGAGGTGGCCCCGGCTAGCAGTCCGCGCTCCGCCCCACCGGGGGTCTCGTCACACTCGCCCCCGTCACCCAGTAACACATGAGGAAGGAGCAGAACCACAGCGCACGAGCACCAGGAGCCGGAGCAGAGCACACACAGGGAATGGAAGCAGCGGAATCACGCTCCAACACCACCCTCGGTTCTTCTTTGCTTCCATTTGCGCCGGCCGGTTCTGCAGTTCCCGCCGCTGCGCCAGACCTCTCCCCTTCCTGTGCAGGTGACCCGCTTTTATACAAATGGCCCAGTCCCATGGCAGGTACTTCACATCAGGACACAATAATTCAATCAATGAACTCAGCTCATCATTTTAGGGACCGTCTCAAAATTCCTCCACAAGGAACCGGCCAAAAAATGGCCGACAATGCCCAATAAGCAAGCAGCGTTATAATAACGGTGAGAGGTTTTCTTTTTCCAACTGAATTCTGTCTAGTTCTGAACTCCAAGCATGTACAAGAGGGTGACTACAGCAGTCAGCTCTGGTTACAGAACTGAATTTGTAGCCAGAAGGTTGTTTCATTCCCTGGTGTGGTACAATCCCCAGTAATTGCTGAGGAATTTAATGGTTTTCACTTGATAAACGGTGGTAGAATTTAGTGGAGAATTTAAAATGTAAATTGTGTAAGAGGTTAACTGAATATCACACCAGCGCTCATCACAATGTGCAATAAAGACTAGCAAACAAACTTTAGGAAGTCTATGCTGTTTATTGAACATTTTAGCTGCAGAATCCTTGCAAATCAGATTAAAAACTCAATCAGTCAATATTCCCTGAATTAAGACGAAGATAAAGAATACAGAAATAAAAGATAAAGAAATAGAAAATGTATGGATAAAAGCAAAGACTTCACATGTTTGTGAAGGAATGAACAATAGTTTCACAAAAAACAGGTAATCATGTCAATTGGCATTGACAATTCAGCAAAATAATAGTTTGTTAATTTGGGAAAGTAAACTGGTTGAGACTTCCAACTAAAGCCACTGCCTGGCTAAGCCATAGTAATGGATAAGCCAGATAACAATGCTAACCCAGACTTTACCAGCATGTTTACATGTAGCATGCATACTACAATGTAGAACAGAGGGCCCAGTGTGTTCATGTGTGTGTGTGTGTGTGTGTGTGTGTGCGTGCGTGCGTGCGTGCGTGCGTGCATGCGTGCGTGCGTGCGTGCGTGTGTGTCTTTATAGGGGTGTCTTTATCTTTGTCAGATTTGATAACATGGCTCCCCTGGACAGAGGAGACTCCCTGGCAGGTGGGAGGTGGTGGTTCAGAAATCGCTCTAATGTAAAGAATCTCTCTATCTGTGATAGGCTGTAATCGTTCTTATTTTCCTTTTTTTATATCAAATCAGCAGTGTTTTTATAATAACAGTATTTTTTTTCTTTTTAAGAAAAAGTTTTTTTTTCTTTTTAAGAAAAAACAGCCAGGAAAGTCCAGGGAAGCGGATTTCAATTTGCAAATGATCCTTTCATCGCCCTAATCTCTTCCTCTAATGGTCTGCTGACAGCCATATATATATACTGTATATACAGTGTCCTCCATAATTATTGGCACCCCTAGTAAAGACGAGTAAAAAGGGTTATCTCTATAAACTTCACCCCTAGTGGTTGAGACGTATCCGTCTCAATTACAGTATTCATGTTTGTCTGAAATTATAAACTACAGCTTTAAGAAAACCCCGAAAATTTTGACGCAGTATTGCGAAAACCTCAGCTTCTCCAGTTACACTGCCGTGCAATAAATTGGGAGGGTGCTATTAGTAGCCCACAGCACTTACAACCCTCTCTGGCTACAGCCACAGACTGTAAAATGCATCAAATGCACCGTTTATACACGCTAAGAAAATCATGTTCACGTATAGAAACAATAATATTTTTTTAAAACGTTGTACAAATGAGTATTTGCCGTTTTCCCTTGCTTACTGTACTATATACAGTACCTGATGCACTTTCGGTTTAGAAGACACCTCATTTTTTTCTCCAAAATCTCTCGTATAAATATGTTTAAGAAACCAAGTACTTACCAGTATATTCAGCTACAGCTGTTTTCTGATGAACCCTGAAGAGTTTATCTTGTTATATTTCGCCAAAGACCCGTACAGTCGACATTTCCGCAGTGACCACCCCTCGCACTTAGGGCTGAAATACGTTGCTGTACTTGTGTGAATACACACGCGCTTTCGTACGTTCTTTTTTAAACGTATTTAAATACATTAGGCATTTGTTATGGTTATTATATATATATATATACTGTATGTGACTATTCTGAAATAAATGTATTCTGTAGCAAATTTCTGAATGATACAGCTTCTTCTTCAATTCGAACTTAAAACCATGGATGTGCAGGTAATATTTTTTTAGATATTGACATTTAAATAAAACTAGTAGAAACCAGGTGTAAATTGCCTCTGAAGGGCCAAAGTAAATAGGAAAGTTGATCAGTGCCCTGTGATGGATTGGCGGCCTGTCCAGGGTTTATTCCTGCCTCTCGCCCGATGCATGCTGGGATAGGCTCCAGCACCCCCCGTGATCCTGACCAGGAATAAGCGGGTTAATGGATAATGGATGGATGGATGGAAGTTGATCAGAGTGCTTAGGAACTTTCAAGCAATAATCCATGACTTCCTGTTTCACTGGGGTATAAATATGAGGTGACACAGAGGCCGTATTCCCTTATTCATACAACAACATGGGAAAGATAAGAGAACACACAAATCAAATGAGGGAAAAGTGTGTTGAGCTTCATAAGTCAGGGAATGCTATAAAAAAATAGGTACTCACTGGAAAATGCCCATATTTCCCGTTAGGTAGATCTTAAACTTAAAAAGTTCAAAGCAACCGGAACTGCAAACTTGCCAGGAAGAGTCTTTTGATGTTGTTGGGTCACTGACATCAGGAGGTCATGGCATGCAAAGGATATGCGACCAAATATTAAAAATGATTACTTCATTCTACATTATGTTAAACTGTCCAATATTTATTGATGCCCGAAAATTGGGGGGACTATGTAGAAAAGGTTCTATAATTTCTAAACGGTTCATCCGATATGGATGAAAATACATAGTCTGCACTTCAACTTGTCATTGTATCCTTTCAAACTCAAAGTGCTAGAGTACAGAACCAAAATAACAAAATGTGTGTCACTGTCCAATGAATTATGGTGCTCACTGTATACTGACTTTACAACATCCCATACCCCACTGTGGAGTTGAGCTGGAGGTCATGAGGAGTTCACGTTGTTTGCCTGATAAGACTCTGCCCCCTTCCAACTGCCCAAATCCCACACAAGATAGATCAAAGGAACTCTGGGTGGTACAATCTGTCAATTAACCACCAAAAGACTACACTGACTAATCTCAAAGCTGTTATGTTACTACAGCCTTTCAGACTTGGCTTAAACGTAATACCCTTAATACCCCTGTTTTTTCTACCTTTCTTTAAGGGTCCCATGTACAGGTTCAGAGCCCTTCTACAAATCTGAGTGGAACATTTTGCAACTGCAAGGGCTTAAAATGTATTTCACTAGGAGCTTACCTAGCAATTGCCCGTTCAATAACGGTTTTAGATCAATTTAGACATTTTTCAGCCTAGGACAGGTTAATAGTTGAAATGGTCCCTTTTAACCTGCTGTCTGGTACAGAGCTGAAAAAGAGGGAACTGAGCAACATGCAATGTACCCTAGTAGTGGCTACAACTTTTCTCTTGATGAGACTGGAATGTAGATTAGATTCTACTTTACTCGCCATTTCTGTGGGAATTTGTCTTTGGCCTCAACAGGAGGACATACGTAAATAGATTTTTCTTGCGACGTCACATTGAATATGCACTCACAGACAGGAGACAAAAGATCACAAGTATGTAGAGTCTATGTAATATCGCAATATCCAGGGTGCTTTAGCTTATACTAGACTACATCCTGAAATTATCCTTTTATTTAGATTAGATATAGCTATTTAATCTTTAAAACATGCCATGTAGCTACACTGATAGTTATACCTTTTATTTGCTCTTCCTTCCATTGTTTGTAAACAGGAAACTCTAAATATAAATTTTGAGGGCAGTGTAATGTTTGAAAGATCATTGAAATGTTGTCTTTCGTGTGCTTGTCTGTGGGTTTTGAATAAGGTAGCAAACATAATCAGACGGTCTTAATACCCCCCACAGAATTGATCCCCCTTAGTTATATCCTTAGTTATATTGCATTCATCAACGTTTTCGTATCTGAGATTTGTTCGGACGTACAAACAAACTTTACACCTGCTCAGGACCACACGTACCTCATACGTACATTAAAATGCCACTAAATGTAGCTTCTCAATATCAATTCGAACTTGAATTTATTTTTACTTTCTGTTAAATTCACATGACAAAGCACCGCGGTGGTGCAGCGGTCTAAGGCGCAGACTTTGTCTGTGCGGTTGCGCTCCGAGGATCGGGGGTTCGAGATCTAAGCGTCCTGCTAGATCTAAGCATGGCTGGTGCCGGGTGGGGGGAGGGGCTCAGTGAGAATCGCTGCGCACAGAACCGCCCTGGGCAAGTTGGAATCACGGTCAGGGGCTCAAGGAGTCGCGCCCTGTAGAGGATGTAGCGTCCTGCTTCTTATCACCAGCTCACGGGGTTGTGTAGCAGGCAAGCAGTGATTTTCTAGCGGTTGCTACATGGGGGGAATTTAATAAGAATGGCGTTCAATTGACTACCAAATTGGGAGAAAAAGGGAAAAAATCTGAAACAAATTCACATCACAAAATGTAGCCTCTGAAATTCACAATGAAAACGTAGCTTATAAATTACGATTGTAAAAAGAAAACACTATGGGCCTCAGCATCAAAAAGAGAGCTGTCAAAATTACAAGTTACTCAGAACTGGGCTGCTAGGCTTGTTCTGGGTTGCTCTATTAGAACTAGCATTGATAAAATGCACTCTAGCCTACTGTGGCTTAATGTGGAGAAGAGGCTGTCCTCTAGCGTAGTGACATTTTCTAGTAATACAATACGTACACATAAGCCTGAGTTCTTGCAAGATCAATTCTTTTTGACAATGTTCATAGCCACAATACCAGAAATGCTGGCAATGATCATATTATGTAAATCAGTCCAAGAACTAACTCCCTAAAAAGAACAGTACTTTACAGAGCCATTACAATTTGGAATCATTTACCCTTTATATCCGTCAGGAAAAAACAAAATATCTTTTAAAAAGAGACTTAAGACGCACTTATTGTGTTGCAGATGACAGGCTGTTGTTTATTTTGGTTGGAGAGATGTTTGCTTTCTTGTGATGCTTTGTAAAATAATTGAATTCTCTTTTGTTTAACTTTTATTGTAATGTCTAAATTGTTACTGTTTTAATGTGTTTTTTGTTGTAATGTTTGTTGTGTGTGGACCCCAGGAAGAATAGCAAATTGCTATGGCATTAGCTAATGGGGATCCTTTAAATAAACAAATTTTGATGATGCCTATTAATCAATTGTAATTATTTAATTAGACTCATAACGTAATGAGTGCTCCCATGATAAATATGTTATATTTAAAACACACATTTGACCAATGGCCGAAATTTGCTTTAAATAGCCTTACATATCTGTAGCCAGCGTTCCAATGGCTGATCTTCGGCACGAAATTCAGACACCAAACAGGAGTCCAATGTTATCAGTGCCGTAGACTGCACACAGGTACGCATCAAGGCTCTATCCGATGAGGCATTTGCTTATAGGCTATGAATAGAACGGGCTATCACTCCAGCAGCTCATGTGATCGAAATGTGTGTTGCTCAACTTTTCTACAAACCTGAGAAGGTGTGCAAAATGATATTGGCTGCTGTGTTCTGCACAACATAGCCATGAAAAACGGCCTTCCTATAGCCTAACAGACGTCCCCAATACACCTGAACTAGGAATGCTGTCAGATGGACCACCACTCCAACTCGACAATGTGACCGCAATTAGAACACGCCAGCAATTCAGAGAGATTCTAAAATAAGGTATGTGATTACCTGATTTCAAACCACAACTCACATGCACAGAACACAGAACGCACAGAAGAATTTCAAACTGGGTGTTCAGAGGGTGGGAAGGATCACCTATTATGGAATCTGGACCTACCCCCCCCCAACACCCCCCCCCCCCCCCACCCTCCCTCCCAAAACCCCTGTAGATTCAGCACAGTGCCTTTTGTCTGTTCAGCTTTCATCACTGTTTACATTAAAACAGCACTTTGCTTTCACGGAATTGTATAGGGTGCATTTGGCACACAGTAAACCAGAACAAAGACAGATTTGTTTACAGTCCGTCAACAACATACTTGCTTGGCGATGTATCATTTTTAAAATGCATGCTCTGCAGCATGTTTATAGAGGTTTGCAGCAAACATTAGGACTCATTAATGTATCCCAGCATAAATAAAAGATTTACATTAACCCCCCCCCCATCTCCCTGTGTCTAGCTCTGTGATGAGACAAATGTAACAAAACCCAATAGCTTTAATTAAATTGAGATCTTAACAAGCCTAGGTAATGGCAATATTATACAGCAGTGGGGAAATGGCTTTTCTGCTTATGGGCACAATATTAAAGCGTGTAATTGAAGAAATATTACAGCAGAGGAGCATTTCCAGTAACTGTTTCCAATCTAACGTTAATATCATGGCTATCCTGGTGATTTTCCCCCTTTTTGCAATCTTCACCAGAACTCCAGAGGTCAGCTTTTTATTGTAAGAAATTATATAGAGGTTTATAAATAAAAACAATAAAGGCAGTCAGAGGTATAAAATAAATCCATAAGACTGTAATTAAAATGTAAAAAAAACTGCTGTTCTCCCTATTGTTTCCTGTAGTTGTTTTTTTTGTATCCCCTCCGTACCTCTGAGAATTTGCACTCATTTTAAATATGTAGCATAGATATATTTCTGAACACCCCCCCCCAGCAGACACATAGTACAAAATGACAGAATCTGCCGCAGTGTGCAAGCAGGCCTCGATTGCTACATATCACAAAGGCAATTACAGTAAGTATGATTCTAATGGGCATCAGCATATGATAATTAAGATGTGTTTATGCTAATTAAAAATGGGTAATGAGGCATGCTGGCAATTATGGCTGCGCTTTCCCTCCATTTCCGAAGTAGATGCGTAAATTGCAGGGTATGATACTCTCCAAAGCCAAAACGGAAATTGAGTGTCATTCATGTGCCCAGAGAAGGATGCATCATCACCGCAAACCACAAAATAGACATTACCGATGTGTCCATTTTTTTTACAACATGCAAGAAAGGAAATTCTTACACTTGTTACGGTGAAAAGATAATTGAATTTTGTCTGCAATTGAACATGGGGATTTATTTTCTGAGAAACAATCACTTTTACCCCAGAATTACCAGTATCTCAAAGGACAGAAGAAAACACTGGAGTATACAATGTTAGTTAGCTAAAGAAATCGGAGGCAAGAGAAATGTTTGAGTTAGCTCCCAAGCCGTCCCCACAGGAGATCTGCTCTGATGCTCATGAGTCCAGGTCTCAGCATGTCCAAAGCACCAGGATGTTTGAAAGCACAACTGCTGTTTTCTCACGCTTACCAGAAGGACCACCGTACTCGACACCACATCTTGACTGAGCCGGGGGAATACCTAAAGAAATACCTAAAGAATACAGAAATCCATGTTGGATTTAAGCATCTTAGAGGCCCACAGTGATTGGTAGCCCAGTCCAGTGGTCTTAAGCCAGATGGCAGATGTAAGGATAACATCCTGTCGTGATTTCCGAAAGCTGAATGAAATTTCCTAATGTGATTTTTCTTACCTCTTGACAAGAATGGATGAGCTGAACTGGCCCGGTACAGTATGTATCCATGCTGGCTGTATCACTACCAGGTCCTTCCTTTTGACTTCCATGGATCTCCACCCACTTTTCTACATTTGCTGGATAACGATGACTGGTTAACTCATCTGGTGAGACATCTGGCCTTTTTCATTCCCTCCTGTATGGTTTTCCTTCAAGCCTTAATAAAGTCTATATTAATTTATATTATTTTATGGTTTGGACATACTTTTAATGCCCAATCTGAGGTCACACCTTTGAGATATAAACACAACAGAATACAGGTTCTCCAGAACCGATACATTTTATTTTAATTATTTTAATCCTTTATTGAATTGAGTGGTATACTGACATTACTGTAGCCTAATGTTATAACACGCTCATGACATTTTGTAGCTATACAATGATCTGGCAAATTAGCTTCCACTGCAACCAGTACAGTAGAATCATGTCTATCTTCCACCGCAGATGGAAAATACAGCTGTTCACACTGCATGATGGTTCTAAAGCTCTACTCTGAGCATTTATCATGGGTTAACTAGCCCTACATATGCTGCATCTAACACTATACTGAAATGTGTTTGCTACTTAAAACATTACATTCTCAATCTTCCTCTTACACGTACTATGGCACTTAACTTTACAATGTACATTTATTAACTACTACCTATAGTGTAAAAGATGACTTGGCATCGGGTCTACTTGTTGTCTAAACATCCATGATGCAATTACATAAGTCACTGGATAAGAGCATCTACCAAATGCCTTAATTTGAATGAATAAAATCTTTGTTTATTGAATAATCAATAATCAAACCAATGGTGATCAGGATCTCATAAAAAAATTAATTCACATATCTTTTCAGGGACTTCAGAGTCTTTGCCACTGTTTGCAAGATGCTTTTTCTTCTCACCCTTCTTCATATCATATTCTGCTTTTTCTTTAGCTTGATATCTCACCACCATGACCAATCAGGTGGTGAGATAATAGTACAAGTTGATTGCTATTGAGATTCAGTTCGGACAGTTCATCCATTCAGAACTCGGGTCACGCCGGGCACCTGTCAGTTTGTGTCCGATGGCATTTTATTCAATTAGCTGTGCTTTTGATTGACGGATCGCTCGATCGTTCTTCCCCCTCTGGAGAAGGACCCATTAAAGTCAACACGTTGCCCTTGAGTCTGAGGGTCTGGGTCACAGTGAGGCAATTACCGTGTGCCCCAATCCATTCTGCCACTAAGTAATGGATTAAATAAGATGATTATGAGAGCTTCTGGTAATTGACTACCCTGATCTTTCTGATCCAAGCACAACATCTCAACGTTTCATGAGGGAATCAGCCCTAATCACACTCTCCATTACGGTATGCTAATGTATTCAAATCAGCAGACAATTTAATCTTGCTGATCTCCAAGCAGGGTTTTTTTTCCAGGCCCCTTTATGAAGATTGTATGGAAGCCTTTGTGCACAGCAGAAATCTACAGATAATGTTAGATCTTTTTCTCGGTTATGGAAAACATCTGACAGTAAGCTTCCAAAGTGAAATAAATGAGATAGTAATCCTTCTGCAACACTTCCATCCATATGAAAAGGGCTCAGTTGGCTCCTTCCCAATAAGACAATTGATACTTTACTGTGCAGTTTTCATTAAACCTACAAAATGTGCATTAAATTTGCATGGAGACCCTTATCCAGGGCTAAATATGCAACCTCCTTATTTTACATGCAATATCTTTTTTTTTCATACTGTCCTTTTTATTAATTTACGCATATTATACATTTATACGGTACCTTGCTTGACAATACAATGACAATTCAAACCTGTTCCCACACTGCATGTCTACAGGAGAAATAAAATCTCACCTATCTAAATTTCATTTGAATTGGTACAGGCATACAGGTATAATCCATCACATGATCCTTGTTGGCCATAAGGATCACATTCTCCCACAGAGCCACACTTTGGGAAGGATAGAGAGTTATTCAAAAAAACCAAAGACTAACAGATCTCTTGGGCAGGAGGAGCTGAGGGAGCAAGGACCTAAAGGCAAAGTCTACAATGAATTGAAGGCAGTTCAAATTTATGCAGGTGTTTCCAGGAGGGGTTGAGAGAAAAGAGAATTGGGTTCTGATGAGTTCCTTCAGGCAAAGCAGTGTTCCAATTACATAATTTACTTGGCCTTAACCTTATTTTGGGGCAATGTTTCTGCAACTTAACACCCAGCCGTTCCGATTCCCCGGTCCCGGGTAGCCTCGTTTAGGGTGTCAGGCGAAGATCATGGCCGGGGGGAGCTGTTCTTCAAATGAAAAACAGCTGTGTTAACAGTTTTCTGCTCTTGTTCCTGCTGCGTGTTCAGCTTTTTTTAATGGGTGCATGCAGATGCAGACATAAATGATCACTGACCCACATTCAAAAGTATAAACTGTGAAACGCTCATGTTAAAAGTTAGTACGCTAAAATTTGAAGGATGGCTTTGTGAGTTTTGAGGAAAAGTCAGTGCTTAACAAGCTGGACACAGACATGATTCTGATATGGTCTAATCCTGCACAGTCTAGTTATTCCCCCTCCCAAAAACATACAGCAGAAGAACAGCAGAGGACATTGATTAGATGTGACAGCGATGCGCAATTTTGAAATATTTCTTTTGAAACTTTATTTTCAATTACAGTCTCTAATTTTTATAATTACCCATAGATATCTGGCTGTGTACCAATTACTGTGCTTTTACAACTGAGCTTAAAATATGGCAAAAGGTTGTCATAACATCTGATGATCAGACAGTGTACTCTTCCGACTGGACCCCTGTATGATGTATGTTTGTAAAATGTCTTTGTATTTTTAAGAAAGAATCCCTTCAAAACTTAAATATTACTGCACCAGAGAATTAATACTTGGCATCAGAAGTTAATGTAGTGATTAATGTAGTATGAACATTTATATTAATAGTATGAAAATATTCTGTGTAAAACTAAGCAGTCATTCTTCAAACTGCATTTAAATGCCTGTTTTCAACCACTGTAGAAATAATTGTAAAATAAATAAAAATACCACCGATGTTGAAGTTGTCTAATAAACCAAGAAGAAGTTAAGACCCCATTAACGGGTATCCTTATCGAGAGGGAACTGCAGTGAGTGGAGTTACTGAGATCTAGCTTAAGGGTATAATACTGATGTTATGTCTGGGATTTTACCCCAAGAGACTAGTGTTATTAACCATTACATCACATCTCCACACAACTGTTTTATACTTACAACTGCTTTATGCTCCATGGTCACCCGCCCCACTAAAAGCTTGAAGCTCATCGTGCTGCTTCACAGAGAAGGTTTTGTTTGTGGGCGGGTGGTTCTCTGTGTACAAAAGTTCAGAGTCTGCCGCGTGTAAACAATTTGCCCAAACTGCTCCTTCTGTGCCAGTGCCGTTGCCAGCCCTGACATGAAAGCGTGTCACCTTGGAAGCGCTAAATACAAAAAAATCCTTCATTTCCCAGAGCGGTTGCAGCATAAGGGGGATCAAAGAAGGCAAAATAAGAAAGGAAAATGTCTTCCTGATTTAAATTGCCTCCGACGGATTACATTTGACTCTCCCTGACTCCCTTGATGGAGCGCTGCATCTAAGTGCCAAGAACTGTATATTCCTTTAGTGAGGCTTGAGACAGAGAGCAAGCACAACCCAGCAGAGAACAAGGATAAAAGGATGCCCCTCAAATGGAAAACAGCATAGGAACAATTGTTGTGTATAAAGAATATAGAAACACACACTTATTAGAGAAATCGGGTGTGTTTCTTAAATAGGCAATAGGTCTATGGATTTGCTCAACTTTTATTGTCAGTTTAGTGTGCATTTTTTTTGACATTTCCACTTGTCTATTGCAATGTTAACCTGTTCGTTCAGGCCCCCTAGTGGCGTAGACCCTGGGGTCTATATCACAAACATCCTACTGTACCACGTCAGAAAGCGGGGTGTCATGGGAAACTGTATATCATCTTCATCAGCGCTAATTGGGCTATTATCATGCAAAATATAGAAGTTTCTACATTCCACTGTTCTTCCCTATTTCATAAAAGTATATCGTCCTTTTTATTGGGTTTCCCAATAATGGGGCAGCAGTTCAAGAATTAAAGTGAACAATTAAAAATGATTTAGGAAAGTTTTAACCAGTACAGCCCGCTTATTAGAATAAATTATTGACCAACAATTTTACTAAATACATAGGATTAAGAGAAAAAGATCACATGTTGTGCTCAAATTCCTATGCCTTTATGTAGTAGTCTGGTTGGTTTTTGAAGACCAATTTGAGGAACAGTGCTTGGGTCCCTTTGTCTGGTGTAGAGCTACCCATGTGGTTGGATGATGTCCTTCAGTCACACACTGACGCTGAGGGAACTCATGGGTTGGTCCTTCTTTCTGGCTTTTCTCAGGCAAAGCCCTCTTATGAATTCTCACAGTAACCAACATACTAACCCGGGGCTTACTCAGAATCTACCATTAAAAATAACAGCTTCACAAGCATTTTGTGAAGGCAAGTCTCAGCCTATTGGACAATTTCTGGCATGATTGAACGCTCCCCACAAGGGTGAGGCCTGGCCTTTCCTACGGCCTAGGATAATGCTCTTTTCAGGGACAGAGGAAAAGTTTCAGAGCACAGAGCTATCTCGCACAACACAACACAACACAGTGCACTGCCTTACATCCCTTTTTAGAAAGAAAAAATAAAATAGCTGTCCTTACCTGTCCTTGAGTAAATGAATAAATATAGTATGTTAAAATGACACCAAGATTCAAGTAACATCCCTTTCATAAATTTAGCTTAACATGAAAATTGTGGCAGTTCCTAACAATTTGCACTTGAGACTTTGTGTGTTTTTGGCAAATCCTGTCCCTGGACATTTTGATGGTACAAAACATTATGTTCCTTTTTTAAAATACATTTTATGGCTTTTCAGCTTTTTATTGGACACCACAGTGCAGAGAGGCAGGAAGAATGGGAGAGGAAGAGACATCCGACAAAGGTCGCACGGCCGGATTCAAACCTCTGACGTCATGGCTCGCAATGAGCATATGGGGACCGTGCTCTACAGGCTACGCCACCGAGACACCCCAAACATCATGTTCCTTTCATGGTGACATCACTGAAACACTCTGCCCATAAACCATGTCTGATCTGACTGTTGCATCAGACCGGGTTGTCTCCATGTCTTATCTCATTTTTTGACATTGTATACATGTAATGCCATTAGGGAAGGCCTGTTTAGTCGTACTGCAGCTATCCACTTAATGTAAACTATGATGAAATAAATGTCTCCAAGAGATTTTATCTAGCGATTTTAGTACTGGCATGTCTTATTTAAAAGGATTGTATAAGCTTTAGGCTCCATCACAAATCATATGGCCTGGTGTCGAATGGCATAGTCTGTGTTCTGCAGTGAATTACCCGTGAAACAGGAAAACGAAAGTTATGAGAATCATTCTCCATTCTACTACTGTATACCACAGTTACCAACAATGATTATACATTAGTATATTCTACTACTGTATACCACGGTTACCAACAATGATTATACATTAGTATATTCTACTACTGTATACCACGGTTACCAACAATGATTATACATTAGTATATTCTACTACTGTATACCACGGTTACCAACAATGATTATACATTAGTATATTCTACTACTGTATACCACGGTTACCAACAATGATTACACATTAGTATATTCTACTACTGTATACCACGGTTACCAACAATGATTACACATTAGTATATTCTACTACTGTATACCACGGTTACCAACAATGATTATACATTAGTATATTCTACTACTGTATACCACAGTTACCAACAATGATTATACATTAGTATATTCTACTACTGTATACCACGGTTACCAACAATGATTACACATTAGTATATTCTACTACTGTATACCACGGTTACCAACAATGATTATACATTAGTATATTCTACTACTGTATACCACAGTTACCAACAATGATTATACATTAGTATATTCTACTACTGTATACCACGGTTACCAACAATGATTACACATTAGTATATTCTACTACTGTATACCACGGTTACCAACAATGATTATACATTAGTATATTCTACTACTGTACTCCAAACCCCCCCTAGCCGAAAAGATTTCTCAATATGTCTGTGACATTGTGTCACTACTCACACACACATACACACACGCCCTCCATTATACTGGTTTCAATGTGGACAATAAACTGGGTGGCCGTTCCACCCACAGTTCAACCACTATCTCCCTAAATCAGCGCTAAGAGAATCCACTCTGTCAAAACAGAATCTAATCCTGTGGCAGCAAATCCGTCTTTTAATGGCGGGGATCTCTTTCAGCCCCCCCCTGGGATGCTTTGTGGGGCAAAAGCGACGGACGTGAGACGCAGTCTCTCCTTTTCGTTTGGGAGAATGCTCAATGAGCCGTGGCGAACGGTCCCTGTTTGGGGAGTGCGCATCTCTGATGTGGCTTGAGAGACTTCCTCTCATATTTCCAGACCATCAATCTTCAGCTTTCATTAAAGTCGCCGGGCAGACATTAAAAAAACAGAGGCCTCAAGTCTGTGTGTCAAGGCTGCTGCCTTCCCTCTTTTAGATCTGTCCATCTAAAGGTAGACCATACTTTTTTTTTTTTGTTGGCGGGGGGAGGGGGGGGGGCAACTTTCATCCCAATTTTCTTTCAAAAAAAGGTTATGTATGTGACTGCATGTGGCTGTATGCTTGTTTGTGTATGTGGGGGATGGGAGTATGGGTATATCTCTGTCAGCACATGCGAGTGTGTGTGCATATCTGAATAAACACATCTGGATCTCTGTGTGTGGGGTGCACATCACATCACACAAATACAAACATGCACACATGCTCACTTATATATTGTGAAATATAACGGACATATGCTTACGCACCCCTACATGAGCATATGTCCGGTATAATCTACAGTTTGTAACTGAGCATGTGTGCATCTCCCTGATTCTCTTACCATAGAAGGACCAAAGAAAGAAGGACCAAAGAAACTGCAAGCTGCTGAGCTAATACACTGATATGTCTGTTGCAGTTTCAGTAATTATATACCCAGGGGAAATAATCACTGCAGTTCCATAACCTGTTCCCCTTTCAACATGCTGAGAGAGTTACGTCCTTGTTAAAATAAAATCATTACTTTTTTTCTACACAAACTAAATGGGAGATGTGATCGAGTTTTAAAAATCCTTTAAATTGATTTTTAAACTGCAGCCACGACGGGCCTGCATTCATTTTCACTTTTGCATGCAACTGTTCATTCCACGGGTAAATAAATTGACGAATAAACAATAAAAATGCAAGCCGTTATGTAGTATTTTTCCACAGCAACCGATATCCGTTCCTCTAAAAGAAGAGGCGGTGTGCGTATGGCAGACACATTCGGCTTTGTGCCCAAGTTTTACGTGCTAATCAATAGTCCCGTTCCACTGTGATAACCCATCACAGGGTGGGGAAATTGATCTTTTAATAAAATAACACGGACAGATTCAAGCGGACATTAGAAGACGGCAGCTCCCAGCCACTGCACTGTAAAACAGGAACATCCACATCGTGCCTCTTTATCAGTTACCCATCGATCGGGATCCACCCTCTACCTCAATGGTCAATGGGTGTGAAGCTTTAGTGTTTAGATGTGTTCTGGCTGCTACAGACCAGTTATTTGGCTCTCACTCATAACAACACAGGTGTGGGAAACAAGTAGGGACACATATTTTATTTACTGATCATATGTGTGTTGTGTAGGAGTGTAGTTATTGTACTTACTTACCAGATATGACTTACACAGATATTCCACTCATTTTGTGGACGCAGTTACATTTGAGGATGGCCAAGTAATTTTTGGAGATTTACTGCATCCAGGCTGCTAAATGTTGTCACGTTATTGTAAATGAATGGATACAAATAACAAATAATCATGTTTTGTGTAATGCAACTTTCAAAATTCATATCACAGTCAAAATGATGAAAAATGCAAAATGATAATTAGCAAAGAAATGCAACATGGTTTTTCAAATAATCATCGACATTTGACATGCATAATTCACACTTTGTGAGCACAACAGCTGTCAAATCTGTTTTTGCAAGTAAAATTACATTTGGGACATTTATTGTGGATAGAGTTACATTTATGATTGGCCACACGATGCTTGGCAGTGATTTATCATGTCCTCTTTGCTAAAGCAGCTCATACAGAAATATTTTGATCACGATTGCGGGTACTGAGGTTCCAGATGAACATGATGGGGGATGCCTTGCAAATCAGACCAGCCTCAAGCCTTTTCAGCCCAGCCAATCACATAGGCAGACCCAAAAGTTAGTTACTGCAAAAACATAGAGTTCTTTTTTTAAGTGAATTGTTTCATAGGCTCAACCATTGAATAACCAAATTTCTCAGTTCCACCTCAGGTGAGTTCTGTTAGTTTCAGTATGCCCAAGTAAACTGTACATAATTGGAAATATTTTACAGACTGGCCAACAGGTTTCAAGCCTGGTAACTGAGATTATTTCTGGCTCTATATATACATATGCATACAGTGGGGTCCAAAAGTCTGATGACACCACCAAGATGTGTTTGTTTTCATCATTCATCAAAATCTATACTCAGCTCATATATCTGAAGCAAGATTACATCTTTTTTTTTTTTTACTAACGTCAAGTCAAAACATTTAGCTAATGCTAAAGAAGGTCAAAAGTGCTCAAAATTGGACAAATGGCTTCACAGGTGTGTCTGATTAGTTAGGTGTGTTCAATTGCTTCTTTAGTATAGGTATAAGAGAGCTTTCAGTATGTAGTCTCGACTCTAAGCTTTTGATCGGCTTTTGAGTCTGTTATTGAAAAATGTCATCATAAGTTATCTTAACTATCACTCTTCAACTGTGTTATGTTGCTAGGATTTATATAGTAGCTAAAACAAATGTGTTTTTACCTAGGTAGCGAAGTTAGATAATGTTAGTAGCTGTAACTTATTATTTCTAGCTTTGTCACTAGCTGACGGTAGCTAAATTAATGTTATAGTTGGTGCCGTTCGATCAGTGTTGTGTGAAACTGCTGTGATCACTGACCTGGCAAAATATATTTTAAGCAAAATATCCACCTTGCTCTCTCGAGGTGATTTGCCCACACTTCTTGTGATTCAGAATAATGTTAAAGCATACCATAAAATTCAAAACTCGCTTTGGACTTTTAGGTTAAAAATAGGTAACAGTTATTAGCCTACAGCTGGTTTCTGTGCCGTGGAAGTTTAACGTGAGCATCAGAGACAGAGCGAGTAAAATTAGACTCAGGAGAAATATCGCAGGCAAGGAGACTGTTGTCAAACAGATTTGTTGTTCAAAGGTCGTTTGAATGTTCAGTTAGCGTGTGTTATCATGTGGCTACAAAATTTATGCCCCAATGTTAAGTCAATGGGCAATTAATTTCAGGTATCATAGAATTATAAAGGTTTATTTAAAAACTGTACAATAAACAGAAATGTGAACCAGCAAAAGCATTAGTCAATGTCATGCCTGACATATCGCTGTGTAGGGGACGAAAAGTAATTGGACAAATTAACATAAACTTAAATAAAGTTTTCATATTTAATATCCTTTGCATGCCATGACTTCCTGATGTCTGTGACCCAACAACATCAAAAGACTCTTTTTTGATATCTTATTTTCTGTTACTCTTACAAGAGTTACTATAACCTCTGCATTTGAATGGATCCCTATGGCAATTGGGGGGGGGGGGGGGGGGGGGGGGGTCTAGATTAAGCTGTCAATTACGCTGAGACAGTATGGATCACATGGTTGGCTAAATGGCTCTAAGTCATCAAGGGTCTGAGGTATCAAACGAGCCTCAAACCATTATTCTGCTGCGAGATATGAAGTAGATATGGATGATCACTTTAAGGGTCAATAGGAAAATTAGTGAGGAAAAACAACCCTTAAAGTGATCCATCCATATCTACTACATATCTGGCAGCTGAGTGATGGTGTGAGGATCGTTTGATACCTCAGAGCCTTGAAGACTTATAGCCATTTAGACAACCATGTGTTCCATACTTTTTGGGATGAATATTAATTGTGGATCAGCAGTGTATGACTGGCTCATGGGTCTACTTGCTAAGCATGCTTTCTATCTAGCTTGTTAGGCTAGCTAATTATCTGACAATATATAGTCAGATAGGCTACCTGCTGCAAGGTAGCCAAGCAAGCTAGTAATTTAACAGTCATTAAATATAAAATATAAATATAGTCATTAAATATTAAATATAGTGATGTTGACATCATGTAGCGCTGTAATGGCGACATGTAGTCCAGCTGTCTCTCGTGTTCATGTTTGTTAATTTGAATGTATTTTGTTGTGTCTGGCTTTTGTCTTTTGTTTTTTTCATGCGCTGTGTGTCTATTGTGGGACTGGGAAGCGTGCTGGAGATTTGTCGGGGCACTCCTGCTGCTCATTATTATAATATTGATGAATTGTATATTCAGGGTAATTTTGTTTGTGGTCGTCACCATGGAGACACATTCACAACATATGCTCGGGAATGTCCGTTGAACCTGCAGCCACAAAGTTTACCATCGTTGTTCACCGGAGTTGAAGATGTCGGGACGTTATATAGGCTAGTTCGGTGGTTGGGACTCGGGACTGATCTAGGACTGCAGGCAATCTTCAAAAGGCCACCAGGGAAGAGAAAGGAGAAGATAATGTGGGGGAGGAGTGATGTGACGACTGGGAAGGCTGGTGCATTTCGGTGCTCCGTTTCGACAGTGTACAGAGAGGAGGAAAGTCGTGGAGGCGGAGTTTGTGTGTTGGACTGCTTAATAATGACACTGGACATCTTGGGACAGCGGGACTATTTTTAATCATGGCTGTATTCCACTTTAATTCACTTAATTAATTTGATTAATGCAATGATTATATTGAATGTCTTTGTTTGATATGTTTGTGTGTTGTGGGTCTGTCTATGTCTTTTTTGTTGTTGCTGGGGCTACAACTGAAGTTCCCTAGCGGGAAAATAAAAGTTATTCTTTTCTATTCTATTCTATTCTATTATATTATAGTTATAAGCTATACAGCTAACATAATGCTTGCTGCAAGCTATCTCGCTAGCTAACACATCCTTCCATCTCAGCACTGGGAAACAGCCATAATCCCTGTTTGATTCAAATTCCTTAAAGTGAATGTATGTGCCATGGTGACCATGTTTTTGTCATCTTATAAAAAATCCCCATGTTACTACATTGACACGTTTACTCTCCTCAAACACTCAAAAGCTACAGGGGTCACTATCCCCTAGTATCTTATCACACCAAGAGGACGAAAAACGCATTTACCCAAGATTTCAATAATGTGGGCATCAGAAAAAATGTAATGAAGCTACAACCAATTTTTTATTGCTAATAAGATTCAAAATCAAAAAGATTTACAAAACACACCCTCACTGAGCCATGTGTTGTGTACAATCATCTCCAAGTTCAGCTCCAGGGCTAGACAGCCCATTCAGTCTCTCCTGCCTACTTTTTGTTTAAGCAGCAACCTTTGGCAACCTTTTCTGCTGGTCCGTTTTTTAAACTAAGATCCATTTCTGCATTTATAAGGCATTTTCATTGACTTGTCTTGATTGCTTTGTTGAAGCTTGGACTCTCTTTCCTATCTTCCTGACTATACTAGCTGACTGACATTCAAATTTCACTTCTAAAACTACCTAAAATATATACAATACAGTCATTAAATATATATATATATATACAAGAAAATAAGACCAATCCCCGATTTCTATTCAGAACAGTTGCTGAACTAACTAATAATCATGCAACAACCAACCCTCAAATTCCAGTCTCATGTAGTAGTAATGATTTCTCGAATTTCTTTAGTGGTAAAATTATTGAAATTAGGGAAAAGATCACACAAGTTAGTGACCATGGTTTTGACGATATAGAACTGCCTCCTAGACACACTGAACGTCTTGAATCATTTACTCCAATACTTGAGAGCGAGCTAATTCAGTTAGTTTCTTCTTCAAAATCATCCACCTGTCTTCTAGACCCCATACCCACAAAGTTATTGAAGGAGATATTGCCTATGCTCATCAAACCAATTATTCATTTAATTAACTCATCATTGCTATCGGGCCATGTTCCTACATCCTTTAAATTGGCAGAAATCAAGCCACTACTTAAGAAACCAAATTTGGATCCCACTGTCCTGGCCAATTATAGACCCATTTCAAACCTCCCATTTTTATCAAAGATTCTTGAGAAATGTGTAGCACAACAGCTTTCTTCATTTTTACATACTTATAATGTGTATGAGAGGTTTCAATCTGGGTTTAGGAAGCACCATAGCACCGAGACCGCCCTTGCCCTAGTAATGAATGATTTGTTCCTCTCTCTGGACTGTGGCTGTATTTCTATTATTGTTTTACTTGACCTGAGCGCTGCCTTTGATACTATAGACCATAATATTCTCCTCTGCAGGTTAGAAAATTTAGTTGGTCTTACCGGGCATGCTCTTATGTGGTTTAAATCTTATCTCTATGATAGATCCCAGTTTGTTAGGGTAAACAGTCAGTCCTCTGAATTTTCTAAGGTGAACTTTGGAGTACCACAAGGATCGGTCTTGGGTCCTCTGCTCTTTTCTCTTTACATGCTCCCTCTTGGGAACATTATAAGCAGACATGGGGCCCTATCTTGGCGATCTTGGCGCTTAGTCTAAGCGCATGGCGCTAAGTCCATTTAGGGCGTGTCCAAGTCCACTTTTGCTATTTTAACGGCGTGTTTTTTTGGCGCTAAGCACGGCGCATGGCGCAACTGGGCTGAACCTAGTCGCTTCATTAATTATAGGTGTGTCTTGGGCGTGAAATTCAATAAACCAATCAAAATGTCATATCCCATTCCCTTTAAAAGCCTGCTTTTCCACCTTGCTTATGATGGCGAAACAGACATGCTCGTGCGTGTTTAGTGTGATCAAGGAATAGGCTAAATGGAGTATGATCAATATTATTCGGACTAACCATTAGCCTATGAGTTCCCGGTAATTCCAGACAGGGCTGTTATTTTACAAAATATGTGCGGTTAAATTTCGTTAAAAGGACCTGCAACAGCTGAGAATAAGCTATCAATGGCTTCAGTCTCACCTTAGAAAACGCCAAATTAGCCTGCTTGTTCAGCGAATTTCGTTTGATACAATAAAGCTGTCAGGTTCGCAACCCATAAGTTCACGCATATTTCCCCTTGTTTAATAATGTCCTGTTTATGGAAATGTGACCAACCTGTTTTACTCGTAGCGTAATCCTTTAAAACAATCCACTTTCCCAGGAAGACCGTTAAACGTGCGACTTACAGCAGGGGAAACAGAACATGCAGCTCACGTGCAGAGAATGGCATTAAAATTAATTGTGAATTAATTGTGTAACGTGCTGCAAATTTGTTTTAGTTTCTAATGAGACGCTTAGTTCTCTTTAAAATCGTTTTGTTCAGTTAATGAATAACGGGTGAAATCAGCTGGGTTTTAAACGGTGAGAGTATGGAAACCTGGTCACTGTAATTTAAAAAAATATGAAGGACGAAGAATAGCTAAGGTTACAATTTAGTTAACATGGTGACATCTCCGTTTTTTAACCATAGGCTATCGAAAAAAACCTTATGCACAGCGAATTCGCTGTAGCCTAGGCTATTTGAAAAACAATAAATGCAATATTCACTGGACAAGGTTTTGAACTTTTTTCAGTCACAAACCATTCTATTTACTTACAGGCTGTATTCATAGATAAACAGAGCTGTATTGTAATGACATCTGAAGCGCATTTTCAGAACTTAAATGTCCGTCTATTTCCGTGCGCGAGTTTTCCATTGAATGACAATTCACGCATTAGGTGCAAAGACAATTTGCGCATTAGGCTTGATAGCTATAGGTGTTATCAGCTCCTTTTTAATGGATAGCCATTGTCCCGTACCATCGCACATCGCCTGGATGTTGATGGAGTGGGCTGAGAGCAATGTAATGTGGCATTGTTTCCCTTCACTGAGGGAAAGGTATGTGGACCTATGGAACCTTTTATTATTATGCATTTTTGATATAGCCTACACAATAATAATATTTCACATTGTGATCTAGATATTTTAGTCATGCCTGTGCACGCCCCTGTGTGTAACAGACAGGAGGGTATGCGCGTTGTGCACACGCCTATGTAGACGCACTTATATGCGCCGTTAAAATAGCATGTAAACAACTGCGACATGACTTTAGACCAGGTTTGTGGTGGTTCTAGCGCAAGCGCTTTCTGCTGGCTCAAGATAGCAATACGCCAAAAAGAATCCTGGCCACTCCTCATCTTAGGACCAACACGCCCAGTTCACTAATGATGGCGCAAGAGTTACGCCGTCAAACATGCTAGTTTGACGGTGTAAGCGTTAGGCGTTATTATGGACCTAGCGCCGGGTGTAAGATAGCAAAGACACTTGCGTTTGCGTTAGCGCCGCTTTGCGCCGGGTGTAAGATAGGGCCCATGGTGTTAACTACCACTGCTACGCAGATGACACACAACTTTATATATCAGTTAAGCCAGATGAAGTTGACCAGTTGTCTAAACTAGAGACCTGTCTCAAAGATGTAAAGGCCTGGATGACCCAAAATTTCCTCTTATTGAACTCAGATAAGACTGAGATATTAGTATTAGGTCCCAAATCCCTTCGAGATAAATTCTTACAGCTTCCCTTAAATTTAGATTGCTTCTCTGTCTCCCCTAACAAGGTTGTTAAAAACCTTGGTGTAATTATTGATTCAGATCTCTCCTTTCAGCCCCATATTAACAATATCACAAGAATGGCCTTCTTCCACCTGAGGAATATATCTAAATTAAGGAAGGCGTTGTCCCTGGAGGATGCTGAAAAAATGGTTCATGCCTTTGTAACCTCTCGACTAGATTACTGCAATGCATTATTGTCTGGTTGCACTGGCTCAGCCCTGAATCGCCTCCAATTTGTACAGAATGGGGGGGGGGCGGCTAACCTTCTCTTTTCCTCTCTCACCCTGAGCTGCAGTTACTCCGGCCCGTCCCCCTCTCACCCTGAGTTTGCAGACTGCTCCAGTTATGCCCCTCACCCTGAGTTTGCAGACTGCTTCGGACCCGTCCCTCCTTTGGTTTATCCTCCCGACTTCACGCAACCGGAGTCCCAGATGCATCACCCCGCCCCCTTTGAACTGATGATTGAACTGATTATTGAATTGACTAAAAAGCGCTATACAAATAAAATTGAATTGAATTGAATTGAATTAAAATAGTTCAATTTCACCGCCAAAACTAATAGCCATGGCTACATCATTCTGCATCATGACGTTATAAAAATAGACACATGCCATTGGACAACAACATTAGCAGGCCACACAGGCATATTTCCCAGCAATCTTTGTATATCAGAAAATAAGGCAATACTACTGCAAAAGAAAGTAGCCTACCACAGATCATTATTATTATTATTATTATTATTATTAATATAGTTTTTTTCAATGCATTGTCTGCACGAGCATGTTCAGAGGCTATTGTAAATTTTTAAAAGTGAGTAACCATGTTTGATATGTTTGTTGAACTGGGGGTATAATACAAATTCTGTAATAGCTTGTACATTACTGTAAGTTCTTTATTTTCTTGCGCCACGATCGCGTTTGGTTGTGAAAGTAGGGGAGTAAAAATGACTACAGTTTGTCTTTAATATTTCCCTTTGGTCCTTTATTGGCAAACAAAGACCAATACTTCACAAAAAAGGGAGAGCTTAAGGATGGTAAAGCAGACAACTCAGTCAAAAAGAAAGGGACAGAGAGAGATTAAAAGCAGGGGGTGAGAGAGAATGAGCGCGCTGTAGTTTAAGCCTGATAGTTTTCAAAGTGTATATCCATCAATTTGTAATAGTGTTGCAACAGTCTGCTGCTCCTGGACTCACTACATGACAAGGAATTCTAATTTTTACTGCAGCTGACCTGATTCTGCTCTGTTCCACTGAAAAGGGGCTTCCAAGGAGTTTGTTTCTGCTGGAGGAATACTATCAGAACCAGGCCCTGTCAGTAACCATGACCCAAAATGAAAATATCTGACCCAGCTTTCAGGTATTTCTTTGCCATATGACACTAAGTGTTGCAATACCAGACATCCTACATTTACTTAGGTTTACAAAGCTTAGTAGGGAGCTTCAACCTGGTGGTGAATTAACTGTGACAATGCTTTTATTCCATAAAGGAAAATAAGTTCAAATGAACAATTAGCCTATTACCCCCTATGGCAGAGGAGTACAGAGTTAACTCACAGATGTAAGATTTTCTCAAGGCAAAAAATATGTAACAGAAATGATGCATGTAGTGTTCTGCAAGAAATATTCTGTGTAAAGGCTGATACACAGTCAGCATAGATGCTCCCACAAGCACTTGGTGACAACATCACACAATGCAGGAAGCCCATGCAGGCTCAACATTCATAGGGAAATAGTGTGTTGATATAGTAACTTTACGCATGCGCGAGGTAGTGTTGTGGTGCTATGCATTGCAATGCATGGCTGTAGTTAAACTGGTATTTGTCATAGGGGAAACCAAACAGAACAATAAAAATCTCTAGTATAAGTTTATCTGTATATATTTAAAGCTGAATAAAATAAGATGCAATAAGACGCAACTCAATCATAGCTTTGTAACTACTTTCATTTTAGTGTAGGCCCTCAGTTTAATTGTGTAGGCCCTCAGTGTTGAAAAAATTTTAAATCGGAATTTATCAAGTGCTTAAAATGCCTTAGGACTTAAAAATAAAGGCAGTAATTGAAATAAACATGAAAATAAATTGTTTGGTAAAGTTATATTTTCACACAAGATTGATTAAACAGTTGAACGTAAGTACATTGAGCATCACAAAACATTTTCAGATACATTTGCATTTAGTATGTCTCAGGCGTAAGAGCCTACACTTCTCCAAATAAAGAACATATGCCCCAGTTTTGAGAGCATCTCAAGAGTAGAAAGGCTGCCACTCTTTTACAGATAGAGGAGGGAATGTGTTACATGGCAGCACAATCGGAGGGAAAGTGATGCAAGTTAAAAAAAAAAACACACGCACACACACACACACACACACACACACACACACACACACACACACATTCTTAATAGGAAGGCCATTTTTCATTATTATCTTTATGTAAATATATCTTTCTATTTTGTTCCATTTGTTATTTGATATTTCTTAATGTGCTTCGGCAACATACTGTGTGTATTTGTCGTGCCAATAAAGCTAATTTGAATTTCAAATGTGAGTTTCAGAGAGAGAGAGAGAAAACAGGATGAGAGTGAGCAGCAAGGGATGGAGATGGAACAGAAAAGATAAAAGAAAGCAAGGAAAGGGAAGAGATTTAGAACAGGGGGGGAAAGAATGAGTAAAAGTGTCAAAGGCTTAATAGTGTACCAAAAGTAACATTGTCCCTTGTAATGTTACAAACACATTACTAGGAATGTGTGCTGTGTCTATAACTGAACCTCAGACCTGTGGGGTGTGGTAATTATCACCGTGTACTGTGGCTGGTCAGGGAAATTGGAAAATTGTGATCTTTCGATTTATTAATACCAGCCATTGGTTCATAGTGTTAGTTATCCTTACACCAAGACTGCTTTCAGTTACAAGCTCTACATTCGTTTTGTTTGGAAATATGGTATCGTATTTCCAGTGGATCTTGTAAACAAATACTATACATTTTATTTTATCAAAAGATAAAGGAATTGAGTTGCTCATTCAAACAATTAATTGAATGAGAAATCTTACAAGACAGAAACATAACAAACAGCACCTCAGAACAAGTAGGCTATTGTAAAACTCTGGCAGTACAGGACAATAGAGGTGTTTTCACTATCTTAAGGCTGGAACCTAACGAGGCAGTGCCCTCTAGTGGACAATGGGGAAACTATTATGTCCTCAAACCCTGGCTGATATACTAAATGATCTCTTGACCCTCTCTTGATCTATTTTTGAGTTCCCGTGAATGTGGAGTAAAGTTAAATATAATGTAAGCACCACACACACACACACACACACACACACACACACACACACACACACACACACACACACACACACACACACACACAGAGCTGCGCTTACAAGCTCATCTGATTTTTCAGATCACGAATGAGAACAATATCTGTGGAAGAAATATGATTTTTGTTGGCATTCCACTCAATTTGTAATCTGATTGAATGTGCCCAATTAAAGCAGGCAAATCTTCATATAATTGCCACAGCAAAAGGTAGTCACTGACAGTAAAGTAGAAAGAAAATGGTTATGATCAGGTTTTTGAATGGAAAAAAAACTAAACTTGTAAGCTATCTGACCGGGAAAAGCAATGACACAACTTCTCCAAAAGGTATGGCATTATAGAGGTTGTTTGAACCTTTTCTCTTGGGGCTGTGTTCTATTCAGTTATATTACAGTTTTGTCAGTGAAAACCAGTCAACATATTATTTCTCACTATATTAAAGACTCACGTCAAACTGAGATGCAATAGCTTGTCAACTGACTGGTGATGGAAATAGTTTGATGGTAGTCTCCGTTTAGGGGAACACAAGCTGGTTTATTTTCTGATTTGAAACGGCAACTACCCTCCAAGACTCACACTTAAGATAACCCTGTGATTCTCAAATTCAACTGTCAGATATTTTTGGATCAGCAATTTCCCTTCCTAAATGTGTGGTTGTAAAAATTGAAGGCCTATTTCTCTAGCAAGCTGATAGCAAAGAGCTAGAGGCCTGCATGGGGAGGATAACCCAGAAGCTGTAGTGATTCCTGGTCAAAAGGAATAATAGTTTTTCTGTTTAGCTGGGACTCTCCCTCCTTGACTGAAGATGTCCAGTAAATTATGGTCAGTTCTGAGTCCTAGGTCATCATAAATATGGTCTAAAGTGAACAAAAAGATCTCAGCTACTGTAAGTCTAAGCAACATAGCAATGAGGCTCATGGCCAAACAGTAATACAAAGACTGTGCTACTAAACCATCACACCAACAAACAACCCATTTATTTTGCTGGTTTATTAAACAGCCCTAGGTGGGTCTGTGAAAACTTAAGCCGAGGCAAAGTGTTTTGCTGGATATTTCAAGCATTTATAAATCGGCCCTTTAATGGCCATTGATCTTGTGTTTGCTTGTTGAAACACACTATTCACTTTTCATGTGTCTACATTGTATGTGAGTTGACTTATCTTACAAAGAGTAATATTACAAACAAGTAACAGGAAGTAACAATTCTGAGTTATAATAGCAGTTGATTGACATGTTAAAAGACGGGCACGCTGCTCAAGTCTGACAATACAGCCTCTCAGCAGATACAAATAAAGAGTGAATCTTCATTCATAGACTGCATGTGTGAGAAACAGGGTGCATCTGTGGACAATGTGGTTCATCTGTGAGAAGCACGGTGCATTTGTGAAAGATATGGTGCATCTGTGAGAATCAGGGTGCATCTGTGAGACACAAGGTACATCTGTGAGACACAGGGTGCATCTGCGAGAAACAGACTGCATCTGTGAGACACATGGTGTATCTGTGAGAAACAGGGTGCATCTGTGAGACACAGTGTGTGTGCATCTGTGAGACACATGGTGCATCTATGAGGTGTATTGTGCATCTGTGAGAAACAGTGTATTTATGAGACATGTGGTGCCTCTGTGAGACACAGCGTCCGTTTGGAAGAAACATACTCCATTTGTGAGAAATTGTTTGCACCATAGAGAAAGCCATCCTGCCATCCATTGCCGATTGCAAATATCAGAATTCAAGAATCCTTTAGCACAGTGGTCCCCAACCCTGTTCCTGGAGGTCAACCGTCCTGTAGGTTTTCACTCCGACCCTAACAAAGCACACCTCATTCAACAGCTAGAGGTCTCGTTGAGCTGCTAATTAGCAGAATCAGGTGTGCCAAATTACGGTTGAACTGAATTAAATTAAAGGCTAAATCAAAAAACTGAAAAAAATGAAATTTTCTTCTTCAAATAGGCAATAAAACCTTGAGATGATTACATGGTTAGACTGAGAGAAAACAAATGGTCATGTGAAACTACATAGTAAGCACAAAGCTTTTCCATAATTATAAACTTCATTAACCTCATGCTGATCCTGAGAAAAGCCAGCCCCTTTTTAGGGTCCTGTGAAATAGGGTCTTTCTGAGGACAATTCCATTCAAAGTATTGGAATTAATTCCAATTCAGTTCATGAATTGAAGTTCATTTTAATTATGAAAAATAATTTTAATTATGAAAAAACTCCAGAACACAAAATTTGAATTGGAATTACAGGCAGTATTACAGGAAGTTTTTCATTTTGAATGCACTTGTTCTATTGGAACTAGAATTACTGGGAGTTTTTATTTTTAATGCACTTTTTTAGTGTAATGTTTTGTACTTCGTGATTGATTAATTGTTGCCTTTGGTAAAGCACTTTGAGATCTCTGTATGATGAAAAGTGCTATATAGATAAATAAAATGTATTATTATTAATTACAGGAAGTAGAATTTAATTAATTGACTCAAATAAATTCTATTTTCCTTTATAGAGTGAATGAAAGCCTTATTCAGTTAGACAAATATGCCTTTGTCAGTTTCCAAAACATGCCACTTATCATTGAAATACTACCTAGCTTAGAAAGCAGATGTCAAATAATGTTATTAAAACATAGGCTACTGTATAGTTATCAGTTGTTGACAAGTTGTTTTTCTTTACTCTTAATTTTCTGTAATGCATTCTGGGATGCTTTTAATGTAAAACAATCAAATGAATCATCATAGACTGCACAGTTATCTTTAAGTATTAACAAATTGTATTTGAATGGTGTGTGTTTTAAACAGTAAAGGTTTATCCTGCTTTAGATAGTACCTGTACAAGTATGTCATTGATATCCTAGAAAACATCGACATTGACACAATTCAGTAGAAATCTTTTCACCAATTTCAATTCAAATTCAGAATTGACCCCAACCCCGGCAGGTCAACTTGAGCAGCTCTTCTCTTCAAAAGGATTGTTTGCCATAGAGTATGTGAAATATGGAACATTTTACGTTTAGGCCATGTATAGCTGTTGCTTGGATTCATCGTCTAAAACCTGGGTTTTCAAGAGGGGACCTGTGGACCCCTGTGGGTCATTGAAGCTACTGTAGAGGGTCTCTCGCCAGGCTTGATATGCAATGACTATATACAGATTTGGGAAACGTTTTTAAAAATATAACACTTTTGAACTTATGATGGCGGTCCCATGGATGCCTTTGAGCCTGAGTGGGGGTCCTTGAATCAGAAAAAGTTTGAAAACCCCTGGTCTACAATATCCCTCAATAGACATGAAACGTGTGACATGAAGAACAATTATAAATGTTTTACAGTTCAGGAATCACAGTTGTAGTAACAAGAACCAGCATACACAGGATCAGGCCGGAGAACCCCTGTAGCCCTTATTGAGCAAATTATACTGGTTGAAGCCCTCGCTCCCTGTGATTCCAATTGTGTACTTCATCAAAACTTTAGCACCCCTTCCAGCCATAGTCACAGGGTAGCATGGTCAGGATTTCATATAAAATGTAGGTTGCATTTTATATCAAATCACGGCAATGGAGCCGTAACCGACAGCACCACTTGGGACGTGCCGATTTCCTGTTTGTATTGAGGTATTTTATTGATTGTCAATGGTGACATTATTGCGAACATGAACAAAAAAACTCAATAAACTTTAAAGCACATTGACACTGCGTTCCACCTTTGACCGAAGTCGACTGAAAGGACTGCCATGGCTTTATAAAACATAATGAACAATGTTTTGAAAATGAAACTTAGGCAGCTCAATTTTAGAACTGGGGTTTGTCAGCATCTTCTGTGAAGAAACAAATCTTTATACCACCCTCCATCCCCCACCCTGTACATATTGTGTTTACTGAATTGATCAGTCTACATACAAACTAAAGCTGGCCATTCAAAAACACTTGCAAGGCTGCTAAGCTCTGTTTATGGTCCCCCACTGCCCATGGATGTTTCCGTAATGCAACACTTATGTCCTAGCTCAAATGGAACACCCCTCAGACCCTCCTTCACCCTGTGCACTTACTGTTGTTAAACATTTGTTGTCATTTTACCATACTGTTTAAGTGCCCCGGATTAACTGCCTCCTTCACCGTGCACTTTACTCACCCAACCACCCTTTCTGAAAATCTCCAGTCAGCTCAAGTCTTGATACATTCATTAATTCACATTCTTCGTGTTGGGGAGGTTTTCTTCCCGGATGTAGATCAAAATGGTTATCCACAGGTGGCCCAGGTTTTTTCATCCTGCTTAGCGCCGCCCCAACCCTCATGTTTTCTTATATCTGAAACCCACAAAGCCCCCTTCGCTGGTGACCTGTGCGCACCTCTCCCGCTCTCACACCTGCTGTTTGAAAGGTAGCCGAGAAGCTACAAGGAGGGCAGCAGGTTGGGGGTTGTAGGGGCGAGAGGATCTCTTGAGGTGGTGTGTTCATAGGCAGGGGAAAGCTTGTGTTCATTTTCAAGATCCCCTGTATTACTTTCCAAGAAGACTCTTACATAAGAGTTATGTAAGGCTTTCATGAGCCGTACCTAAATACACTGCCCGGCCAAAAAAAAAGTCGCACACTCTAATATTTCGTTGGACCGCCTTTAGCTTTGATTACGGCACGCATTTGTTGTGGCATTGTTTCGACAACCTTATGCAATGTCACAACATTTATTTCCATCCAGAGTAGCATAAGTTTTTGGCTGAGATCTTGTATTGACGACGGGAGAGTCGAACCACTCCGTAAAGTGTTCTCCAGCACATCCCAAAGACTTTCAATGGGGTTAAGGTCAGGAATCTGGTGGCTAATTCATGTGTGAAAATGATTCCTCATGCTCCCTGAACCACTCTTCACAATTTGAGCCCGATGAATCTTGGCATTGTCATCCTGGCATATGCCCATTTATGGGATAACCTGGTCATTCAGTACATTCAGGTACTTCGCTGACTTCATTTTATTTCTGCATAATGTTGCTGAGCCTAGACCTGACCAACTGAAGCAACCCCAGATCATAACACTGCCTCCAGAGGCTTGTACAGTGGGCACTATGCATGACGGGTGCAATGGCGACTTTTTTTTTGGCCGGGCAGTGTATTATTGCCAAAGAGTTACTTGTCATCATCATACCTTTTACAACAGAGCATTGTGGTATTGTCACTTAGTTATGACACAGTGGGAGCCATGGCATGCTCATATAAGTGATTTATTGATATTTGTGCGGGCGTATTGAGGTATATCACTGATTGAAAAGCCACTTCATCTGTTAGGCCACTTGTGCAGGATCTGGGCTCATCTAAAAAGTACAGACTGGGTTATTGTGTTGTAGGCATTAATTTAGGATTAATTTAGACTCGTCCTACTAGTGGTGGGGTGGGTTTAAAACCAGGGTTCCTCTGATTACCACTGCATTCGATCCTCCCAGAGAAATGCCTCACCTCCAGTCTCTGCTAGCTTTCCAATAATACAGTGAAACCAGGGTTCCTCTGATTACCACTGCATTCGGTCCTCCCAGAGAAATGCCTCACCTCCAGTCTGTGCTAGCTTTCCAATAATACAGTGAAACCAGGGTTCCTCTGATTACCACTGCATTCGGTCCTCCCAGAGAAATGCCTCACCTCCAGTCTGTGCTAGCTTTCCAATAATACAGTGAAACCAGGGTTCCTCTGATTACCACTGCATTCGGTCCTCCCAGAGAAATGCCTCACCTCCAGTCTGTGCTAGCTTTCCAATAATACAGTGAAACCAGGGTTCCTCTGATTACCACTGCATTCGGTCCTCCCAGAGAAATGCCTCACCTCCAGTCTGTGCTAGCTTTCCAATAATACAGTGAAACCAGGGTTCCTCTGATTACCACTGCATTCGGTCCTCTCAGAGAAATGCCTCACCTCCAGTCTGTGCTAGCTTTCCAGTAATACAGTGTTGACTGTAGTGTAGAAAATGGTCACTGGCTCATAGTTGAGCACACTGGTGCACACTTGAGCTGTGGTGCTTCGTATCTGCGGCACAGCAGTGCCTGGAGAGGCACTATTTAAAAGGAAAAAGAAGCCTCCTGGTGTGAATGGGTGCACTGCAGCAGATCTGTTAGGGGGAGATGGTGGTTGTTCTGGGCTACTGACGGATGCCTTCACATTAACCTCAGTCATGTATATTCCCAGTGACAGGCCGTTGACTGCCAAACCCAAAGGCAACCTCCTTTGAGGAAACAAGCTGCCCTCATGCTTTACCAGTGGCCAAAGCACGTCCAATGGTCAAATACCAGCTGAAGCAAGCGGCCATTGACAATCCGAAACAACTGAGACCTGGTTGATTCTGTCGCACCTATCATGGTAAAATCCTAACAAGCCAACACTCCTTAATGTCTTGCTGACAAGAAAGCCTTGACTTTGATGGAGGAAATCTATAATCCATCTCCTGCATTCTGTCATGTCTGGTGAATTTACTTTATTTATTTGTTTTCCCCTCTGCTCCGACTGGACTATTGATTGTGTAACTTGCAAAGTTGGCTGGGGCTTTTTCATAAATACATGAAATCCCCCCATCCCCAGTCCTTGTACTGTGTCTGCATTACAGTCTTGGTTTAGATTAACCCCAGGGACATACTGACATACTGGGAATTCTGGGAATGGACACATCTTTGGTGTGTTTCCGTTCGTGGCAGCTGGTGTTAACTGAGCCCCTCTCCCTCAGAGTTGTGTAATTGCTTAATTTTCCCCTCACTTTTTGTTCATGACCACATGAGCAATGACTGTGTATGGTGGACCCTTAAACCATCCTAGTGTCTACGTTCTTGGTATGCTTGCAGGGCCTCTGTATTCACTAGTTTGTTTTACACTGTAAAATACCTTTATTTTTATATTTCATCACACCACCAAAAATGTATTTAATGCCATTGTCCTTATACTCCTAACCATTTTGGCTTGCGTAGTGGATGCACACAATGCAATTACGGCCAACAATACAGGTCTCAAATCTTCAGACTTTGAGAGAGCTTCCTCACCCATGATGCTTCAGACCAGCATGTGTGGCCCATGCCCCCCGAGTAACTGCTTGTTAGCTACTCCCACAGTACTCACCCTGGTACTTGAACACAAGCTCCTGTGCACCTTTGTCAGATAGAGAGCATGTTGAAAAGAAGGATCTCCTTACTAGACAATAATAGGGCACTCTGGGCTCTCCCAGCATGTGGTGACGAACCACTTGCCTGATATGAATGGTGGTGGATGACAGCAGGGAGAAAGTGCATGTTGAGTCCTGTCAAAGAAGCATTCAAGTCTGTCTCCCTTTTGTTGGCCTGTACCTCATTGTATTGTGTATAGGGTTGCCTGCAAGGAGACTTGCAGTTTTTATGAGTTGGCCATGGTGATGTAATGTTCTTCACAATGCCAATTTTTCATCAGGCAATGGCCCCAATTTCCTGTGTTGCATCACAAACTATCAAGCCCCTATTAGACTATAGTAACCATTTTATTAGTGTTGGTAATTCCTGAGTTGGGATATGTGTAAAGTAAATTCAAAGAGATAATAGTTACAGATTAATAACAATCTCATATAATCAAAAAAGCTGTTAGCTATCAAGACATAAATCTGGGTTGCTAGTGGGCTAACATACATGACCTATGTATGACTTAGCTATCTTTATCAGAAGAGAGCAAATCATGTTCTCACATTGTCCTATCAAGAAAAATACTTGTAAAATGCAAAACTGTCAAAAACAAAAACTACAGCCTTGGTAAGCTAGCTATACTAGCTAACAGGCAAGCAAAGTTTGTGAACTTAAACTATTTTTTAAACAAAGAGGGCAGTGAATTAACGCAAGGAAAGAGTGTTGGAATTCTATACGAGGGGTCAGGTCTTTTGGCAGCACAAGATGGTCATTTGTTCCAAATGGTAACAGCAGAAGGAGCCTGGAGTACAAGGTAACAATAAATAAGTGTTGGGGCCTGGACTCCTTGTTGCGCTGGCTTAGTGTAGGTCTGTTGAACTCTTTCCTTTCTTGATCAGACCGGTCACATGCGTGCTCTGTAGAAATGTCTTTAATTGAGTTTCTCAGGACACACCAATCTCATAAAATTGACCATTGTGTTGAACTGTGATTGCCAGGGCCTGGAAAGTGTACTGCCTTGTTAAGCACCAGTACAGCGGCGTATTTTCACAGATTGCTTTCCACTCTCCCTCTGACTGTCTGGAGAAATCCCCTTCTTTGGCTGTTGCAGTTCATTTTCATTCCAATCCGATCCAAGTACAGTAAATCCTATTTGTTCAGGGTTGCTCTGAGCTAACTCAATGGAAGGCATGCCACGTACTACACTGGGCAGTGGTATTTGTTTCCCAACCCCGCATATTTTGCTACACCTTGCAAACAGCAATAGGACAGTTATGAAATTTCACAGCTCAGGGAATATCTCATATCAAAGGACACTTTCCAACTGTGTTTAGAATGTGAGTATTCCCCTTTTGAAATATGTTCTTAATATTTAACATATTGCGAGATATTGTATTCAAGCTGGAAAATGACATGGCAGTTTCATTATGTAAACAGTTGGATTGTAAGTGACCAGTGAAACAAAACAAAAAAACTGATATAGAACCCTAAAGGACAGTATCTAATCTATCATTTGGCAATATGTTGACAAAAATAAAATGAAATTTTAAGTTTCAACCATCAATACAATTTTCTCCATATTTTATACCTTGTATCAAAAAATTGTCCCGTTTGTTTCCATATTAAGGCACACAAACCTCAAGTGTTTGATAAAATAGATTTTTTTTTTTTATTGAATTTCGTCCTTGGCTGCTGCTATTTCAAATCCCCATAGGCCAAGCCAGCAACCTCTGCAATTTCATAAGGCTGCAAGTTTCCAAAGCAACCTGCTCTAGAAACAGCCTGACCTTTATCCTTTTGATCAGAGTATTGAAGGCAGACAAAAAGCACATTCGTATAATTTAATTCCACAGCTCAAAGAAAAAGGAAAAAGGGGAAAAAAACGCTGTCTTTGTGTATCCACTCTTCAAGCTGCAGCCAAGCATTCATTACTTCTGAGCACTGTTTACTGTATAGATTTTCCCCAAGCCTAATCGCTCATATCATATTACCAAGAGCAAGGCACACAATGAGCTACAGATCATATAGGCTAATGTTTTTCCATTTCTGCCTTGATGAATTATATCAGATTGTGCCTTACCGTTCTCATCTCACTACGTTTTCATTTTTATATACAGTATTTTTGGCCGGCGCGGTTTCCTGTTTCCATTCGAATGGCAGTGAATATACCGTACAGACTACAATTAGTTGGGTTTGCTTCTGAGTGTAACAGCCACATAGAAAAGGGTTTCCAAGTTCCTTTTTTTCTGAGCGATAACAAATCACATAATCATATTTTCTAAAAATACCCACATACTGGTCGTCATATTTACTTCTTCATTGGCTCCTGAGAATTGCAACTGTTTCAATTTGCTTCAGTGTTCATTTAGACTTTTGACGATTTTCTCCATATTCTGTGGATACAAAATCTGTGTATTATTTTCAAATAACTGACTTTTGCATAATGCTTGGGCCTATAGACACATTTAAAATCAATGTATAATTCACATAGATTCACATTTAGAAAATGCACTGCTTTCCTCTGATGTACTATGCAGCACTCCATGACGGTTCTTCTGTTAAGATCTATCATCTTAATATACAGATCCTTTCCAAAAAATTTGAATATCATGGAAAAGTTTTTTTTTTTTCATAATTCCATTCAAAAAGCGAAACTTTCATAGATTATAGATTCATTACACACAAAGTGAAATATTTCTATCCTTTATTTGTTTCATTTTTCATAATTTTGGCTTACAGCTCCAGAAAACCCCCAAAACAGTATTTCAAGAAATTAGAATAGTGTGTCGAAAATCAGCATTTACTTCAGTTATTTCAGAGAATGAGTAGAGTGGCTTGACTCGAGGAATCCGACAGTAGTAGCCAATGTCCTGGATATGTCTGTACGTGGTGGTTTTTGAAGCACTGACTCCAGCCTCAGTCCACTCCCTCTGCATCTCCGCCAAATTTTGTAATCGTCTTTGCTTGACAATCCGCTGAAGCCTACGGTCATCTCTTTTGCTTGTGCACCTTCTCCTGCCACATTTTTCCCTTCCACTAAACTTTCTATTGATATGCTTGGACACTGCACTCTGTGAACAGCCAGCCTCCTTAGCGATGACCTTTTGTGGCTTACCCATCTTCTGGAGGGTGTCAATGATGGTCTTCTGGCCAATTGTCAAGTCTGCAGTCTTCCCCATACTGAACCAAACTGAGATAAACTTTGCAGGTGTTTTGAGTAAATTAGATGATAGTGTGACACTCTAAAACATTCATTCTCTGAAATACACTCTAAAACATTCATTCTCTGAAATAACTGAAGTAAATGCTGATTTTCGACACACTATTCTAATTTCTTGAAATACTGTTTTGGGGGTTTTCTGGAGCTGTAAGCCAAAATTATGAAAAATGAAACAAATAAAGGCTAGAAATATTTCACTTTGTGTGTAATGAATCTATAATCTAATGATATTCTAATTTTTTGGAAAGGATCTGTATATAAAAAAAGGTCCAGCCATTTGTAAAGGAATTGTGTAGGCATCCTGCAGGAATTGTGCAAGAGTGTCAAATTCCCATAGGTGAGGATCCATAAGTCCCTGCAGTTTTCCTGCTGGACTGTGATCAGTGCTACAGGATTTTCCTAAAATTCTGAACATCTTTTGAGTCCTGCAGGATCTAAAATTGCAGGGTTTTGGTAGTCCTGTAAGATGGGTAGATTCCTGCTTGTTCTATGAAACTCCTGCAGGATCTACACCTGCAGAAATTTTGTATTCCTGCAGGTTCTATTAAACTCCATGAGCTGCAGGACTTAGTATGCCGGCAGTCAGGACAGACTGCTTCATGCAGGACCTAGTGCAGGACGTTCGTGCAGGACCTAGTGGAGGACTCCTACAAGATATTTCATGATTACATTTTTTAAAACTGCAGGACCTGTAAAATCTATGCAGGGCATGCAGTGCATGAACCTGCACAATTCTTATTGTACCAAGTAAACTCCTGCAATATAATATACTTTAAATAGCTGAATGATCTAATGTCTTTTGAAAATAAAACATTAAGACATCTCGTCAAATGATCTGATCAATGTTGAATTTAACGTACAACATACAGAGATGGAATATAGCCTACAAAATGCACGGACCCTGTATGCAACTAGTAAAGAAAAGGTTTGTCATAATCCTGCAGGAAACTTGTGAGGGATATCTTTGCCATGCAAGAGTTTTCCCACACCAATCCTGCACCATTCCTATCACCTGTAGGTATTTCTATAGGCAAAATGCAGGGACTTAATTCCTGTAGGACATTCCTTCCTGAGACCTGCAGGATTATGGCATCTAGGCTAAAAGTAGATCTGTTGAATCTATTGCATTCCAGTGGTATTAAGTTCCAACCTTGATTTTCTTTTTGTTGGTTATTATACCTATATTTCAGTTGGTCCTGGTCTGTAACCAGTTTTTGGACACACAACGTAAAGGTAAGCACCCTTCAACAGGTGATCTTCTAAATTAAGTGCCCTCTAAATGTTTTATTTTGGTACTATTTTAACAAATACCATGAATTTTCCATGAAATACCACAAAACATCACCTACCAACGGTGGTTCTGAAACTTGGTCCGACTCCTTGGGGACCCCTGTGTATGCTGGCTTTCTTTCCAACCACAATTGCAATTCCACAATTTTAACAAGCTGTTCATTTTTCTTAATTAGGCACTTTTAATGTTCCAAGGGATGATTTACCCTCTTAAGCCACAGTACATCAGAAATAGCATGCCATGAAATATTAAAGTCCCATGTTCACATTGTGCTTATTGAGCTATATTGCAAACAATTAAGAGGTAACAAATACATTTTAACTGATA
The DNA here is from genome assembly GCA_029718625.1 of Synaphobranchus kaupii. Classification (NCBI taxonomy): domain Eukaryota; kingdom Metazoa; phylum Chordata; class Actinopteri; order Anguilliformes; family Synaphobranchidae; genus Synaphobranchus; species Synaphobranchus kaupii. Next base: position 120,591,784 of record CM056376.1, read on the forward strand.
AAATTAATGACAGAGGTGAATCAATAGGCCCCTAATTAGGTTCTTGAACACGTCTTTCCTTAAACTTATTAACACAATGCAGGGTGGTTCATTATCATTTGCTTTGTCTTCTTCATTATCTACCAAATGGATAGTTTTAGTGGCCATGTTTCCACATTTTCGCCAATTAGGAGCCTATTGATTCACCTCTGTCTTTAATTTCTTTTCTTTTTTTTACCTCTCATTATGTAATCGTTTGCAATATAGCACAATGCCAGTATGGGACTTTTATTATTTATGGAATGCATAGTTATGTCTGCATTACTATATATAAAGACATCAGGAAGTCATAGCTTGCAAATTATATGCAACAAAATGTTAAATATGATGATTTTATTTACATTTATGTTAATTTGTCCAATTAAATTGCATTCCCTAAAATGGGGGGGACTATGTATAAAAAGCTACAATTGCTACACGGTTCACCCAATATGGATGTAAATTAAAGCTGAAAGTCTGCACTTTAGCCTCAAAGTCACTGGCAGTAACACAACAAAAATTGTGTTACTGCCCAAATACTTACGGACTGCACTGTATGAGTACATTCCTTACAGTATGTTTGCATTTTATGTTTTGCCATATGCCGGCATGCTGTGTATTACAGAAATAAGGTGAATCAGTAATCAATTATTGCAATTTTAAATGGGAATGAGTGCCTGTGTCAGTGTGCAAACTGCAGATAAAATAGTGAGATAAATGTTCTGTGAAACTGTTTTCATTCAAAATAGCTGCACATTTTACAGACTTCAGCCTGCCAGAAATACTTGAAAATAAGTATGTATTCTCACAAAAGAGATTTATTCAATAGTGTCAGTTGCTCTGGGATTTTGAAATACTTGTCAAAAAATAAATAAATAAAAAACAAGGAATGAAAATTGAGGGAGAGGAAAATTACCTTGGGTGGGAATGGAAAAGACCAGGGAAAAATGAGATGGGGATTCCAGTTCTGAGCTTCCTCATCTAAGGTGCCAATGGAAGGCGGATTCCACAGTAAAATGAGAACATTCCGTCTGTAAATCTGGAGAACCTCATCCCCAGTTAAGTCTTGAACACACCCAAAGTCTGATGTTAATCATTTCTTCCATAACTGGCTGGCCCTGACCCAAGGCAAAATGAATAATAAACCATGCTTTCAAAAGTAATCCTCCTTTTCATTTTTCATGAATCAAAATACGGCTTCAAAAAAAGCCACTGTGGCCCATATTTGCAAAACACAAACTTACTAAAATGGAAACTCATCTCCAGTGACCATCATTTTGTAAGGAGACACTTACTCAGCATATTAGCCATCATAATGCAAAATACAGTGGCTTCCAGGTTTTGTCAGGTCCAGGTTAGTCCTTGCTGCACACATAGACTGTAGAAAAAATATTCACATTTCCATGGGCTTGAGAAAAGCATTTTAAAGTGAGAAGAAGTGGTGCAGTTTTGTGCTACCATGTTGTACAAAAAGTGGAGACAGAGACTGTGCAGTAGGGAGCAGGGGGACCCTTATATTGTCATTAAGTCCAGGCCAGGTCTCCCACTAAGTTTGAGACTAGTGACATGCAGTGACTAGGAAGTGCTGCAAACCTCCCCTGGTTGGTCCACACAATATTTAAATATTGTCCAAATGGCACAATAACTTAACAAATTGCCACATGGGGAGACATTAGATGAAGAAAAAGCACCTATTGCGATGACATGTTCTTGTGGGAAAAATGTATTGACTTTGTATTTTGACCGCATTGACTTACACTGAAACGGTGCCTGAAAGACCTTTAATGTAGCCAACCGCACTGACACAAGATAGCAACACTCTTAACACCAGGAAGTGAGCTTCAACAACGAAGCCCGGGCTGTGTTTCCTTATGAGCACCCTTCCATACTATTAAGTAGGCTTGTTGAGTAAGGGCAAAAACATTGTTAAGTAGGCAAAATGTTCTCTAGATCTATACTTTAAACCCCCGTATGATACACTTACAGTTGTGTTCAAATAAATAGCAGTGCATTAAAAAAAGTGAATAAAGTGCAAATATTTTTTAATAGCTTTTAGTTCCATATTTCAAATGTAGTGGAAACATTACACATTCAATTCTAAATCAAAGCATTAACAAATTTTGCATAAGTCTGGTTATTCTTTTACAGGAAGCAAATAAAGGAATATTAATCTGTTCAAAAAAATAGCAGTGTCGACATTTTTCTCTTCAAACTCAAACACTTACTGTATAAACTGAAGAAATTTTTCAAGATTTAACTTCACTTTAAATTACTGAACTAATATTTAGTTGCATAACCATTGTTTTTGATAACTGCTGCGCATCTGCGTTGCATCGAGTCAACCAACTTCTGGCACCTAGAAACAGGTATTTCAGCCCAGGATGAACAAACTACATTCCACAGTTCCTGTGAATTTTTGGGTTTTGCTTCAGAAACTGCATTTTTAATGTCACCCCACAAGTTTTCAATGGGGTTGAGGTCAGGGGATTGAGCTGGCCACTCCATTACCTCAATCCTTTTTTTCTGTAACCAAGATGTTGCTCGCTTACTCGTGGGTTTGTGGTCGTTGTCTTGTCGAAACACCCATTTCAGGGGCATTTCCTCTTCGGCATACGGCAACATAATCTCTTCAAGTATTTTGATGTATTGAAACTGATCCATGATCCCTGGTATATGATAAATAGGCACAACACCGTAGTATGAAAAACATCCCCATACCATGATTTTTGCGCCACCATGCTTCACTGTCTTCACAGTGTACTGTGGCTTGAATTCAGTACCCGGGGGTCGTCTGACGTACTGTCGACGACCACCAGACCTGAAAAGAACAATTTTACTCTCATCAGTCCACAGAATGTTACGCCATTTCTCTTTGGGCCAATCGATGTGTTCCTTGGCAAATTTTAACCGATTCTGCACATGTCGTTTTTTCAACAATGGTGCTTTACGGGGGCTTCTTGCTGATAGCTTAGCTTCGATCAAACGTCTTCTGACTGTAACAGCACTTACAGGTAATTTTAGATCATCTTTGATCTTTCTGGAGGTGATGATTGGCTGAATCTTTGCCATTCTGACTATTCTTTGATCCGTTTTAACAGTAGTTGCTCGTTTTCTTCCGCGTGTTTCGGGTTTTTGTTGCCATTTTAAAGCATTTGAGATCATTTTAGCTGAGCATCCTATAATTTGCTGCACTTCTTTATACGTTTCCCCCTCTCCAATCAACTTTTTAATCAAATTACGCTGTTCCTCCAAACAATGTTTGGAACGGCCCATTTTACTTAGCAATTCAGAAGGAAATATATTTTATAACAATGTGTGAAACATTTGCTCCCCTTCTTCCTTAATAAAGGACAATTAATGACACCAGTTTTTTCACAGAATGAATTAATTCTCTAATTAAACTCCACACTGCTGTTATTTTGAACACGCCCCTTTCAATGAATGAGTCAATTACTCAGAACAAGCAGCGTGCATGTCATGACAGTTGGGTCTGTTGTTTTTCTATTACACTACTACATCTACAAGTAAATTATTTGCCATGCAGAAATATCACTACTACTAATAACAGTGGTTCATCAGGTTACTGATGTTGTACTGCAAATTTTTTTAACACAACTGTACTTCCGGGGTTTCGCTGAGTACATTCGGGAGCACACTTTTCAAGAAGTACACAAACATTTTGGTCACACAAATATGATGTGAGCTTCGTTTAAAAAAAATGAGGCGCAGCTTCACTGACGTTTTCCTTCAAATACAACAAAAACAATACGTGACATGGCCGTGCAAGGGTGGGACGCAGGGTTGCCAGATCTGGCAAGACTTTCAGTCAAATGGCAACTCAAAGCTAGCCCAAAATATATTTTTAACCGAAACTTACTATTTAAAATAAGTGTGTGCTTTGCGACTTTACATTTTTACCTGTGACTGCACTTTGAAAGTAGCCCAATTTAGCTGTAAAACCGCGGACATAGCATCACAGGTGGGACGTCTGGTATGGTTGGAAAGACCACGGCCAAATGTTCAGCTCACCATGGGATTCCTGGCCACAGCCAGCACTGGGCTGTAGGGTGCCTCACTGTGCCATGTGCTAGTCCTTACCTGGACACACCACCTGTGTGCCATCCATTATGGGTTTTTTTCCCCAGTGAGTTATGAAGGGAATGCATTGTTGCATCCTTGTTTGAGTATGAGGAAATTATAACTTTTCCTTTAAACAATTGATTAGTTTCTGTATTCTGTGTTGTACAGATATAGTTGGCATAATTATCATTTATATTTCCAACTACCTTTCTGTGTATATGTGCTTGTGTACACCTTAGGCACACCTTTTCTGTTTTAGTATAAATAGTCTAATTAAAAGCTGTAGCATTTATTTATTTATTTTTGGTTTCTTGTTCTAATGAACATGGGACTTGATTACAGATATTAGGCATTAACTCGCAATAGGAAAATATGACTGTGCTAACAAAAAGCCCTTTGATATAAAAAGCTGCTTTGATCCATCTGTCCAGGTGGAGTATTCAGTACTGTGATCCCATCTCTGTCTGTAAACGTCTTTGCCCTCCCCCGTCTAAATAAGAGTGAAAGATATACATAAGGAGCAGGGCCGTGCACAGACTGGACTGTTTGGAGGGCATATGCTGAACATCAGGTGTGGATGTAGCCTTTGTGGGATGAATCAGGGGGAGGGGGGGGTTGCGATCCAAAAGGGAACCTGTGGTTTAATAAATAAATAAATAAATAAATTGCTGTAGCCAAAAGGGCACTTCTGCTGTCTATCTGTGCACGTGCCAGATAAGGACGGTGGACTGTCTGCTTTTAAAAAAAATTATAATGAAAAAAAGTCCTGATAATGAAAAACTGGTAATTGCTGATCCTGTTGCTATTAGCAACTCACCAAAATGATGGCACGGGGCCCAAGTCATGCTTTCACAAATTGTGAGCTGAAGCCATTAACGCAGCTGAATGCGTTGGGTAATTCTATGCAGTTCCCTGTAAAGGAAGGAATCTGCTTTATGTGGACTTTCCAGGGCTGTGGATGAATGGTGAGGATTCTGCTCATCAACCTCATCGCTCACGGCGCTGACTAGCGTCGGGACACGCCCCCCCACCCCCCCCACCCCGCTCAAGGGATCAATGCCAAAGGTGTAGCAGTAAGCACACCCCAAGTGCTCCCTACCACAGCCTACTCGGAATCATTCACTGGGCCCCCGGCCTTCTTCATGGGGCTATAAATCATGACTGCTGTGGTTTAAACACTTGAGTGAAAGCAGTGGAAGGAGGCGTTGTTGCATTGAGGGGGCCTTTATAAGGTGCAGGAAAGTAGCAAAGAAGAGTTCAAAGACGAGGCTACCCAAATATCAGAGTCTGGAGGCTCCTTTGCAGCTCAGGGCAAAAAGATTTGTTCCCTTAACCCTCGTATTATCTTTGGGGTCAATTTGACCCGATTCAGTGTTTGGCGTCTGTTAAAAACCATTTAACCTTATTTCTTTCATCTTTCACTTGTATGACTTTTCCTAATGTGTTGGGATATAGTAAACATGCAATAAGCATAATGCTATGTTTACAAAAGTCCTGTACCAACTTTGTATACAAAGGTGTTGTGTGGGGTCACTTGTGGTATAGCTGTATAAAATGTAAGAAAATATCCAAGCTTTTTTACTTGGATATTTAGAATGAGATGTTTCATCACATATTTGTTTCATCACATATTTTTAATGTTTCGGGATAAAAGGCTAGTCAATTGGGAGACACGCAAAATGTGAAACAGGAAGTGTCAAAATGTTTCTATTACAATAGTTTTGTGTCAGTTTCAACTTTTGGGGTAAATTTGACCCAAACAAGATAATACGAGGGTTAATGAGCATAGCATAAGACAATTAAACATGCGTATAATCACAGAAAATGCCTAGTGTCTTTGTAGACATTTTCTGCTCATTTCATGGCTTTCAGAGGTTGGCCAATTTAATCAATGTTTGAAACTGTATTGATGTCACTACAGTTATGATTATGATTGTCATCCATCACCATGTGGTTGGTATGTGCCACTTTATCCTAATTAACCTACATAGGGTACATTTTACATTGTCAATTTACACAGTAATTGCTACAATGATACAGCAGCAGATAAACCTGAGATTTGAACCGGCAACCTTCCGGCTACTGGTCCAAATATAACAATTTTATAGTGCCTCCCTTACTCTGGGGGCCGGATCGTTCATTTGTTCGTTCGTTCGTCCATGAGTGAGTGAGTGAGTGAGTTGGTCAGTCTTCAGGTAAAAAATTAGAAAACAGAAATAAATAAAATAGAAGTAGAATAGAATAAAATATAAAAGAATAATATAGAATTGTATACCTTGCCACATTTCTTTGTTCTGTCTATCCCTCAGTGTAGAGATGTTAGGCATTGACATTTGTACCTACTAACCCGCCTCTCATTGGCTGATTGTGCCACACTGCCATCCCATGCAAAGAATAAATAAATAAAAATGAAATAGAAAACTCAGCCAGCAAGCTCCCACAATCCTTTGCTGAAGAATAGATTTTTATCTGCAGACCCTTGATTCTCTCATCTGCAGCTTTATCTTAATTCCCCCCCAAAATCCCTTTCTGCATTTTGACAATAGACGATCGCACAGAGGACTCAGATGTTATTTTGACCCGTGCATGGCTTTTCTCACAGTCAAATGCACACACACAGACATCCGAGCCTGTTGCCATTAAGCTAAATGCGGATGTGCGTGTGAGCGCACAACAAATCTCATTCCGCTAGATGCGGACATGCTCACACTCGAGTGCACACGGAACGCACATCTGGGCTGGTTGCAGCCGCCAGCGAACCGTCAACGTGTAAATAGAGGGAGGATTGATATGAATTTTAGCATATGTGTGTGTGTGTGTGTGGTGTGTGTGTGTGTTAGCGAAGAAGAGTAGGAACTCACCAACGCCGTGTTTTGTCAACAAGGTCATTCTGGAGAAGCAGAGCATCCAGGCTCTTCATGAAAACAGACCTCGTCTCCAATAAAAAAGACTCTGGGGAGATGATTTATGGGAAACGCTTGTGAAGAAACACTGGAGCATCCAGCACACGATACTCACCAGAGAGACTCAGACAGCTGCATGACAGAAGCCTGTGGGGCTTCCCACAGCTTTTATCAACAAAGGCCCTTTATTCTGCTGTATGGGTTACTACGGTCTTGGAGGGTTTTGAAGTTATTGAGTCGGTCAAGTCGGTAAGTGCCCCCAGTCTAAATCAAGGCACAGCCACACCCCCCCCCCCCCCCCAACCACCCCCACACACACCACCATAATTTAGATGCCATTTCCCATAAATGTAAGTGTAAGAATCTTAGCATTTTCTGGTGGATGGAAACTTGGAATAGCTTTTGGAAGAACTTGCAGCTTATCTGCCCTGTGGCCTAACTCTTATTCCATACCCGGTCCCATGAGAATAGTTCAGTGACATGCTGTCATATTGGTCTGTGTTAGGCTCCCAGACGCTGTTCCAGTATAATCTCCAGTGTACCATTTTAGAGGTGAAAGTGGAGTAGTCCATATACCCCTACATTGTATGGATAGCAACCCTTTCTAAGGTGACAGCTCCTCGGTGTACTCTGGAACTTAATCAACTGAGAGGAACTGAGAGAAGTTTCTAACCAAAAACTCTTCACAGACAGGATTTAAATGCCTTACCTCACACCTCAGATGGGATTTTTATAATGATCTTCTAAATTAATAATTCACTGTGCTCTTTAATCTGTTGCAGCAGAAAGACTCAAAAATGGATTCTTGAGGTCGGACAACTAGGGTGCAGAGGCGTGAACATACAGCCAATACTACAATACTCTGTGGTCAGTTTCAACAAACGTACCAAAATACAATTTCTAGTCATTTATTTCGTAGTCCTTCAAAGGTTTTGTTTTAATTTTACTGTAAAATAAAGGCCTTGTCAATCATGGGGAGCTTTTCATTTCACTTTTCATAGCACAAGAGGGTTGCACTTCTACAGACACCTATATTCCCATGTGTAAACCCTGTATCCATCACCAAGGAGAACCATGTGTCTGGAGGTTTTGAAATCCTTAGAAGTGTGAAATTGGGTTTGATTCTGGTGATTTTCAGTCATACGAATCAGAAGCCTTGATTATTCTGCACAGTATCTTCATCGATGCTGACAAATATGGCAGTCTGTGTTTGTCATACAATGAAAACCTCAGAATTAGGCTATCATCCCTTGTCCACCCCGGATGTTCCACGAAAGGATGCACAGGGGCCTGTTTATGCTGGTTTTAGTTCCAACCACAAATGAAATCCCAGAAGTTTAACTGTTAATTTTTCTTAATTAAGCTTTTCATGTTTATTTATGCTCTTAAGCCACATTATGTCAGAAATGTGTATGCATGCCATAAATAAGTCCCATATCCACATTGTGTAACCGTTTGCAATATAGCACAGAGAGATTTAAAAAAAACAAAAAAAAACATCAAATTAAAGACTGAGGTGAATTAATAGGCTCCTAATTGGTGAAAGTGTGGACACATGGCCTCTCAAACTAACCATTTGGTAGATAATGAAGAATTCAAAGACAAAGCAAACAATACCATTGTGTTTAAGGAAAATTATTATGAAAGAACTTGTAACAGGTAACACCTCTTCAACAACCTTAACTGAGCAAAAGATTGGCTGGAATGAAAACCAGCATACACAGGGGTCCCCCAGGACCAAGTTTGAGAATCACACTAGCTACACATACTGAATCAGCTCAATGTCTTCATCAGTCTCTTTGCAGAGCCAGTCTGGTTCGTGACCATTTGTGTAGGCACATTACCTTTGACCACAATTCAACTCTAAATACACACAATAAATAAACCAGAATTGACACCTCACCCAACTGCAGTGAGATGTACATGGCTATCTCTAATCATAGCCTTAGATGGCCACCTTACCATAGAAAGGTCCTTTCACTTAATGTGTTCATGCGTTGAAGGCTCTCAAATGATAAACTGGGACAAGAGTGCCACCTGCTGGAGAGCTGTAACATGGTCCATTCTCATGACTTTTTAAACATTCATACAAGTCAATAACCTTTTGAATACTTTAGTGTATGCATGATCAAAATAAAACCCATTCCAATGTTGATGGGAAAAACCCCATAACTTAAAATTGTAAAATTAATAAAAGATGATTAAATCAGATTAAGAATTATAACCATAGGGAAGTATAACAAAAAAGTAATTCAAAAGCTTTTCTTGTATTATGCAATTTATTGGCAATAAAGAACATTCTCTTTTTGGTATTGAAACATACTTAAGGCTCACTGATATATGATAAAGACAATACTACAGAAAGTCTCAGGAACTGCTCGAGGAAAATGTTTGAAAGATTCTGCTTCTTTGAATTACATTACATCCAAGGATAACTCATCACCATCCCTGGCAGCGCATACACTATTTTATGTCCTTACCAAAAGCCATTACCCAGGGCAAATTGCAACGTTAAATAAATAAATAAATGGTAACATTATTACATTTTCATAGACTTTAATTTATTAACTAAGAGCCAGTGCTCTGTAGATTAAATAATCTGTAGTTTCACTTTTCTTGACTGTCAATTAGTTGTTTTTAAAGGGTCAAAAAGTTTATTCCTGAGCAAATATTACTGTTTTTACCATTCATACGTAAACAGAAAAATTAAGCTTGTGTTCACCGATGAAAGAAAACAAGGCTCAGTTGCATTTTTATGGTCTACGAATGCAGCTCAGACTAGGCAGATTTTTGAATAATAAAAGCAACTTGAATTTGCAAGTATGGAAACCTCTTGAATGTCTAGAATTCCCAAGGAGCTACTGTGTATCAGTTAACAGCTTAAGCTGATTTTTTTTTTTTTGCCCAATCAAAAAATCGGTTGAACAAAACCTTACATGACTGGTTCAAATCAGTTACAATTCACTGATGACAGGAGATCTCCATCCTTGCCCGGGATGTTCATGAACCCTTCAAATCACCAGGCTTTACTCCCCGTGAAAATGGTGTGACTGTACTTTATGTTCAATAGCTTGTTTATAAGGCTAGCAAATGTGTAAGAATGCTCAGCATCGGGAATTTATTAGCGAGAAAGAGCTAGGGTTATGCATTCAGTCTAACTATGGCAGCATTTCACCGGGGGCTGGGAAGTGAAATTCTGCCTCAATGCATAACCCCATAATTAATTACCTAAGAGGAAAATGCGTACAATAGGAAGTTACATTCATCTTTGTGCTAGTTAGTTCATATTTCAAAGTATTTTTTTATATTTATGCATATAAATAAAAATATCCCAATTACTATGTCACATGGTGGGTGTTCCATTGTAGTGCAGCTAGATTGCCATGTTATCGATTGCTGTTTAATGTCTAATGTGTTCAATGTTACCAGGAACTTCAACATCCCATCCATTTAAATCCATTGTCTAGATCGAGAACAGCAAGATGAAACAGAGATGCAACAATTTTCAACTTTGCAAAGCTCGAGACATCCTACAAACAAGACTTGTAGATAATTGTTTGGGAATTTATATCGTGATATCATGTGACCCAACAATGTGCATACACAGAGGAGGCGACTGACATCAAAACTATGCAAAGATGTCTGCACACACATCCACCAACCATGCACTACAGTATGTTATGCTCACTGTTCAGTGATTTGCAGATTTGCAGACCTGAATCGATATTTAAATGTACCCATGACATTTGGAGAGGCGCGGGCTTGGAAAGGGTTTCCGAAAACACGGCCCTTAACAACAACCTCACATGTTGCAGGCATTTTTGTTCAAACCATTGGCATGCAGATAACCCATGAATTGCAAGCTATAGGTTCATGAAACTCTCCAGTGTCTACCGTCTGATCCTCCTTCCAATTAAGGTCTTAATAGGAGCCATCGTTTGGATGGGACTTGGAATCCCCTGGCAGATGGGTGTCTCTAAAGAGGCCACAGATCACCAGGGCTGTGTCCGAATCAGCACCCTTCCATACTAGTAGGTAGGCTTGTTGAGTAGACAGGACGAGAAAGTCGTTAAGTAGGTGAAATTTTAGTAAAGTATATAGTATACATTAAACCCCGTATGATACACTTACTTCCGGCATTTCGCTGAGTATATTCGAGAGCACACTTTTCAAGAAGTAGGCTCCACAAACATTTTGGTTGCATAAATATGACGCGCAACTTCGTTTAACAAAATTACGTTTTCCTTCAATAACAACAAAAAACAACACGTGACATGGCCGCGCAAGGGCGGGACGTCTTACGACACTTGCACAATATGGTTGGAAAATAGTATGGCGGATATTTTTCAGCGCGTTGTGTGCTAAACAGTGTACAATAAACAGCACACTTCTGCCAGTGCACTGTACGCAGGAGACAGGGCCCAGTAGATGGGGCTCTGATTCGGAGACAGCCCTAAAGGGCACCGGTGTTCTAAACGGTGCTCACTGGAGTACTTGTTTTTGGCTCCTTGGTAAAACATTCATTTTAAAATGTTGAAAAAATAGTCATTTAGTAATCTAAAGCAACTTCTGCAGTTTTTCAGAAAGCCAAAAGTTGCAATCCACTGCTTTAATTATTCGCTAGCTTTTTAAAAATATAAAATAATACTTCTTCAAATAATTTCCCTTCAAATCCTTTAACCTTAAAATTCACGTATTTTCTTGCACTAGCATTCTTATGCTCAAAAGGAGAGATTAATATGTTGAGTTTTGCTGAAAACTAATTTAAGTAATGGCATCCAGCAACTGAAAAAACAGACTTCACAATTGCCTGTTCATAGAATGCCATGCCTATGAAAAGCATTATCCAGCATGCGACTGGATATACTTGAGTATGCGTATTGCTTACTGTATATGTTTATTCAACCAAAATATTATTAGAACCAAATAAGTAGAATCTTACTCTACAGTCTGTTGCTGCATCAGCTGCTGTTGATGTAATCATGGACAACTAATCATTACAACTACTGAAATTGCTGCATTGATATGTGTTGGCAGGAAGCAGCACTTTAAAATAATACACCACAGGAACTATAATGAAAGAATGGGCCAGAAAGCTGGAGATCTCTGAGGAAGAAAGTGTCATACATAAGACAACACATTTCCCAAAAAAATGAATATAACATCCGATTCCTAGAGTAGCACTAATACACTGCCCGGCCAAAAAAAAAGTCGCCATTGCACCCGTCATGCATAGTGCCCACTGTACAAGCCTCTGGAGGCAGTGTTATGATCTGGGGTTGCTTCAGTTGGTCAGGTCTAGGCTCAGCAACATTATGCAGCAATAAAATGAAGTCAGCAAAGTACCTGAATGTACTGAATGACCATCAATGGGCATATGCCAGGATGACAATGCCAAGATTCATTGCTTTGATACAGTTACCGGGCAGCTGTCTAGTTAAGCCTAACTGCAGAGCGAGAGACTTGCTGCTTAGTACAGATGCAAAATTTCTCTTAATTCAAAGCTGAATATTTGTTTCATTCTACGAATGTTGTGTAGGAATTTCACCAACGTGACTTACATTATCAAGGATATGCTTTACGTTTCGACCGTTACACGAAGTTACGTGCCTTACAGTCGGGGAGACCGCGTGGCATAATCCGTAGGGCAGCCAACTCTCAACCAATATACAAATCTCCCACCTCTCTATATCCGATACCCTCTCTGCTGCCCCCTGCCTCAAGAAAATGGAAAAATAGAAAAGGAGGGACCCTTTAAAAAAATTAAAAAATCTTAAGTCACTAGTTAAATGTTTATGGTGGGAATAAACGGCAGCATTGTCGAATTGAAAAAAGCATGACACAAGATTGCTACATAGATCCAAAGACATGCATGTTAGGCTAACTGGGGCGTTCACAAGGTGTTGCTGTAAAAGAGCATGCATGCTCAGTCAACCTACCCTGTATAAATAAAGGTTAAATAACGTTTTTTTTTAAAGATTAACATAATTTTTGTTTGGTTGTTGGCAACTTAAAAATTGGGCTTTAAGGGGTTGCTGGATGGCTCATTCGGTTAAGGCATCACACTGTGGTGCATGAATGAGTCTCACGGCCTCGGATCGCATCCGGACCGTGCCAGAGCCGACTGAGGCTGGCAATTGCCGACTGCGTCGCCCAGGGCATGGGAGGGCTCAGTTGGTTAGGGGTCCACGTTCATCGCTCTCTAACGACCCCTGCTGGTTGATCAGGTGCCCGTGGACTGCACGCTAAAGCTGCATGTGAAAGGTCATCCCCGACTCTGCTCTATGCTAGAGTAGCTGTGGTCTACGGTGTAAAAACAAGCACCTGGTGACACCACGTGTTGGCGGCTGCAGTTGCAGACGATTGCCATTGCAAATTGGGGTGGGAATTGGACATGCTCAGCCCCAAATTGGGCACTAAATTTATTTAAAAAATAAATAAATAAACTTTAAATAGCAGACACTCTTAAGACTTCCAGCAGCTGTCTGACCCATCCTTTAAATTCTGCGGTCCTTGGTACATGGGAACCTTGATCTATGTGAGCCAGGGGGAGGCGCCAGTGAGCGGGTGAATACTGAGCATTTATTGAGAAGCTGCTGCGGTGAGATGCGGCGGGGTAAGACAGGGGGCAGAAATTTGACCCTTCGTCCTGTCGATTCCCTTGTGCTCTGGGACGTGCCTGTAGAAGCAGTTCTCCTTTTTAACGCACCCGTTGTTCCTCCAGAAGAAACATTCTCCTGTTGACTTTGGTCTGTGGGCACAGAGAAGGACGGATGAGTGAAAAACGGAAATGGAAAGACGACCACATTTATGAGGAAAGGACCAATTAATGGCTGTACAGCGACTTTAATGATCGCAGAATTACGGCAAGACAATATTGCGTAACACAAAAATGCTGCACTACATTATATGCGTAATACAGAAACGCTGCACTACATTATATGCGTAATACAAAAACGCTGCACTACATTTCATGTACAGAGATAAAGGACTTTTATCACGTAAAATTTGAGACTGGCAAAATGCAATGCTTAAACATGTCTCCTGTCTGTAAGAGGGGGGGTGGCAAAGGTGAGCCTCGGCTAATTGAGAAAAGCTGCAGCCGTGGCTACGCGCCTTCTCTCGGTTTACGGCACATCCGGGGTTTCCGCGCGGCTGCTACTCACGCGGTCTTGGGCGGGCCGGCGGCTGGGTGGGCGGTCCGGGACATCCCCAGGTGCGTGTGTAGGCGGTCAGGGTAACGCACTAAGAGACTGGCCCCCTCCACCTCCATTCCCTGCAGGAGAAGTCCAGACAGAGCGGCCAGATTCGATTTTAGCGTTTTATTACATTTGTATGTTGACAGATATATTGCTCATTATCTAATGATTTGCTGAGTGTTGTTTTTTTTCTCCTAGTTTTCCATCTCTGCCAATAAAGCAAACTGCAACAGCTGGGACAAACAGCAATGGGCCTGTAGTTTTCCCTCACAGTCTCTTTTACCAAGTGCCCTCCAAGGCTAACATTTGATTGTGATCGAAAATGTTGTTTGAGCACACAAACTGACTGGAAGCAAATCCTACACAAGCATGCCTATCTGAACAGGCATTATATTCATTTTCATGAGTTATATGTCTGAACTATAACCGAGATGAGCTTCAAATCACACACACCGCACTCATAGAGAAATACATATATGCCCACACTTACATGTATGTCAGAGATGGCCCTCTGGCAATACTCATCCCTGGTGTAGTTGATAAAGGCACATCGCCTGGCGCGTAACACTTTAAGACTGTATATTTCCCCAACGCTGTGTGGAGAGGAGAAATATTGGGCCACAACAGGAGTCAGGACAGGAGAGAATGTTTACTATATACTAACCTGTACTAAAAAGATTTTACATGATATCCAAATATATCCTGTATATGAAATATCACAACAAAACACTAGCCTATATAGAAGATATAGTCTTCTCTATACATACTATCCTACACCAAGAGACTGTTACACTTGCTATAGCAACCAATACCTTTAACAATACATAATATACAAATGTATATGAAATAAGACGTATACAATAAAGCCTCTAAAATATGAACACTTTGGCCATGGAGGCTACTCAGAACTCATTTTAAACATTTGTAACTTTGGATCATTTATTGACTGGAATCATTGTCACCTTATTTTTAATAGGCTCTACTTCTAGGACTATAAACCTGTAGTAAATTAATCTCCAAACCACCGGTCACGTTTTTCGGCTTTTCCGAATGATACATCTCCTTGCAGAGATCTGCAGAGACCCCCCCCCCCCCATATAAATAGCTTGGTACTGATATGCTGTAGCTGCATAAGCTACTTTTACTCTTCTACAATAACCCAATACTTTATCACATAGAATATACTATATGAAACAATGGAGACAGTTATACATGATTCTATACTAACGGTATTTACTATGTACTATTAACCACTAACTAAGAATTATTTCAGAGCTGCACAAACATAAGAAACCATTTTTAGCATATAGCTTTTATTTAGCGGTAACAATTATTTGCACAAATAAATGCTTGTGTTAACCTGCTCCAGTGTGTGGAATCCTTATGTCTGTCTATGTCTGTATCATCGGCGGAGGGTGTGGCTGAATGTGCCGTGGCCACTCACGTGCTGAATATTCTGCGAATCATGTTCTCCGATATAGAAGGAATCACATTTCCCACCCAGACTGGGTACAGTGCTCTGTTGGTTTAAAGTCATACAAATTCACATTCAGTGGAAGGCAGGGGGATTTATTTGATTTATTTTGGTAAGAAACAGGCCAAGTAAAAGCTATAAATTTGTGATACTAAAACAATACAGTGAATCATTATAAAAAAACTAAAAAAACTATTCATAACCCTAGTTAAAGCATACACAAAACAGCAAAATGTACACTGCAAAAATGTCTGTCTTAACAAGTGTTTTAATCTTGTAATGAGACTTAAAAATCTTATTTTTTTCTCAAAAGTGGAAAATATTAGCATGTTTTAAGTTACTTTTTGCTTGACAAGTGAAATTATCTTACCCCACTGACAAATCTTGAAATGAGTAAAACTATCTCACCCCACTGGCAGATAGTTTGTTTTATTTAGCAAAAAAGTAACAGAAATAAGATTCTAAAGTTTGAATATAAGATTAAAATACTTGTTAAGATTTGGTTTTTGCAGTGTAGAAATGAAACTCGCTTTGTTATTCACATAAACGGGGACAGGCCTCTGGACCAACTGACATTAACTACTAGGGGTGTAACGGTTCTTCAAATCCACAGCTTAGTTTAAAGCTTAATAGTTCAGTTTGTATCTTTAAAAAAAAAAAAAATTTTAAGGAAAAGGAAAAAACTGTAATGCTTGTTTCTTTACCAATGTGTTTTAGTAACTCAATTATAATTTAGAAGATGAAGAACATTTTCTGACCTTGTTAGATAACTGCTTCACTCTTACATAACCATTGGCTGTGCCTGCTCAGGTAGCAAAGCATGGTTAAGTGCGCCCATGCGCCTGAGTTGAACTGTCTAATCAGCCTGTGGTTCAACATTGTGGGCGAGGGAAATTCATTTGTTTTGTTTTCTATTTTCCATTTAATTTCATTATTTTTGGACAGGAAACTGCAATTGAGAATAGCAGTTTTTTTGTAAGCCTCATTGAGCGCTTTCTCAGTTTGCTGAAATAAAGACTGGTCCAAACCGGTTGGTCCACATCTCCCTGTGCCCGCCTACTCTGTCCCAGCCAGGGGTGTCGCAGAGTGTGACAAAAAACTACTGAGCCATATTTTAACTCTCAAACATGAGGAAATTATACTACTTTTCTTTTCAGGAAAAAAAGGTACATTCTTGTTAAAATCTTTTTCTCTGAGCAATTACATATACTGTATACCAATTTCCTATTTATTTCAGCATAAAACCAAGCTCAGAACTTGTATTGTTTATCTTGTACAGACTTTTTTACTGATCTTTATCAAGGGTGTCAATCGTTATGGAGGGCATTCTATGTAACCGAGCAGTAATGAGTAGCATGCAGTAAACAGGCTTGTCACTTAACCAGAAACCATATAAATCATCGCCCAATCATCTGGGACTTTGAACACACAAGGTGGGATTTGTCAAGTGTCTGAGAATGTTCTGGAGCAGAGAGCAGGCTTCGGTTCACTCACGGTTGTGGTTGGGTTTTGGCAGGACTGGACTCGGCAGGGGTGCTGGGTTGGAGCGGGTCTTTCTTCCCCATAGCTGCTGACTGAGTAGCTCTAGCAGCAGGGAGGCCAAGGAGCTTCACGTCTATAAAGACAGAAGAGACTGGTTCAGAGATGGATGTCAAGTTTGGCTCCAACAAGAGGCATGCACATAGGAATAATATGCCAATTCTGCTGAACAAAAGAGCTTGGAGAAGCCTCTCCCAACAGTGACTCTGGGACCGACTAATCACATAAGCCACATTAAAAATGACACGAAAATCAATCAATAAATAATTAAATGCACAAGCAGTCAACAAAGTGATGCACATCTTGGGCTAAATCTTACCTGGGATATTAGAGAGGGCTTCCAAGGCTTTCTCCACTGTGCCGTGGATTATTAATGCATTTGAGCTCTGTTCCCTGGTGAGTCCCAGGTCCTGCAACAAGAGGTTTAAGCAGTTCCAAATAAGCCATCCGGTTTTTTTTGGCGCTTTTTGTGACAGCACAGTGTTGATGCTTTTTGAAATGTGTAACATACACAAGAAGGCCAGAGCTTGTATAATTTATAAATAAATTGAGAATGTTCTGGGTGTGAACCACGTTAATGAAAAGAATGTGCACAGTATGCCTCATTCCAAGCAGTTTTATTCTGTGGTCACATAGGTAACGACTACTGGCGTAAACTCATTATCAAAAGGTCACAAGCCACATTAAGGGCATGATTTACTAAGACCTTTAGAGTGTGCAAAACCTTTTAGTGCACGCCAAACTAATAACATGACCAATGATTGGTTTTATTAGTTTTGCGTGTGCTAAAACGTTTTGCACACGCAGAAGGTCTTTGTAAATCAGGCCCTAAATGTATAAAGGAATGTTTAACTGAATGTTCTGTGTGACAGTACAGCGACGCTGCTCCCAGTTGCATATGAAATAAATACATACAATACCCAGTTCAATTTATACAATGTGTGGAATCCTCTACAACAGTTGAGTTGTTTTACCTCTAAAAGGTAAAAATACAACTGAGCTGAGAGCACAGTACGAGCAGTAGGAGAAGAGTGCAGGACTCACATACCATGAGCTGTATGATCTGAACTGCCATCAGCTCCTGGGCAGCATCTATGCAGGTATTGTCAACCTTTAACAGCTCTTTAAACGCCATGGCAGCCTCACGGTATCTCTGAAGAATCGGAGAGGGCGTAAGAGAGCCAGGGAGAGAGAGAAAACCAGATAGAGAGAGAGACAGAAGGTACAACATTCTTTACAACACCAGATTTTTTAAGTTTGTTTTTAACAGCTCAATTTAACACGATGCTAGTGGCAACCATGACAGCAATACATTCTGTCTGCATTGCCATGTTGGAAGGTGGAAACAACTAGGGATACACACAATGGAAACCAAATACGTATCTATGGGTTCCAAGACTGAATATTGAAATAATTGAACCCTGCTTTCACCACCTCTTCCAGGTGAAAATTATTAAATAAATAATATGGCAAGAGTTTTGGGTATGGTGTGATTGTGGAATACGTTTGACGGAATATTCTTTCTTAATTAAGGAAGATTAGAATATTAATGTGAATAATCATGATCCCATGACTGAATATATCCTACAAGAATGGCACTCAGAGAGATGCAGACACCCACGTGAGTGGGCAAAGCACTGAACTCTATGATATCACATGGACGTAACTGCTTGCTTCTATTGGCAAAGTTGCAGCAAACAATATGTAGTCCAGTGCATCGCGCCTCTCTTAGGCCAGGGGTCCTCAATCTTATCCAGTAAGAGCCGGTGTGGGTGCAGGCTTTTGTTCCAACCAAGCAGGAACACACCTGATTCTACTAATCAAGGTCCTTAGCAAAGACTCTAGTGATTTACTAATAGATCAGGTGTGTATCTGCTTGGTTGCACCCACACCGCCCCTTTCTGGATAAAATTGAGGCCCCTGCCTTAGACGATAACGGAGAAACTCCTGCATTTTTCTACCAAACTAAGGGGTCTACAGTCATATTATCATCTTATTCATACATATAAGAATCAATGCATGTTTTTACTTGACATGATTTGATAAAGTTTTAGTCGTGTTGTTTTACTCATCGGAGTCAACACTAGACTTGTTAGTGTTGCTCGTTAGGATTGTTGCTCGTATTAAACACGTGATGACGAGCTGATGGATATCCTACTCAATGTTTTTTTTGTCCAAGGCCACTGAAATAAAGTTTATAGATGAATCACTGAATATGCACGTGAAAACAGAAGGCAAAAGATCACAATGCATCACTGGTATCACGCAGTCTATGTCATTTCAGCGGCAATAAACACAGTGCTTTAGTTTAGACTACGCGGTTCAGTAACCCTGGAAGTTAAAACTACTTTATAGTCGTGCTCCTTGTAGTCTAATCATCAATTGAACACGTTCCACTAATCAGTCATATGTTGACCAATCAGAGTTTATTGTTGACTCTACAGAACAACTCAACTATAACTTTATCAAATTGTGTCAAGTAAAATAATGAATTTATTCTTATATGTATAATGTATTATGAGTATAACTGGGTTGAAAATATGACTGTAAACCCCTTCGTCTGGTAGAAGGGCAGGAGTTTCTCCATTATAGCCTAACTGAAACTGAAAGTTGTGCTTTGGTTGCTGCAGCTCCAGGGGCTACTCCCGCCTCTCCAGTTCCTATGTACGTCAATTCTTTCAATGTCTATTCATTAAACATTGGTGGGAATTAATAAAGATTAAAATAGTTGTCCTTGACCAATTTGAAAAATATTCCAGAATTCAGGTCCTTGGCCACCTGCAATGTGTGCGAAGTGTAATGGTTACACAGGGACATTTTGGGACTCTGGCTTTCTACGTGTCTACGTTATTTCACTAAGTTGGGCTCTACTGACGTATAGAATTCTAATTGAGTGTTGAACTTCATTAATTCTGAATAAAAGTGACCAAACCTCACTACAGAAGTTTCATCCAAATTGGATAAGAACTGTAGGTACTAAGGTTGTTACGGACAAACAGACAGACACACAGAAGCAAGTGATTGCAATACCCCCGCTTCGCAGCGCTACGTGTGCGCAGGTGTAATGAGAATATTTGCTTTCATGTGTTGCAGCTGCATGGCTCCAAGTATCTGTTAGAGATACTGTTTAGGGTGTAGAGTTACCTTCAATCCAGCCAGTGCCCTCCCTTTCCTGTACAGGCCTTTGATCCAGTTTGGGCACATGGTGAGCGAAATCTCAGCATCTGTGAGCGACCTTTCATATAGATGCATCTTCTCATAACAGAAGGAACGATTGCCAAATAGCCTGAGAGAGAGAGACAGACAGAGAGAGAGAGAGAGATTGAGAGAGGAGGGGGTGAAAATTTTATTAAAAAATCTCAAGGAAAGTTTGCAAAGTTTTAAAAACTTTTATTTGGACAGCAATGGTTTAATAACACTCATAAAACAATAACTTTTATTTTGAAAGTCCTTCACAATGTAAGTTTATGACAGGGATATATCATTGGTCAACATCAGGAATAATAAATATCTAGAACCAGTTATTTGTGCGTTTCTGAATAGGGTTCGGGTGCACCCCTACTGATGGACTGCAAACTATGCAAAGATGTGTGCGAACCCAACATCTGGTGTACAGCCATATTCCTATAGCAGCAAAAAGGGGTTATGCTCTGCTTTAAGAAAGGTGGTTTCCTACCGAAATTCTTTAGGGTTGCACTTGATTGCGTCCGTAAAATACCTCACTGCAAGTTCAAAACATCCAGTGCTTGCCAACTTATTACCGATAACTGGGGAGAAAAATATCATCAGTCAAAGACATGAAGGAAAAGCATGTTCACTTCCTTATTAACTAACTCGGTAAATAGTACACATTTAGTGCATATCCTAAAATACCTGATATGGAGAGACAATTCATTCTTTATTGCACCTGATTTTAAACATAATCCTCAAGAATCACCTTCCCAATTTGAAGTTCTGGCTCCCCAAGTCATAAGCCACTTTGGTTCTGTGGCATATGGTTAATTCCACGGGATGACCTCTCAGATCTTTCTGATATTTTACACCCATAATGTAACCTTGGAGTAATGACCATTGTTATACTTTGAGGGAAACAACACAGACTATCATCAGGAAAATGAGGGTTATTTTCACTCCATTTTTGGCCTACACACCTCTATTTTTGGGACCTACACTCTGACAACCGTAATTGGAAAAAACAATATCTTGGTTTCATTGTAATTGCAAAGACTTGCTCTACAAGCAAGGGTCGTGTTTGAATACTTTGACTAAATTATTTGCATTAATTAATTACCCAAATCCCATAAAAGAAAATGTCCATAATCACATAGCATAGAACCATCAGACAAACTCCAGGAGGTACAAATACCCAGCTGTAAGGGCTATTACATAACCTTGCATTATTATTACTGCTATAACGCGGGGCAGGATGTTCTACAAGCAGGAGGAATGGACACTCACCAGCCAGCTCAGTGCTCTTCAGAATAACATCCTGAACCGTATGCACAGCACCATTCTGTGAAAAGATTCAACAAATAGTTCAGTTCATGTCTAAGTCTAAGTACTGTGCTGTCCAAATAAGCACAATAGACTGAATATGATGCCAAAATATTATTGGCAAATTATGGCCAGCTGCAGCCTCAATGCTTTACACCACTTTGTCTATGATTCTGAATTATAGAATTAGCATTGTTTTTTATTAAAATGAAGATACAGTGGCATTAGACTGGAGTTATTCCCAGACAATGTGTGGTTGCTGGATACTCATTAGACAGTGATGAAGCATTATCTACAATAAGGCTGCATTCAAACTGTGAAAATATGAAATTATTAATATACAGCAATCCTGTCTGAACTCGCCCCTCAACTCTTAATTCCGGCTACTTCCCTCTGGTCTTCAGGTACTCCAGAGTTGTGACTAACAGCTATACTCATACCCATGGCTATTCCCAGGTAACGAGGAACGTTTGGGATCTTTAAAGAATGTTCCCTATACAGCCCTGTAATGTCATTGCAGAACATTACATTGGGAACATTCTGGGGTGTATAGGGGAATGTTACTCCAAGATCACAAAAGAACATTCCAGGAACATCCCATAAATGTCACAGACATTGCAATGTGTTCCCTGGATGTCATAATGTTTAGTTCCCTTCAAGTCCTCAGAACATTCCTAAAACTTGATTGTGGAACTTCCCCTTCACATTCCACAAACATTACAGGAACATTCTATGTAAAATAAGTGGAATATTCTAGGAATGTTAGTCAAAACGTTCCCTTTGGGTTTCTCTAACGCTTGGATTTAACGTTCCCTTACTGTTAGACTGGAGTATATTGCTAACATTCCCCATAGATTCTTTCCACGTCATTACAAAATGTTATTTTGGGAACATTCTGGGGTGTATAGGGGAATGTTACTCCAAGATAACAAAAGAACATTCCAGGAACATCCCATAAATGTCACAAACATTGCAATGCGTTCCCTGGATGTCATAATGTTGAGTCCCTTTCAAGTCCTCAGAACATTCCTAAAACATGATTGTCAAACTTCTCCTTCACATTCCACGAACATGACAGGAACATTCTATGTAAACGCTTGGATTTAATGTTCCCTTACTGTGAGACCTGAGTATATTGCTAACATTCCCCATACATTTTTACCACATCATTACAAAATGTTATTTTGGGAACATTCTGGGGTGTATAGGGGAATGTTACTCCAAGATAACAAAAGAACATTCCAGGAACATCCCATAAATGTCACAAACATTGCAATGCATTCCCTGGATGTCATAATGTTGAGTCCCTTTCAAGTCCTCAGAACATTCCTAAAACATGATTGTCGAACTTCCCCTTCACATTACAGGAACATTCTATGTAACATTAAGGGAGTGTTCTCGGAATGTTAGTCGAAACGTTCCCTTTGGGTTTCTCTAATGCTTGGATTTCATGTTCCCTTACTGTGAGACTGGAGTACATTGCTAACATTCCCCATACATTCTTGCCACGTCATTACAAAACATTATTTTGTGAACATTCTGGGTGTATAGGAGAATGTTACTCCAAGATGACAAAATAACATTCCATGAACATCCCATAAATGTCACAAACATTGCAATGCCTTCCCTGGATGTCATAATGTTGTGTTCCTCTCAAGTCCTCAGAACATTCCTTGAACTTGTTTGTCGAACTTCCCCTTCACATTACAGGAACATTCTATGTAACATTAAGGGAATGTTCTCGTAATGTTAGTAGAAACGTTCCCTTTGGGTTTATCTAATGCTTGGATTTAACGTTCCCTTACTGTGACACCGGAGTACATTCCTAACATTCCCCATACATTCTTGCCACATCATTACAAAATGTTGCTTTGGGAATATTCTGCGGCGTATAGGGGAATGTTACTCCAAGATAACAAAATAACATTCCAGGAACATTCCATAAATGTCACAAACATTGCAATGCGTTCCCTGGATGTCATAATGTTGAGTTCCTTTCAAGTCCTCAGAACATTCCGTCAACTTGTTTGTGGAACTTCCCCTTCACATTACAGGAACATTCTATGTAACATTATGACATCTTGCCATGTCATTACAAAACGTTATTTTGGGAATATTCTGGGGTGTATATATAGGGGAATGTTACTCCAAGATAACAAAAGGACATTCCAGGAACATCCCATAAAAGTCACAAACGTTGCAATGTGTTACTTGGATGTCATAATGATTAGATCCTCAGAACATTCCTACAACTTGATTGTGCAACTATTATTAGATCTTAGGCCTGTTCTTCTGCTGCCGAGTAGATGGTGATATGTAGTCCCATTTAAATATATTTTTGTGACATTTTGGCTTTATTGGACAGTAATCAATGAGAGACTAGAAAATCAGAGGGAGAGAGAGAATGGCCTTTGAGGTTTATCTTGAGCCGGATTTGAACCCATGTTGTGGAAAACAGGAATCACTGATGACATGTGATTTACCTGGTTGAGCTACTAGAGAACCTTGTCCTTCCCAGTGAGCAATTTTCAGGCTAAAAGCCCAAAGATAAACGTCTATTGCAGTGAGTGAAAAGACCTATTGAAATGGTTCCAAAGTTTTTTTTTTCTAGATCTATTTGTCGACCTCTTTCAAGAGTTCTTGTTTAGACCACGTTTCAAACCGAATTTTTTCATGTAAATAAACAGCACAGCAAGTAGGAATCGAACTCACAATCCTCGAATCTGAAGACAAGAGCGTTTCCACTGAACCATCGAGGCCACGGGTTTGCCAGTGTGTTCAAATGTAGAAGTCCACAGTCACACATGCGCATAGCAGAAATTCGTGCAACATTATTTTTGGGTAAAAACTCTGTCTGCCTCGGATAGAAACTCGTGCCATGTTGTTTGCCCAAGCTTCTTGTCGCAACAAATTGGCTAAATGTTTTGACATTTTAAGTGATACACTTCATGCGGTGAAATTGCATCTACGTGTCGGCCGGATTTCGCTTGCCAAACCAATGACATTTTGAGAAATGCATCCACATTAATCCATATTGTTTGTCTTTGAATTTACAACTGAATCACATATGAAAATTATAACATTAATTGTGCACATTTATGTTGTAGATTTCAGACTGTCTAAAAATGGCCAAATGGGAGCTTGGATGGTATTCCATATTTCACCAACATTTTAACGTTTATATAGGTTTGTGCTCAGTGGGTATATGCAGATGACACCACCATTGTAGTTCCGCCGACTTTTCAACAGAAAAATGCTCACTGGGTAACAGAAAAAAACAATGCTTATTTAGTCTTCAAATGCCTATTTTGTAATTATATAACCTCAAAATCACGCTTGGATTTTTTTCTCGGAAGATCAGGCTAAACAAGCTGTTATTGGCGTGTGTGGAAATAAATATTAATAATTTTACGACTCTTTTATTTATTTCAATGGGTAGCCTATTTATTTCCACTCGCATTTATTTCAAGTCGTAGACCTATACATTTCAAGTCGGCATGAAAGGGGTATGTTCAGCTATGATCATTGGTTGCTCAGTCCTTAAATATAAAAAACGAAATACCGCTCACTTATGCGTTGTTTTATAGGTTACATATAGGCTAATATATAAGTCACATAAAGATCAGCGTATTTTGGTAGACTTCCCCTGAGAAAATATGCTAGGTCTATAACTCCCTTAATGCTGAACTAATTTTCGTGTTATAAACGTCAGGCATATCTGCATAACACAGGTACCTTATTGCCAAATTTCCCAGAGCAGCTAGCATATTTGCAAAAGGCCTTTTAACGATTATAGCCTACATGAGTTGTCAAAATGTCGAGGTTTTTTGTTGTTTTTAATTTATAATTTCAGAGAAATATGAATAGGTTGCTTTAACAAGGTGTAGCCTAATAATGATCGCGCACCCACAGTTTCTTACTCCAGGACATCGCATTCTGCAGAAATATAACCCAGTTATAATTAGCCTACAAAATGAGCTGGAATTCTTAGAGCAAGTTGCAGTAGTCTATTCCGCGTGGCTTTTTACACGTTTAGATACCTCCGCTTTTCTTACCAACTGGTTGCCTACGTTTCAAACTAGGCTATGCAATTTTACTGGGGTTAACCTACTCGTAGCAGGGGAAAAATAGCTTCGTTATCCAAGAGATCAGCTTGACTGAGAATATAGTGCTATAGAATTAGATGTGCACCAAGTCATATAGCGAGGCTATATTGAACTGCGACGTGCTATATAATGCAATATAAATGAATATTATTATTAAAGTTTGGAGCAATAACTGCTCAGTTATCTATGAAATACATTTGTATAGGCTATCATATGTCATACAGTCTAGCATTATTAACACTCCACTTAGATATTTAATGCATAGCTTATATCATAATCAGCTCTGACAACATTTTGACAACTCTTGTAGGCTATGAAAGGACGTTTTACAAATAGGCTCTGGGAAATCTGTAAATAAGGTGTTATGCAGATATTTCTCACATTTATAACACGAAAATTAGTTCAGAATGAAACGAGTTATAGGCCTTGCATATTTTATCAGGGGAAGTCTGCATTTGTCAATACACGAGCTAAACATCTTGAGGTTATATGATTAAAAAATGGGCATTTGTAGACTAAATAACCATAGCTTTTTTTCTGTTACCCAGTGAACATTTTTGTGTTGAAATGTCGGCGTGTAGCGTTCAGATGAATGCTAATAAGGGTTAGCGTCCGTTTATGTCAAAACGTCTCTCAACCTAGATTTCTCCACTCCTACGTCTGGATTCCACCTAATTTTGGTTGGTTTCATGAGTTTGTTTTAGGCTACGGAAATCCTTCTCCAAAGCCAGTGCTCAGTCGTGCGTACGACTTAACGTAGCTTACTACGGCGGAGGCCCCGAAAGGCAAGGTAAAACATTAATTTTTTTAATTTAAAAAAAAAGTTCATCTCGTAGGTACGTACAAATTATTTTTTCAGCTGGCCTTTCAGGGCTTCTGTAGGTTTTAGTTAAGGGCCAGAAATATAGTTTTAGCCAATTGAACACAATTAAACCCAATTCAAGTGAAAGCAAAACATTCTCAAGATAAAAAACGTTTGAGATTTCATTCCTCATTAGTTCTCCAAATTGGTAATGTAATATTTATGAATACAATTGAAAAAGTATTCTTTGGCAAAGGTCTGGTACAACCAAAGTCCTACGTTATTGGTAGGGTATTTTCGGAGTGGAGCTCTGTCGTCACAAGACCGTGGTGTAATGAGCAGAGGCGCAAGCTCTTGACGAAAGGATTACAAGTTCGAGTCCCGGCATCGGCAGGGTCAAAAGTGGGTAAGTGTAAATGTTGTATGGAAATTGTTATAGAACTCCCCCTGGAGTGTCCTTGCACCTTCATTGCATTGCATTATGTACCATAACCTGAAAGCTGTGGACTTACATTCAGCCTATGCCTATCTCTGCTGTGATTCTCAATGGTTTCCAACCTTGCTTTCCTATCAGCTATCACCAAATACTGTCTAATAAAGCCAAAATGCAAAAACTTACTGATGGTGAGCCCTTGTGTTAGGCACTTAGACCCTGCATTTAAACCTTTTAAATGAGCGTCCCCCTAATGTTATATAGAATGTTCCTGGCACATTCCTGGAACGTCATATTGAATGTTTTAAGAACACAAGAGGAAGGTTCCCAGAACATTCCCCCTATGTTACATGGAATGCACCTAGAATGTTGCACTGATGTTATACACAATGTTTGTAGAGCGCAAGAGGAAGGTTCCCAGAACGTTACCCTCATGTTACGTAGAACGATGCTCTAATGTTTTATGGAATGCCCAGAGAATGTTCCCCTCATATTATATAGAATACTCTTAGAAAGCCAGAGGAAGGTTCCCAGAACGTTACCCTCATGTTACATAGAATGTCCCCCTGGTGTTTCATGGAATGCTCCTAGAATGCTCCCCTGATGTTACATAAACTGTTCGTAGAGCGCAAGAGGAAAGATCCCAGAATGATACTCTCGTGTTACATAGAACGTTCCTCTGATGTTTCATGAAATGCTCCTAGAATGTTCCCCTGATGTTATAGAAAATGTTCGTAGAGCACAAGAGAAAGGTTCCCAGAATGTTATCCTCATGTTACATAGAACGTTGCCCTTATGTTTTATGGAATGCCCAGAGAATGTTCCCCTCATATTATATAGAATACTCTTAGAACGCCAGAGGAAGGTTCCCAGAACGTTACCCTCGTGTTACATAGAATGTTCCCCTGATGTTTCATGAAATGCTCCTAGAATCTTCCCCTGATGTTATAGAAAATGTTCATAGAGCACAAGAGGAAAGTTCCCAGAATGTTATCCTCATGTTACGTAGAACGTTGCCCTTATGTTTTATGGAATGCCCAGAGAATGTTCCCCTCATATTATATAGAATACTCTTAGAACGCCAGAGGAAGGTTCCCAGAATGTTACCCTCGCGTTACATAGAACGTTCCCCTGATGTTTCATGGAATGCTCCTAGAATACTCCCCTGATGTTATATAAACTGTTCGTAGAGCGCAAGAGGAAGGTTCCCAGAACGATACCCTGATGTTACATAGAACGTTGCCCTGATGTTTTATGGAATGCCCAGAGAATGTTCCCCTCTGATGTTACATGGAATGCTCTTAGAATGTTCCCCTGATGTTATATAAACTGTTCATAGAGCAAAAGAGGAAGGTTCCCAGAAAGATACCCTAATGTTACATAGAACATTCCTCTGATGTTCCATGGAATGCTCCTAGAATGTTCCTCTAATGTTATATAAGCTGTTTGTAGAGCGCAAGAGGAAGGTTCCCAGAACGATGCCCTCATGTTACATAGAATGTTGACCTGATGTTTTATGAAATGCCCAGAGAATGTTCCCCTCTGATGTTACATGGTATGCTCCTAGAATGTTCCCCTGATGTTATATAAACTGTTCGTGGAGAGCAAGAGGAAGGTTCCCAGAGCGATACCCTCATATAACATAGAACATTGCCCTGATATTTTATGGAATGCCCAGAGAATGTTCCCCTCTGATGTTACATGGTATGCTCCTAGAATGTTCCCCTGATGTTATATAAACTGTTCGTGGAGAGCAAGAGGAAGGTTCCCAGAACGATACCCTCATATAACATAGAACATTGCCCTGATGTTTTATGGAATGTCCAGAGAATGTTCCCCTTTGATGTTACATGGAATGCTCCTAGAATGTTCCCCTGATGTTATATAAACTATTCGTGGAGCACAAGAGGAATGTTCCCAGAATGATACCCTCATGTTACATAGAATGTGCCTAGAACCTAAGAGGAATGCTCCTAGAATGTTTCTGGAATGTTAAAGGGACGTTCCTCAGAAACGCTGTGTGAAAGTTCTTAGAACCTGAAAAAAACTCAACATTGCATCAACCAGGGAACGTTTAGAGCAACCTTAATAACATACAGGGAACCTTCCTAGAACGCGATTTTGTTAGCTGGGTTACCCTTCTGAATTCAGAGATAGAGGTGATGTGATGACCAGAGTAGCTCATTGTTCTTGAATAACCTTGAATGTGTTAGGGGGGCTCTATACAAAAAGCTTGACTTGATTCATATCCAACTTGCAGTTTTTTCGGAATTCCTTGTGTAATATTACATTAATACCCATGTTATGCTCTTTTACTAATGTTAACCAGCTTATATACATGGGATGGACAAAATAAATTGAAAAATTGCTTTAACTTTGAAGCATGTAAACTACAATTACAAAAACATCGACACAGGTGATTCCTATTAAAAAAATAACTTTGGCCGCAAGTCAAAGCTCTCCGACAGGGACAGACAGGACACTTGGTATGATAGTTGCTAATAACAACAGACTACAGCTACAACGCTACAAATACTACTACAGTAGCCACTACAGCTCTAAAAATCACCACAGAATTGAATCAATCCATATTTGAACCAATCTCAACAAAAACCATACGTTGTGAGCTTCACAAAGCTGGTAATTATGGCAGGGCCCCCATTCGGAAACCATATGTATCCAAGGCTAATGCACAAAAACGCATAACATGAGGTGTTCCATTGTGTAAGGAACACAAAATCTGGACCCCGGCCTGAGCAATGGAAAAAAGTGATATGGTCTGATGAGTCATCTTTTACTCTTTTTACTACATCTGAACACGTTTATGTTTGGAGAGAGCCTCAGGAGGCATTCAATCCACAATGTTGGTTGCCAACTGTTAAGTATGGTAGTGGTTCTGTAATGGTATGGGCAGCCATTTCATGGGACTCATTGGGTCCAATGATTGCTCTCCATGGACATGTAACAGGCAAACAATATGAAACCATTTTACAAGACCAGGTGCACCCTATGGTGCAAACAATGTTCCCTCACGATGTCCCCATATTCCAACATGATAATGCCCATACACACTGCAAAAAAATTAAAAAAAACATTAAAGAATGGTTCCAAGAACTCAAGGATGACATCAAATGCCTTCCATGGCCTGCACAATCACCAGATCTAAACATAATTGAACCTTTATGGGACGTTCTGGAGCGCAGAGTGCAAACTAGATTTCTACCTCCTTCATCCCTCAAAGAACTGGAGACAATGGGCCAATATCCCACTACACACAGTTCAGAAATTGTATGACAGCATTCCTAGAAGGATTGAAACTGTTTTGAAGGCAAAGAGTAGGCCTACTCATTATTAGTTACTAGATATTGAGTTTTTGTAGGCGTTTCAGATATTTTGTCCACCCCCTGTATATCCACGGGGTCATTACACATTCATTAGTCTCTTCAGGCTTTTAGCATCTTACTGTTGTATCATGATTTTGCACATTTTGTGCCAGGCAAAATTTAGGCAGGCAAATACACGTCACAAAAAACAACGCTCCAAACACTCCACCATGGTGCACTAAAGGAGGCCCTTTATGTAGCTGTACTAATTGCCGGATTAATCCCAGGTGTGCTTAATTACCAGTTATGCTATTCCCTCCACTGACAGAGCCCAATTGCAGATTTTGGGGGGTTGGAGTTAGATGATCAATACACATAGAAAAGTGCGGGGGTAAACAGCTAATTTGGAAACACTCTGATTTCATGAAATACATTTAAACTTTCATTATTAAGTATTTAAATTATAGAGAACAAATTGACAATTCATTTTTGCATTAATTCCATTAAAATAGTATTTGCATTAATCATTTAAATTATTTCACATGAAAGCATTTGTTCTATTTATCAATTATGTACAAATACGTCAAGTAAAAGGAATTAAAGTCTTTCCCAGTTTATTTGAAAATAATTGAAATACACAAAACACATATTTTAAATTAAAATGATTTAATCAGTATTTTACCCAGGTCTGCCATTCTCACATATATTTAATATACATCTTGACAAATATTCTTGTGAACAGACTGAATCTCATGCTCTCGGATGTCTATGACTGGGTCCTGGAGAAGGGTCACGGGATGCCCATTTTCACATTTCATAGATCAACTAAAGCAGTTTATTACGCAGTTACATGAACTTGGGTCTAAACTGGTTGCTTATTTTTAAGGTGGAAACAAATCCTGCAAACACTGCAGCTCTCCAGGACCAACACCGTTGGTCTAAAACTTCATAAATCCCATAAAGAGTGGAACTACCATCTGCTGTCACAATGGCTTCAACCATTGTGGGGTTTACTGTCCAATTAGTAGTAGTTCAGATTTCCTCACCTGATGCTGGTCCACCTGTGCCACTTTGGGCTTCTCTTTTGGCTGATTAACAGTGGGTTTATTCTTCTCCTTTTTCTCTGGTTTACTTCTGAGCTCCAGTTTACGCTTTGCTATGATGGCGGCTTTGGATACGAAGCTGCTGGTCATGTCCAGCTCCTATAGTGAGACAACGAAATCCACTCATATTCAGACATAATAATGATGACAGACTGGTAGTTCTTAATTAACTGTCCACTAAAAGAACATCACAAATCCCAATTTCTGTACATAACTCATTTAGCACATGCTGTATATCATAGTGGAACTTCTAATGAATGTTCCTAGACAAAAGCTGACAGGTATTAGAATTTGAAGCCTAGAGAAGGCCTAGAGAGTTTAGCTGGTGTTCAGTTGGCCGAGTTCGTCATCAAAGCTGAGTTCATACACACTTGTGTTCAGCTGAACACTTAACTCTTGGTGGCACTTGCCTCTGCTTCACTGTCCTCTTCCTCACTCAGGTCCTTACTGTTGTTCTGTTTCTCTATGGGTGGGGCTGGGCTTTCACTCTTCTGTAATGGGGGGTCTGAATCCACAGGCCTACTAACATCCTGCTTATTAGACTTAAAATGTACTTCTTTAACAGGCTTCATACTGGACACCTCCACTTTAGGATCATCCTGCACAAAAACAGTGCAGTGATATATAAAGCTTCAAAAAATGAAAAAATAAAATAAAATACATCACAAGAAATATAATACCATTTCCCACTTTGGCTCAAACTGCTTGAACAGCCTGATTATTCTGTTAGAACACAGTTATGCACATTACTGCTCTTTTGAGTATGGCTCAATAAAAAAATGCATGCTAGCTTACAATAAATATGTAAAGAATTGTGAAACTCTGGGGCTGAAATTAGTCATACATTCATATTTGTTGCAAAGGATAACTATGAATTTAAACAATTTCTAAGTTATAGCTTAGACACTCCCAAACCGAAGGAGAATACAACCAGCCAGAATGTGTGTTGTACTATATGGCTAGCAACCCCTTCATATCAGTTCCCTAAAGGCCTGAAAAATCTGCTTCAGTTAATTAAGTTGCCTGAAATAACTTGGACTAAATAAGAGGATAGCTCACAGCAAGCCAATAGCCAAGTTATAAACTCAGAAATTGGAAGTCAGACTTAGCTGAACTTATTTATTTCGGATTGCATTCTTACAAACATACTTGTAGTATAGACTTATAAAAAGCAAATGTACTGCCTGAAGTACACTTATGGTGATACACATACCTTTACATCTTTATTTCCAATATCAATTTCTTTTTTTAATTTTTCTTGTCGCTTTCTTTCTTTCTGTTTCTGTAGGTCAAAGAACACATGGCAGAAGAGTTAAAGTGTTAAAGTGTTCTAGTAAGGGTAAGTTTCACTTCTAAGATTCACTGCTAAGGTTTCACTATTGTGTTTCTTTTATGGGCTGTGCTGTTATGGGATAGGTGATATGGCAACAAAACAAACAAAAAAAAAAACTGGTTTTTCAGATGTTTGGACAATGTCCAATATATATTGGAGAGGGGGGCTCAAAAGGCCTGGACTAAAAAGTTTGCTTTGGTCTACAATTTTAAGGGGGGCCCACAGATGCTACATTTGCACAGGGCACAGAATTTCATGTTACACCCCTGTACCCAATGTTTGCTGAAATAGGCTACAGCCCCTCCATGACCCTGACCAGGAGTAAGCAGTTTAGAAAATAGATGGGTAGAAAACTAATGAATTAGCAACATAACAAACAAAGGTTATTGCTAGTTTTTAGGGCTCAATTTAGTTTAAGCTAATAAAATAATTTGTTCTCAGTTTAGTTTTAAGCTAATGAAAGAATTGGTTATACATGAGCTTTTTAAGACGACAACAATTCAGTTACAACTGTGGCCAAATTAGCAAGCTAACTTAGCTTACGACAATATGGTTCTAACAATGTAACATTAACAAGTTGCACTACAACATAATGCCAAGATATAACTGGCCAATTATTTACCTTTGATATTAATCACATTTTTAAAGCATACTTAAAAAAAAAAAACTTTTACTTTTAATCAGTTAATCTGCTTTTAATTTTTATTTAATTAAATTTTTTTTTTTTTAACTTTTACTGCAATCGTTTTTTAAAGTATTTAAACCTTAATTCAAGTATACCTTTTTCCACCATTGCTTCTAACAAGATGGCTTAACTCATTTTGGGGTAAATTTTATCCATTAGGAATATATGAACACCATATGAATGCATTAATTTCCACTAACACTGTGATAAAGGGAAATACACACTCAATTTTACAGCACTGGACTTATTCACATAATTAAGGGGTGGGGCTGTGTAAACAGTGCCACTTACTGGTCGATGTAACTCACAATTTTTTTAAGCCTTTTCTTCTCAGCCTTTTCTTTCATTTGTTCTTCCTCTTCTAATAGTTCCTGAGCATTCCTCTCAGCCTCCTGGAAAAACGGGAGAATGTGTCTGAATTCTCAGATGTCACTTCACTGCCTGTGGAACCCTGGGTGCGTCCCAATATTCTTCAATCCCCGCCTCCTTTCCTCCGCTCCCCTCTCCTACCCGAAAGTATGCAAAACTGCCTGAACGTTTCGAGTACAAGTATTTGCACGCACAGTATACAATGTACCTGACATTGCAGTTTGAGTCGAGACATTAATTAATGTGTAACCA
Organism: Synaphobranchus kaupii; assembly: GCA_029718625.1. NCBI lineage: Eukaryota > Metazoa > Chordata > Actinopteri > Anguilliformes > Synaphobranchidae > Synaphobranchus > Synaphobranchus kaupii. Next base: position 120,625,897 of record CM056376.1, read on the forward strand.
TTAATACGTAATTAAGATGCAATCAGCAACATTAGATTAAAACACAAAGATTAGTTTCCGGGGCACGGAGGAGAGGAGGTGGTAGTGGAGGAAAAGAGGGTGCATTTTTCGAGTATTGGGAGGCACCCCTCCACATAGACCATACAGGAAACAGTGGGCAGAGTAGGCAGGGCGAAGAGTAAATTACCTGCATTCTAGTTGCATGGGTCTAAATTAAAATTCAGATTAGAGATGGGTCCACAGAAACTAAGACCAACATAGACTGAAGGAATCTGCCATCCCTGACAACAGAATGGCATGAACAGCTCCAGGCACATTGCAAATACGTAGATTTTCAGCCAAATGTTCTACATTTGCTTTTTTATGAGAAAATGCAATCAAGATATGGAACATATTCACTGCATATCATCTTCTCATGGTTTTATTGTTGTATATTCCCTCTAATTGTTCCCTTAATAGTGTTGGGTCCCCTTCAGAAGAGTCCGTTTCTCTGCTGTTTAGACCCTCAGCCAAATAAAATATGGGTATTGGATATTTAAACCAAAAATGAATTGTGGTTATATGAACATGTAACCAGAATACATTAGTTCTATGTGTGAAACAAAAACCACAAACATTACAAAAGGTACTGTGTAAAGACAGCACAGATGCTTACCTCAGATGTAGGCCTAATTGTTCTAAATCCTGGCGTGTAAGGCACATACGAAAGGTGGGGTAGGTGGGTCACATGGGATGGAAAGGGTGGGCTCCCGGCTTTCGCCGAGGTCTGGTCTAAAAAATTGCGGGAGAATCCGCAATATGCTTTCCTTTCATCCTGGTCTTCATAATTGATGTCATCATCCATATAATCATCATCATTGATGTAGTATTCATTAGGAAAATCTAAATCTGAAAGGAAGTTTTTAGAGGGGGGTGGGGGGTTGGCATTAACATTAGTTTTAAGCATGTTCCCAAACAAGCTAGTATGTGCTTTAAACACAGGAGGTGAATTTTACTCTCCATTGTACAAATCATAGAAGCACTTTGGGTAAGGGGGGGTCAGTACTTTTCCCACAATAAACTGAGGAATGGATCTTTGCAAACAAAATTTCAGTTTTTGAATTGATTTGGGTATTTCAAAATGCTTTGCAATGTTTCAATTTCTCTAAGCCAAACTGAATCTTTCACCTTCTGATTTTGCCTAAGCCTTAGGGCCACAGCAACACCTGTCCCAATAACACTAACTGTCACATTTCTAAGCTACACGTAAAGGCTTTCAACGCTTAGCCTGTTTTTTTATGTTCTATCAATTTACCCACTCCTTCACATCCTGGAAATCCTCTCGCTGTTTGATGTACTCTTCCCAGGCCCAAACCATGCAGAGCACCCACCCCTCCTTCTGCTCACACTTGTTCTCTGACCTGAAATCTCCATCTGTCTTTCCTGACACTGTTCTTGGCCCTGAATGGCTGGCCTTGGTCACTCACACTTGACCATCTGTATACACAAAGGGAAGCCTATTCTTCCTTTGGTCCTGCTTACCCCACCGCAGCAACGGCCAAAATAATTCTCCTTCCAAACCCTGTCTTTTTCCAGAAACATCAGATTTATTTTTATTTCACTGATTTTATTTCACTTCACAAAGTATGCACCCATTTGCAGGAGATTTATAGTGGTTCAAAAAATAATTAAAAGTACAGTATATCAATACAACTTTTGATGCTTTGATTCTTTTGTTTTCCCACATAAATTTGGTGGAATGTAATAAAAGTAGCATTCACCAATGTTGCTGATTTTTACATTTCTTTTGTGTGTCTCGCACCTCTTCTCACATCTCACACTTTCTGTCAGGGAGTAATTCACAGCAGCTAGGTGTGGGGTGAGCCTCCTTCAACCATGTGCTCAAATTAGATCGTAAGTATGAAAAACGCATACTGCATGCTGGCTGGGTGGGTTAACGTACTGGCCGTTTTCGATTGCACAACCTTTGTGCGCACGTTAACACAGTTAGCTGTAAAAACGGCTGGGCGTGGGGAGGGGGCAGGGCACAGTAGCACGGTTAGCTGTAGGAGGGGGCAGGGCATTACCAGCTGTCCCCAAAAATCATCTGCTGCCACAGGCTGACTAAGGCTAAGGCTTGCCACTCAAACCATGTCCTTCCAGGACCAAATTCCGCTAGGTGGTTCTCTCTTTGTCTGAGAACTAAGAATGCTTAAACCTGCAACAAGCCCTTGGAATGGCATTATATTCAGAAGACCCTTTCACCTGCATTTTTACCACGTATGTTTTATTTATTTATACAATTTTAAAAAAAAATACATATCAAAATTTTTGCAATTCTGAAACCTGAACAGGGCTTCATACCCGATCCGTAACTACTACTCTGCCATGTTACCATCAAAATGGTATGGGAGGTGCAATAAGAGGAAAGAAGACTCCTCCCATATGAGCTTGAAGCTTCATGACCTTAAACCTCTTGCGCATCGCAGAGGACAAGCTAAAAACCAGAGGTTCTGTATGAACTCGCAACAGCACCTTCTCTTTCATTCCGTTTCTGAAATACACATTTTGTTATGCAATTATGAGTCGCACAATGCAGTTAAAACTAAATATTGTGTAAGGAATTTTGGTTGATCCCTCTGCATGCCAGGCTGTTGAATGGAAGTTGGATAGACTTGCTGGAAATGTGAGTTTATCAATGGGGGTTGGTTGATGGCCGACCAGAGCCAAATGAGGCAGACACACACACACACACACACACACACACACACACACACACACACACACACACACACACACACAAAGGTGACAATCACTATTTGGTTAATGTAATCGGCCTGAGTACGCATGAATGTTGATTTGGGATAGACCTGCTTAAGACATGGAAGTAAAAACATTTTTAATCAATGCATTAGGATCACTTACCAAAAAATCCACTTTCTAAAGGATCAAATTCAGATTGTGCCTTTATTAAATCCATCATCTTTTCCTAAAAGAACATAAGAATCGGAAAATAATTTTAAGGATTTTAAACAAGCCAGATACCGATACCAAAGAAAAAAAAGTTAATTAATTAACATTTAACCATTTAAGGGAAAATTCTAATCGCTTAAAGGTGCGTCATTTTTTTGGTGAACACAGTACAACAGTGAACTACAGTACATATGTAAAGCACAGAATTTAACATCTACAGTCCGTGGCCCAACGCATTCAAGCACCGGACAATGAAAGGACGAGCAAAGACTCACATAGGCCTGCATGACATGCGGGTCGTATAATTCTGCAGTGTCGCCCAGACCTGGGAGAGACAGAGAGAAATTCATAAAGGCTTAGGTCAACTCACCACCATAAAGAAATTGGGGGCAGCAGGAAGTAAAAACTTAAATCAATCTGCCAAACATATGTTCAGCACCTCTCATTCTTACAAGGGTGATAAGAAGGTGAACTGGATAAAGATTATACACTTTTAAAAAACAGCATGTAATATGTATAGGCTGTTTATGTAGATATTTAAAAGGTTAATTCAACTTGTGTACTGCAGTTACATTTAACCTGTGACTATACAAGCTATGTATGTGTTTTTCACTACCATGGTGCTGGATCACTAAATTGTCCTCTTGACAGTGGTAGCAACACTGGTTCTGGAAAGCCACAGGGTATACAGTTTTTGTTGTTATTCAGCACTTAGCCTACATCAAACAAGTTTAACTCCAGTTGAACTGGTTTTATTTTCAGAAAAGTGAGTTCAGTTTTTTTTTTTTATTGTTGTGCTGGTATTTCTTTACTTTTGTTGAGCAGTCTGAGGTTGCATGCACAACAAGAAAAGGTTTCAACCAAAATAAGATTAAATATATACACGTTCACAGCCTTTGGAGGCAAAGCGTGGCTGTATAAACTGCTTTGGAGTTACCTGAAGTGTGTTTTTTTATTTTTTACTTTAGACCACAAACCCATGAATGCCCCAACAACAGCCATTAAAGCTGGCTGGTCATGAGAAACTTCAGAAAAGATCTAAAATATCACTCATCGCACACAAAACTGGAATGAATAAGTAAAATTAAATAATATATCCCTTTAAGGGACTGATTTACTAAGACCTTTAGCATGTGCAAAACATTACATTACATTTATTTGGCAGACGCTTTTATCCAAAACCGTTTAGCATAAGCACAACTAATAACGCAACCAATGATTGGTGCAAAACAAATGCCATGACCACTCGTTGGTGACTCATGTTATTATTGGTTTTGCATGTGCTGAAAGGTTTTGCCCATGCTAAAGTTCTTAGTAAATCACTATCAGGCCCTAAACTAAAGTGTTTCCTCAGACTCCTGGCTGTGCGAAGTCTGCGAACCATACAGTTCAGTGCCAATCCGACTTCCAAATTGCAATAAATTCCTGAAGACATATCACGGTTGTCTGGGCCCTCCTGAACTGACAGGGAAGGTTGCCAGAGTACTTAAAACCACACAAAAAGCCAACAGCAACAGCGCTAAGTTCATTGACTCGCAGGAAGATATCTTGTGTTCTTACCCGGTACAAAATCTTTGCTGACAATGTCGTTTTGCTGAGACATTTCGTCCTTTGGTAGAATACTATATATGTATATTTAAATTATAAACTATTCCCCCCCCCACAGAAATTATAACTACTCTTTAGTTATAGCGTTTTTGATAATTTGTTCCAGAAAATAACGGTAACTTCATATTGCCTCTCTTCTCTTCCCTTCCCCCTCCGAATGTTACGTTACTTTTTGTTTGCCGTATGCGCCCTCGAGCGCCTGCGTGCACGTCTTTCTAATGATTTTATGGCGGTGAAACCCAACGGAACAACGCATACCGCCGCCTATTGTGTAGGAGTGTGAATTGCTACATTTTGTAAGACAAAATGTTTTCAATTAAAAAAGGCAAGTTACATAGCTACACATAGGATACGCATAAATCTGAATAAAAACAGACTGATGGACTAGATTAAGCTGTAAATTACACGGGAATAGTATGGAACACATATGGCTAAACGGCTGGAAGTCATAAAGTGTCTGAGGTATCAAACGAGCCTCGAACCATCACTCTGCTGTCAGATATGCAATAGATATGGATCGCTTTAGGGTTTTTTTTAATGCTGACCCGTTTTCCTATTGAACTCTATGGAAATATATGTCAGGAAAAACCACCCTTAAAGTCATCCATCCATATCTACTGCATATCTGGCAACATAGTGATGGTTTCAGGCTCTACTACTACTAATATTGTAAGATAAATAATCAATATTATATATACATACACATCACAAAACCAAATAACTGACCACGTCTGCTTATTTGGTTCCTTTTATTTTGAATCAGGTCCCCGTGGTCAACCGGAAGTACTTTGGCAATATCCACCCACTCTACACATAAGCTAATATGGCGTCTTCCATGTAACATGCAGAAAGTCTGAAAATCTTGATTCTCGCGGCGTCATGTTTCATATTGCTGTCAGACTGCCGACACCGACATGTCGGCTCCTTACTCCCAGGACTAGTGTGTTGGTAGGGGCGGTGAGGGGAAGGAAATCTCGCACCGACCCAAAGGCCAAGTCGAAAGAGGGAAGAGTAAAGGTTCCACCTCCGGTCGATCCGGTGGAGATGGTCGTCCTCAAGGAGAGATTCACGCAGTATGACATGGTCGTGCGAGCACTCCGGTCAGTAAAATGATTAAATCTACAAGACAGTCTGGTAGAAACAAATTGGTTACTTTTTTTAATTTATTTAATCTAATTATTATTTATATTTGTATTTATTTTTGGTGCTAGCTTAATGGTCCCAAGTGCATAACGTTATGTGATTAGATCATCAAATTGCAATAGATATGGATAATTATTTGTATGTTTGTATAGTGTACATCAACTCGATCAAGTGAAGTTCTATATTGTACAGGGCAGGTGGAGGTAATATTCTCCGCACTATGTAAAGCGGAAAATCGCCTGTAGAGGTAATGTACCGAAGCTGAAACATGCACGTCAAGTTAGTTTTTCCAACAGATTTCCGAAAAGAGAAATGGTGCAAATCGAAGTAGAAGTGAATCTGGCGTGATGGCAACTGTGGTAAACCTGTAGCTGTAGCCTACTCAGGAGAAAGCTGGCTGTAGTCTAGGTACACCTACCCTGGTCGGACAAAGCCAGTTTTGTTCTGTCAATGCAGACGGTTATAGTTTGGTTGTGTCACACAAACCAGACTATGTCTAGGCTATAGGGCTGGGAAAATCTGGCCCTTGAGGCCATTGGTACTGCTGGTTTTCATTCTTCCGCTCTAATCAGGACTGATTTAAACCTTGGGGCACCAAGTGCGTTAAATCTGTGGCCAAACAGTGGCATTACTACTGGCCTCGACGACCAGATTTGAGTATCTCTGCTATAGCACTGAACCTATAATCCTGGAAAGTAGCCTATATATCAGGGGTGCATAACTCTGGTCCTGGAGGGCCGTGCTGCATGCTGGTTTTTGCCCGGACACAGAGCGTGCAGGCCTAAAAGTTTGAATGTGGATAACTGACTGACTGACTGACTGGTTGGTTGGCCAGTTGGTTGACTGACTGGCTACCTGATCCCCCGAAAAAAGTGCATGCATAAATTTAGAATAATTAGGGTAAAAGGTTTGCTACAAGTTGTAGCACCCAAAAATCATGAATGAACAACTGTGGGTATGTTTAAAGATACAGGTCAATTGGCTGAAATGTATAATCTTTCTCGTAGTCGTTATCGCTCAGTCATATAGTTTCACCAGCGGGAGTGGGACTTCATTGACATTGGTATTGAAATTTTACTCACAACTTTTTACTTCAGGGAAGTTAGGCCAGATAGCTACACTCTTCAGAAGAAGACATCGCCCATGTTTTAAACTCAATCAATGTCAACAGCAATTCAAAGCATCTAGCCTCCTGTTCGTCGAATGATACGTCGATAAGTTTTCTGCACAAAGGTACAAACAACGACATGCCTAATTTCTGCACTAAGTCCAAGATAACATGTGGGCTAACTGTTAATGGTGATATGTGTCTGAATTAACATTCTGTAGCCTTTAATGAACTCGGCAGATCGCTACTTCTAATTTATTTGAAGAAATCAACAACATGGTTTGGTGACAGTCGAGATTTAAATGAGTATATCTCGCTTAATATTTGGAGTAGAAATATAATATTGTCATCGGCAGAACGCTGAGACTATCCTATTTACAACTATCTATAATACTGAAAATGGCATAGCGTCCCCCCGCCCGGTCCTCTTTAAAAAAATAATAATAATAAAAATCGAATATGGTCACCCTATACAGTAGGCTACACAAGAAACTAGATGACTACTCTGATGATAACGACTATAGTAACATAATTTGTATTAGTACAACAATAAACAACTTGTAGGCGCCGCATTAGTCATGTTTGCACTTTACAAGGCAGTGACCCTTGTGATGACATTCTCAACTGAACGTTCTAATGATACGTTCTACTCACATATTTGTGATGGTACGCGCAATAGGGTCTAAAGCAGGGGTCGCCATGCCTAAATTTCGGGTAATTACGGTAAAAAGACAGCAGCAAAATAATCGTTCATTACCAACAACCGATCAGACCTAAACCACCCACATAAAAGACAAGTATGTAGGCTATTTGCGGGTGTCATAAGCTACTATTGGAATTGATTTGTTCTGTCTGGACGCTGCGGTTCAGTGAACATTCTATTTTGGAGAAGAATGGAGACAAGCAAACTCCAAGTACATCAGAGGATATTGTTATTGAGATATTGTTTTTGAGCAAATACTTTTTTTTTTTTTAAACGTGTGAGAATGCTGTCAATGTGTGCATTCTCTGTGTACAGAAAATGTCAACAGGTCATTAAAACAACTTCAACTCTCCATATAGGCTAACAAAATGATTATTACATTTATATTTTATGAACAAAACTAATGTGGTATCTAAACAAAAAAATGTGATGTCAATTTTTACCACAATATATAAACCGGAGCCAACTGGTGCTTGCGGAGTGTTGATATCCTAATAGTGCTCATCACTCTAATTAAATTATGTCCGCTTCCCCTCCTCGCTCGCTCCCGCTCACATACTCTGACACACACACCTTTGAGAATCAAATGCACTCCATCGCCCCGGTATGCAGGCCAACCTGCAAGCTCAAGAACAATATCCGCCGTGCCTTGTCAAATGTTCCCCACTGGCTGCATACAGGTGTCCGGGCTGAGCTAGGCTTCCCTAGTCTTGTTGTTCCAAGCACCTTAGTTTTAGTTTTCTGACAGCTCTGTATGCTGGTTCAATCCTGTGCTCGAGCACAGTAAGATCTTTAAGATACACCTGCAGCTGGTACTTATACAAATGTCAGATAAAGATATGATTGAGCTAATTAAATAATTAAGAGCAGAAGTTGGCACAAAATCCTGAAACGGATCGGCCCTCGTTGTGCACCCCTGGTATGTCAATTGAGCCAGGGAACCCATTATGTTGCTTTTGAATAAATATTTATTCTTGCAAGTAGCAAGCAGTTTCCAACAAGTCAGGGCATGAAAAAAAATAGTCACAGATAGCTACAATAAAAGTCGGTGCCCTCAATAGCCCCCTCCCACCAAAAACCCAGACGGAACAAACAAGCAACAAATGAAACACCACTATAATGACTACTTCTCACATGACTACTTCTCAATCAATTTCCTTGATTTAAAAAAAAAAAATAAAAAAATAAAAACTGGCCCCTCAACATTAATTAGTCACAGTGCTGTAGTGGACACATTTTACGTCAGGATTTCATGTATTTTTACTTTTGGCTTGACAAGGGGTTTAGGGTGCCAGTGTCACATGTCGGCTTCTTGTTGCACTGCAGGTTTGAGTTTAAGGAAGAAGTGCTGCAGCAGAAGTATGAGCAGGAGGTTGGTTCAAAGGCGGAGGAACGGGCCAAACAGGAGGCGGACAGACACCGTGCCCTCATGGCCTGGAATGACACGGAGAACCTGCGGCTGAGGAAGCTCCGGTGAGACTCCCTTCAAGTGCAGGTCAAAATATTGGGGGGAGGTGAAGTCCAGGGAAGGTGTCTACTACATTTACACAAGTTTGAGCCTTCACCCTCAATTAGCACATACACAAAAGCCTGCAATGCAAAATATGCATTATGGCAATTCTGGGGCTGATATCAATCATCAATATTTGACTAGCCATATTAGCCACTGCCTCCTTTAAATTATGGCACAAATGCGAACTACAACCAAGGTTCCAAATTTGCGGAAGAAGTTGGTGCGCACAGACATTAGTTTATGATGGAAAAATGTTGCAAATTGTATTTATATCACAATACAAATACAATACTTACTTTATTAAGCAGAGACCTTGTTGACATCCTTACTTTATTAAGCAGAGGCCTAGGCTGAGTTTGTGAGTTTGGCTAATAAAAATAACAAATTGAAGGAAATAAAATAGGTTAAGATGACAAATTAGGCTACTTTTTAAGCATGACTTAATTTACAGGATCATATATATTGCATCATCGTATCGGCCCATTGTATCCGCCATAACTTTAGTAAGGAGAGTGATATCAAAGCAATTACAATGCAGCACATTTGTTTCTTGTATTGTAAGCCATTATTTATATAGATGTCTGTTACAGGGAAAAAAATAGATATGTGCATTGCACCTCAGTGGTTTTTGGTTTCATTTTGTTTGTAAAAAATATATATATATTCTTCCATTAAATATGCAGGGAGATCCGGGTCCTGAAGGAGCGGGAAGACGAGAAGCTGAAGGAGGTAGAACTTGCTGCCCTGAGGGAAAAGAAGATGGAGAGTTTTGTGAAGGAGAAAGAACAAGAGATTTTACAACTTGAGGTACGAGAATGAGATGGCCAAGCATTTTATTTAGAGGATACCCGTGGTTTGCTGCCATCAGCATTTGTGGTCAGTTACTCTAGTTTTTCTTCTAGTACTCTGGACATTACATCACATTATTTGGTTTGAAGATGGTCATATTCAAGACAACTGACAGTATATGGATACATTTTTCTCCTATGCATATAACGCTGAAGCTGTCATGCATCCTCCTTGTACTAAAATAGCATTCCTATCCATTCATTTCATGAAGTAACTAATGGGATTCCCAGGAATGTAAACTTGCCAATGTGTCCCATAACCACTATTCTGCAAGGCAGCCCTGTACTCGTATTAGTTTTGCAACATTATTCTGCACTCATTTCTCTGACTACCATATAGCTGTCTTAACATGCAATCCCTAAACATTTCACAGGAGGAGTCAAAGACATTTATCACCATGGAGAACTTGGACCAGCGCATAGAGGAAGCCCTGGACAATCCGAAGAACTACAACTTTGCTATCGACAAAGAGGGACGAGTGGTGAATCGGACAATGCTACAGTGAATGAGGAGTGGCTCATCGGAACTTGGGATAGTTCCCACAAATGCTGTCTTTTGGGGGGAAATGGCCCAGTAATAAAAGTGACGCCTTTCACAGCATTTCAGCCATTCTGGATCTTAACGGCAGAGAGCAGAAGCTGATTTCTTTTCCATTTTATATAATTTTTAAAAAAAAATCTCTTTATGGGAACACTTGGAGTCCTGAACTTCTGCTACCTGTCTGATTACTTTGCAAAACTATTATGAAAACACTTTGTATTGTGCAGATGTGTCTGTTCTTGTATTACCTGAAATGTGTTGCCTTTTATTGTCAAAGCAATTGTTTCGCTTACAATTATCATCAAACATGCACTGCATGTTAACTGATGCATAATAAAGTATTGTTAATCCAATTTTTATTCATTTCTTAATCTGAATGGTTGTTAAATCTTTGTTATCAGTGCTTTCTTTAATATCTTCCCACTCTGAAATTTGCTGCCAGTTATGGAGAGCACACACCCCTGCCAGCCCAGCACCTCTTTATTCTGCAGTACACCAGTTGAACTGCACAACATCAGAGGATGGGTGTGCCCCAATATTCTTCACTCCTCTCCTCCACTTGTCTCCTACCCGGAAGTTTGCAAAACTGCCTGTACATTTTCAGTACAAGTAGTTACAATTCCAGTACAGTATACAATATACCTGATGTGGTTTGTGTCGAGACATTAATATGTAACAATATGAAATCAGAAACATTAGATTAGGACTCAAAGATCCGTTTCTGGGGCAAGGAGGAGAGGATGTTCCTTTTTTCGAGTATTGGGATGCACCTGAGCAGTTCATGCACTGTTGCCAAAGGCCCACTACAAGTGCGTTTGGTGACTAACCAAGTCACCCTTGAGAAAATAAGTGGGGACCACTCAGCTGACTGGAACTCTCTTTTGGTGTCACTATGGTCATGGATGTGTTGTTCTGCAAGGCTTTCAACTGTAGCATCTTCCATACAAGTTATTTGTATCCCAAGGTGCTTACCAGAAAACACTGCGATACAAAGATAATATAACCTTGTGGAAAACAGTTCCAAGAAAATTTAAAAAACGGTCAAATAAATTGTGACTATTTGTGCGTGTTTTGCAAATAAATAATTAACTAAAAAGATGCGATCTGTCCCTGAAAGTGGTCGCATATCGAGCCCCGGGTTGACGGCCCAGAATGCCACGTGCTATTTTTCCAGGCTCAAAGGTTTTACAAGTTAAGTCCTCCAAACGATAGAGGTCAGTCATGTACACCACACGCAACCTATCAAATACAGAATGAAGGTCCTTTTTTTCAACCAATGACAGGCTGATACGATTGTTCAAGATGGCGCTCCAAGTGGAATTGGTATGGAGGCAGAAGTAGAAGCTAGTAACAGGTTAACCAAAATATAAAAATAGCATGCTGGAAATCAGTCCACAACCTCTGAATTAATCTGAAATAAAAAAAATAATGGAAACGCGAGGAATAGAGCACCTTTTTGACTTCCGGAGGTAACGATGATACATTCGTTCTGTTTCCCAAATCAGCCGAGCTTTCCTTTACTTAGCTAGGTAGCTAACGTTAGCTACTTAGCCGGCTAATGCGTTTAGCTACCTAGCGACTGCCTATCGATAGAGGTGACTTGTAGCTACTCGTCTGTTGTTGAACACAGTACTGTGGTTCTATGGCTGCCTCGGCCCACGTTGTCTTATTTTTAACTTTTGTTTTTGAATTAAACTTTAAGGCTGATAGTAGCACAGTTGAGTACGAAATATGAATAACGTTAGTACGTTCACGATATTACAGCTAACTTAGCGTTGTTAAACTAACGTCAGCTAGTGTAGGCTTAAAAAGCAGGTAGATTCACTGAGACGTTAATTAGACTCCTAGCTAAACCAACAAGGTATCGAGTTATTTCCCCCGTAAACCCTCAAGTAACGTTAGCTGACTGGGAAATGCAGAAGTCTACTAAGTAACTTAACCAACGTTATTAATGTTAGGTTGCAACAAGTTGATGATCGTTAACGTTACTGAACTGACGATGCGTATTTCCAGGATCAGAAAAACTCGTTATGGTTTTTGATACATGCAGAAACCTTTGTTATCAATTTCCAGGTTTCCGAACGAAGGACTCCTCCTGGTGCTACTCCTGCTGTACGCCCCTGTTGGCCTGGCTTTGATGTTGTTGAGGATATTTATCGGCGTACACGTGTTTTTAGTGAGCTGCGCCCTTCCAGACAGTTTTATAAGAAGGTAAGTGATATTTTGCATTCATGCTGGCACATTTTGAAATGGTCATAGTGGAGGCGTAGACATTACAGGAAAACCCCCCACCATAGACATGTAAGTTATAATGTAGGTTGAAATATATCCAAAATCTTTGGTAGGTTCCCCTCACGCAACTTCCTGAACGCCAATTGAAAGGCGAACCCACGCATGCCAACGCAGTGACTGTGTTGCCATACCAACTCTATGTAACGTCAATGCTAGTTGATATCCGTTTCATGTCACTTGACGTCTCATGCCATTTCAATGACGTTGATTTCATAAGGGTTATTTCAGTCATCATGGCAGTAGTATTGAGAAACTTTTATGAAACGCCATCCTCCAGAAATATATTTGAGGCCAAATGAATGAAATATTGTGGTTATCTGCGTCTAATGTAAATATCTCATTAGGAATATCATCTGTTAGGGGAATCTCATCTTATATATGAACTTAGGTCCTTTACTGACAATGTATTGACTTGAAAGATCACATACAACCTGCAACCCATGTCCATTAAAATAATCCATTCTAAAAGACTAGTGATCCTCGTCCGACAAACCTAGATCAGTAACAACTTCACAATGCCCAGCATTGGTGTTCTGATTGTCTGCTACAGTTGTGGAACTGTCATAACTACATTACTTTCATTTAGCAGGCACTTTCATCCATAGTGACTTACAATGAACGACAACATAAGTGCATCCCACAGAGTTACGTGAGCAACAGTGCCAGACCTGGCTAAAAACATTCCCAAACCAGCGAGTCTTTGTGCAATATTAATAAAGCGCCAATTGTAAGCAGACTTGTCCCAGCCTAGAGCCATAACACATGTTGTGAGTAATGCACTATAACAACATAATGCATAATAGATATTGAGTGCTTATGAGGCTGAAGCGTTAGCATAAGTTTTGAAATTCGATCGACTGCAGTGTTCAGAAATGTAGGGCATGGTCGATGCGTTCTGCACTACGTCACCATCGCACTGCTCACTCTTGGGCACACAGTTTGCCGAAATAAGACGGCAGTCCCCGAAGAACCAGTCGGTTTTAAAATGTGATATTGGGCAATTCTAGTGCCATGGTCCTCAACAACTTTTCCTCAGTATTTGTGACACTGGGGCTCGGTGTTAATGATTGCCGATCGGCCTGTGTTTCGCTTTATCAGCATCCGTTATGCCCCTGGCGCTCCATATCTAGAGGCCTCCTGCATTTATTTTGAGGCACAGTGTTTTTAAGTGATTACTTTGTCCCTTGTGCTTCTGCTGCGTAGTATTAAAAGCGCACTGGCTTGTTTGGGAAATAAACCCTTGGAAAATATTTGCTTATGTGTGTGCGCGGTTTTTAAAAAATATATATACATAATTATTAAGGCACCGGCCGTGCATGTATTGATTTAGTAATATGCTCTCGGTGCAAATATAGAGAATGTCCTTGGGCCTCCATTGTAGTTTTTAATGTCCTCTTAATCCCTTATTAGTGACACCTTGCCCACTGTTGCTTATCTGGAATCCATGAGAAATTGGCTCATTCTAGCTTGCAACAAGTGCGAAAACTGCTTCTATTATTGTTTTAAATTTTTACAAAGCAAATGCTTTATCCAAGACAACCTACAGTACATGGCTTATGTTTGACATTGCCATTCTGTTCAGCTGGTTATATACAGAAACAATCAAGATATTGGGCTAGAAAGTCTAGTCAATCCCACAAATGCTTGATGCTTGAATACAAGTCTGGGGGCACCGTTGAGCTCGCACATATGGAGAACTGAAATAGTGTGGTATGTTTGCATGGACCAGAGGATTTAAGTAAAAAAATAAAAAATAAATAAACGTAGTTAAATTCATAGACTGGTCACATTTGGAGTACAATTCTGAAACGGAGTTTGTAATTCAACCCGGTCCCAATTTGAATGGTCTTCATTTCAGATTGATACTCCTGTTGGAGGAACTCCAGCCCATTTCGATTTTGAATTTAAAATTCTGGAATCGTTGTGAGTAAACAGACACAACACTGAAGTGTATGAATGTTTCTGTAGTTACCAATGGTGGATCCATTGCATTGCTCTAATTTATTTTATGGTCCCTACAAACTGGATTCCAACAGCGAGAATAAAGAGTTGAGTTTACAAAATGACATTAGCCTGCAACTAACCAAATCATAATCATGGCTGTTGGGTTCGTTTCTTGGTCTCCGAGTGATTGCTTTCATACTGGTTTGATCCGTGACACGTTTCCGTAATGGTCGAGCAGAGAGCACATTCTCCCAAGTGAACTCTTCCTGGTTTCGGGTTTTGGAATCCACGGCGTTCGTGGCAAGGAAGTGGCAATGTTCTGGAACAGATGCCTGAAAACACCGTCTGAAAACACGCAAAGGCGGCTGCTGTTTCAGTCAAGGCAGAGTACCTGGCTGAAAAACCCAAGGGACAACTGTGAATACCATTTAGGTGATAATCCTCTACATTGCACACTTGCAGGTCGGCACACTCATGTAGGGAATTCTGCAATTACAGTGTTTCTTTCAGCTGCTTCAGTTTATAGGTGGCGAAGGAGGATACAATTCAACATACCAGGATGTTGATTAGAATGCTCTGTGCTTCACTGTGACATGTATAGTGTAGTCACTCATTTGAGTGACCACCGTTGAGAGGGAATTCCCTATACATCTATAAGAACACGCTAGTGTACAGGTTGATCTCTCTTAGATCACTGAGAAATGTAACCTGTGTCTTGTTTCCCGGTGAAGAGGCTTGTGTAACTCAATGGATCATTTGGTGAACACAGCGTTTCCATTTCAAGTTCTAGTCATGGCTGGATGACTGCACAATCAGGCATAGTTTCCTGACAAAGTTCTGAATTTACCTTGAGGTTTACAAAATAGTGTTGCTCACTGCAGTGAAATTCTAGGCTTATATCAATAACTGGTATTTTTCTAGCCATATTAGCTCATGCCAGTACCTACCTGTTTTACCTTATTGAACCAATGCAAACTGCAACCATGTTTCCACGTTCATTAAATAAGTAGATGAGTCGATTTACACATTTTAAGTAGTTGAAAGAGGGGGAGGGATTTACACATTTTAAGTAGTTGAAAGAGGGGGAGGTGGTCCCTCCACCTTCTACTGACCCATACTACCTCTGTTGACACACACACACCACCATACACAGACACACCCACATTTACACCTCTAGTGACTACCCCCCAGTGCCTGCTCTCTGTGTCTTATCTCCAGGCCCCTCTGGGCTATTCCTTTGAAGTTTCCTAGGGCCCAAATGGTGAATTAGAGGTCTTACACCTAGTTATTTGGAATATATTTCAGTCTGCATCCAAGGCATTGATATACACTCTATTTAAAATCATTCAATTTATTGTAATGGACATCTCAGTTAATCATTCAATCAACACTTAATCAGGGGTATGAGAAGGACACCACATTTATTTTCCATTGGCGCTGGTCCTGTGTCGGAATATAGTGTATGACGATGAGGAAATAAAATGTCCACCAAGAACATCAAAATAGTTGTTACTTTATTGGATGTTTTAATACATTGGCAATCTGTTGTTCTGTCTGTACCATGAACTTGTTTTGTCTGTTCCATATGCATTTGTGAAAAGCTATAATTTAGTAGGTATCATGAAATGATCTTCCTGTCTCAAACCAATGACTGAGGTGGTGACCCATTTCACACATTGGGTACGTTCACATGCACAGCAATATCCGATTACTGGAAACGATCAGCTTACGCCAGTATTTAACTTATCGCATTCACATGGACATAAGAAATGTGATTACTCCAAAAGCCGCGTTTACATGATTCCCTCCATAATCGGCTATGTGGAAAACGTAGCTACTAACTGCTTCCCGTTGTAAGTACAAAAATGATCCGCCCGTCAAAAATTTATGTAAGTAGGCTATTATTATTATTATTATAGCTACTTATTTACAGCTAATTGCTACTAGTGGTTGATTTATATTATTGTACTAGCTAGGTTTACCGATCTCTAAATCTGGCCAATTTCCTGATAATTTTAATTATTTAATGTGCTAGCCACAAACTAGCTAGTACAAACACAAGGACGTAACACTGAACAATATATTTTCAGCGGTGAAATGCTAATTTAATAATAAAATTCTGGAAGTGAGATGCTGAAGGAACCCCAGGCATAGCAAATGTTGACGGGTGGAATAATTTTGTCGTTACACCGCCTCTTTTGCCTGACATGCGTAGTTTTGAAAAGCCGAAAGAAACCGGAGAAAGGTGATTACATGCCCCAAAAAATCGAAAGTTTGGCCAAAAAACCAGGGGTGTTAATCGGGTTTCGAAAACACGGATTATGACCTTACATTATCGGATAAAGGTGTTTACATGACCTTTTCAGTAACCAGAGTATTGCCATAATCTGGTTCAGATCGGAGTATTAGTGTGCATGTAAACGTACCCATTGAAAGATATGCTTATGTCCAAACCATTAATGTCTCCAAAGAGTGTTCTGAGCACCTTCAGTGCCACTTCAAGGTGTAATATCCACCTCTAAAAACCTTGAATAAAACCAGACGTGTTTTGAATGTAACTCTGCAGTAGAATCCCAAGTTCCCCATCGGTTTTTACATGGCTCAGAAGTTGGTTTTATCAGAGAGAGTAACCTGACCATTTGAATGCATTTCTCAAAAATTCTGTATGCCCTATTTTGTAATACAAAATAAAAAATGTTAAAAAAATAAAAATGAACCTAATTGTGGGGGATTCACTTTTCCAAGTGGAATATTTACACCTACTGATGCTTCAGTTAAATCATAACTTTAGTCATGCCACCTCTGTTCTCTTGCTTTTTGATAACTGTTTCTACCTTACCCTTGTGCATCTCGAACTGTTGCGTTTTGTCCAAGTGCTGGTCTGTTTTTCCCTCTGTCAGGTGATCTAAAGATAAGTTGCAAAATGTACAGTATGAATTGTCCTGTATAAAAAGTCATCAGTATGCTGTTGTGTACCAGTAGGCAGTAGGATATTGTTTCTCTGCCGGTGTTTCACTTCAACACTTGTTTCACGTTATTGTTGTGCACTGAAACAGCTCTTAATCAGTATCTTATTGTATAATTGGCTATGTGTCTATGCTTATTACCAATGATTATTTGGAGTGCAAACATGGACATCTGGGGGATAACTCCTGAAATTCAGCTTGACAGCCCAGCTGGTCACATGCTTGAGATTAACCCCAGGCCCTGGTCAGTGCCTTGTTGGAGGATTTGACTTCCTGAAGAAGAGCTGTTGGCTGTCATGTTGTACCGTTTAATAATTTGTTCTGTTTGGGACTTTATGGTACTTTAAGTTATCATTACATTAAAGTGAACTGTGCAGACCATTAATGAATTAACTGCAATGATGTTACTCCTTTAACGGATGCATAGTGCTTTCCGGTTAAGGGTGTAGCTCAACTAAACCACAAGCGTGTATCTGCTTGGAAATCACTCCAATTGTACTGTATCCATCCAGTCAGAGAACCGTGTGTGTATATGTCTGTTTGTGTAGTTTATATTTTGGGTTTATATTAACCAGTTTTTACCTGGTTTTGTTTTAGATTCATCGTGAGAATCATGTGTTCCATGCTCGGAATGTACGTCAGACAGAGTGGCCCACGGTTACGGGACGGAAACGTCAAACTCTACATCTGCAACCATGTCACGCGGTTCGACCACAACGTTCTCAACCTCCTGACCTCCTGTAATACCGTGAGTTTGGGTTTATTGGGGCATTACTGGATTTTGTCAGTTTTACGGTCAATAATCATAATCACTTTTGAAGAGAGGACCAGTTTAGACTGTCATTACAGGTTGTTAAAGTTTTTGAGGAGAGCCACCATAACCTTGAACCCATTGCAAAAAAACTCCTAAGTGTGGCATTTTCCACATGTTCCACATGACACTGAACCTTGGGTATGGCAACATAGAGGACATCATTACCCTGGATAAGCGGTGGATACCCTCTTTTTTTCGGTTTCTTCTCCAGCCGATGCTCGAAGGCTTGCGGGGCTTTGTGTGCTGGGCCCGGGGGTACATGGAGCTGGCCGCTGTGACAGGACGGGCGGAGCTGGTGGACGCGTTGCAGAGGTACTGTTCTACCCCCGACGTTCCGCCCCTGTTGCTCTTCCCCGAGGAGGACACTACCAACGGGCGTGCCGGCCTCCTCAAATTCAGGTAACCGCCAACGGTCGAGGTGACTTCCTCAAATTCAGATGCCTACAGCCTCACCCATCGTCTGTAATTCAGGGCTGTGTTCAGTGTGAGCAAACCTATTAACCGAAAATCAAATGCCCACTTTCACAGTGTTACTGGAGGGTGAGAGGGTGATTGATTATAAGGTGGTGTAACCAGCTACAACCACACCCGCCTCCTCCTCATATTCAAGTAACCGCCAACAGCCCCACACACTTACAGTGCCCTCCACAATTATTGGCACCCCTGGTAAAGATGAGTAAAAAGGGTTATAAAAAACACACTGAAAAAATGAGATAAATCCAACCTTAAATGAAGTATATTTATGCTAAGAAAAAAAAAAATACCCCCCCCTCAAGAAATAATTATTTTTAACGAAACCACAATTATTGGCACCCCTAGAAATTTGTATGAACAAAATGTAACTAAAGCATTTTTTCTATTTATATTTTACTTTTTAAAGTTGATCAGAGTGTTTAGGAACTTTCAAGCAGTAATCCATGACTTCCTGTTTCACTGGAGTATAAATATGAGGTGACAGAGGCCATGTTCCCTTATTCATACATCAACATGTGAAAGATGAGAACACACAAATTAAATGAGGGAAAAGTGTGTTGAGCTTTATAAGTCAGGGAATCAGGGAATGGCTATAAAAAAATAGCTATTCACCTGAAAATGCCCATATCTACCGTTAGGGCAATACCTAAAAAGTTCAAAGCAACTGGAACTGTTACAAACTTGCCTGGAAGAGGACCCAAGTTTACTTTCCCCCACGCACAGTGAGGAGGATGGTAATAGAGGCAAAAAAAATCCCCAAGGATCACTGTTGGAGAATTACAGAGGAAAGTAGCATCTTGGGTTCATCAAGTCTCCAAAACTACCATTCGACGTGACCTCCATGCCAACAAATTATTTGGAAGGCATGCCAGAAAAAAGCCTTTCCTGTCATTTCACCACAAAGGAAGCACCCGGAGTTTGCTAAGCGCTACTGGAACTTTGACTGGAACCGTGTTCTATGGTCAGATGAAACAAAAATTGAGCTTTTCGGCAACCAACACTCTAGGTAGGTTTGGTGTAAAAAGAAGGATGGCTATACCGAAAATAACCTGATCCCCACTGTTAAGTATGGTGGCGGTTCCGTGATGTTGTGGGGCTGTTTTTTCTCTAAAGGAACTGGGAACTTTATTAGGGTACATGGCATCATGAACTCCATGAAATACCAGGAAATTTTAAATCTGAATCTGGCTGCTTCTTCCAGGAACCTAAAACTGGGTCGTCGTTGGATCTTCCAGCAGGACAATGATCCAAAACATACTGTATGTCCAAATAAACACAAAAATGGTTAACTGAACACAAAATCAAGCTTCTGCCATAGCCATCTCAGTCCCCTGACCTAAACCCCATTGAAAACCTGTGGGCTGAGCTGAAGAGGAGAGTGCACAAGAGAGGACCTAGGACTCTGGATGATCTGGAGAGATTCTGTAAAGGAATGGTCTCGGATTCCTTGCTCTGTATTCTCCAACCTTATTAGATGTTACGGGAGAAGACTCAGTGCTGTTTTATTGGCAAAGGGAGGTTGTACAAAGTATTAAATGCAGGGGTACCAATAATTGTGGCACACGTGGTTTTGTTAAAAATAAATATTTCTTGAGGGATTTTTTTTTTTCTCAGAATAAGTTTACTTCAATTAAAGGTTGGATTTTTCTCATTTTCCAGTGTGAGATTAAGCTAATTCATCAAACGGTGAATTTTGTATAACCCTTTTTACTCATCTTTACCAGGGGTGCCAATAATTGTGGAGGACACTGTACTTAAATTCACACAACTGGGAATGACCACGGCCACGTACGACTGGTATCTGCCACAGACCAGGTTGTTTTTTTGTTGAACAGCCCTAAGTGCGGAGGTCTGACATGCTGAGCTCGGACTATGCTTATCCTACTGTGGAAAATCCATCCATGTACATTTAGTATTCATGAGACTGCTGTGTGGATCTACCATGCTCAGACTGTCATTGGCTAACTGAAATGCCTGTATTGCTGTGGATAGCAGTGCTGGTGTTCCATACTCCTATTTCAAATGATCAGGGTATCCATTCTTGAAAATGGTATAGATGAGAAAAAGTACATTAAGGACTTGAACGTTCTGGGATGAAGTAATGTAAGTGCTCAAATAGTCTATGGAGAGTTTTTGGTGATCATCTAGAAAATAATAGCACCAGGGAGAATTGCTGTTGGCTTCACACAGCACTGTTACTCCTGTGTGCATGTGCGAGACAAAGTATAAGCGCAGAGTAGGTCAGAGGAAAGCACCACAGCTCATATAAGCTGTCTAATGAACGTCACCCCTGTTCTCTCCCTCCCCCACAGCTCCTGGGCCTTCTCCCTGACCGAATCTGTTCAGCCTGTGGCCTTGTTTGTGAAGCGGCCGCTTCTAGCTGTGGTAATATTTAACTTTACAACACAGTGGCTTTATCATTAAACAGATATGTTAAGTTTGTATAGATTTTGTATGTTTGTACAGTGACTAGACTGGCCACAGTGTGTATGTCCTCACCCTTGAGATTTAAAGTTGTGCTTCTGCAGTTTTGGGTGGGTGCCGCATGCCAAGCACTAATGTTGGTAATTTGACCAGGAAAAAAGACTTCTCCTTGAGGTAGTCGCGTGAATCAACTATGATTTGTACGGGGTCATATTTCAGAATCCACACAAATGCCGTAGGCTCACAGTTGCTGAAAACTGGCAAGCTGAGAATTTCTTAAACTTTATTAAAAAAACTTGTGAAGCTGAACATTCGCACCTGCTTCTAGTGCGAATGTACATGTCTGGGATTTATCTTTATTTCTGATATTCGAATTCAGTCTGAACTGTCTCTCCCTCCTGCAGAATACAACCGAATCATCTTGGGTGGCAGAACTGTTATGGACCCTGTTCATCCCGTTCACAGTGTACCAAGTAAGGTACTAGCTATTACTGCCTCTTGTTGGGAATTGGGTTGGAAATGTAAAAAAGGGGATTGATGAAGAAACCTATATTATAATTTACGCCTGAAGTAGTTTTATGTATGTCTGTGTAACGTGATGACATCCCTCATTCTGAGTGACATCAGCTGAGTGATTCATTTAACTGTTTGGAAGTTGTGAATGTGATTTTTTTTTTTTTTTTGCATGCATTATCTTTACACATATGAACCAACCAAAATAACTTGACCTGAGCCCATTGCGGACAGTTCTCAGGTTTTATAATGTCCCTTAAATTGCACCAAAGGGTACGTTGTTAATATGCCAGTAGGTCACCCGGTCTAGTTTCATTTTTTCAACTTGGATATCACCACAACTTTATATGTCATTGCTCTCTGGAACAATTTAATAAGTGTTTGAAAGAATTTGACACAAAGTAGACTTTTTTTGACTCTGATCACTTCATAGTACATTGGAACCTAAGGCTTTCTTTTAATGAATGGATTTCAGCCTTATCCTTAAACAATTGTCTGGCTGATTGACTGACTGACCAGCTACCCCACATATTTGAAGAAAGGAAAGGCTCGTCATTTATAGCCGTTTAAAAGATGGCAATCTGTTTTTCCCATGGTGAAAATTCAGCTGTGTTCATTCGTGCAACTTCTAAATGGTATGGTTGTGTTTTCAGGTTAAATTGCACGGCAAAGCTGAAACACATGGCAGCGTAGCAGTCGGATTAAACTGCGTGCGAGTCTGCTTTTAATTTTACCCTGTTATGATTACCCGTCCGACCTCTGATCCCAATGCACTCGCATGTGTGGCGGTTTACAGTGCATTTGTATTGGAGTGTGCAATACGTCCAGGAAGTGTTAATACCATGGTCCCGTTGCTCAAATCCGTTCTGCAGTCTGAGTCAGGGCATTCCCACAGATCCAGCTGAGGAAACTGCAAAGTTACTGATCTGAACTGAAAGTGCTCTGGTTGAGCTGCGCATGCACACACCGTAGTTTTTTCTTCGTTTGCTCCGGATGGGTTGGTTAAGAGAATGCCGTAGGTGCTATCGTGTCAATTGAGGGAGGCCAGCAGAGGGGATGGTACTTTTGGTGAAGGGTTTTTTTTTTTTTTCTCTCTCCCTCCTTCCCTTTCTCTCTACCTCTCTATCCCTCTCCTCCCACTTTGCAGATGGCTCCCTACAGTGTCCCGACCAGACGGGGAGTCGCCACAAGAGTTTGCCGATAGGGTTCAGGAGGTATGTTCTCGTTGAATATTCCGGCAGCATCTGTGCCGTGTTGCCGTGGGGGAGGGACCTTCCAGGCACACCCTCAAACGGCACACTTAACAAGAGTGCAGTAAGCTTAGCATTTTCCGCTGTTGTCCACATCGCAAAACCTTGCTTACACCTGTTGTACTCTATATATTGTAGGCTACTCTGTATAAATGCAATGGTTCTGTGGCTTTGTTTTTCAGCTGCTGGCTATTGAGCTGGGTGTGGTGTCCACACAGTTTACCAGAGCAGACAAAGCTGAACACATCAAAAGGAAAAGGCATGTCGCGCCTCGGGCAACAAACTCGAGTAAGAGGCAAATAAAATCCGTCAACTTTGTTACCATAACTATCTTGGATCTTGACCTTGCCTGTAATCAGAGGGCCTTTTGGACTTTTTTTGAAGGCTCCCAGATCATCTTTTATCCTGAGGGAGAAGGGGTACCGGGGGAA
This sequence comes from Synaphobranchus kaupii, assembly GCA_029718625.1. Lineage (NCBI taxonomy): Eukaryota > Metazoa > Chordata > Actinopteri > Anguilliformes > Synaphobranchidae > Synaphobranchus > Synaphobranchus kaupii. The sequence continues at coordinate 120,649,421 of CM056376.1, forward strand.
TGAGCATTTTATGCATCCGATATCATTTTACGCTGATTCTATTGGTGTTTCAATGGTTTGCTTTAATTAATCCAGGTGGTTACACAATACACATGACTGATACATTGGCCATTCTGTGCACTTTTCGTTTGTACTTAGTGTCATCGTGTTTCAAATGGGTATATGTGGTCAATAATACTTTAAATGTATGAGGAAATGCACACACACCAGCCAAATAGCCTAAGGTGCAGTGCCTAAAAAGTACACAAAGTAAAGCAAAATGAGACTCGCACACTTAGTATAGTGCTCCAAAATAAATCTCTGATTCAACAGTGTTAACGTTTCGGATAGCAAGCCTTCATCAGAACAATAATTCCGTGCGTGCGTGCCTTATTGATCCTTTCTTGCTCGAGAGAGAAATAACTTCAACACAACCTACTGATTGTTTCTCAGAAACGGTCTTAAACCTGGGCTGCATTCCGAAAAAAAATAGGTCCTTTTTCCTTTCCTTGCAACTTTTCCGTAACCTCGCCAGAAAATGTCACGGAGGTCAAGGAAAGGATGGAAGGAGAGATTTACAAGGAATCTAGCGTCTACTGTGGAATTCCAACCTCCTTCTCTACCTTGTGTAATGGTGCAATGTTGTGTCATTGTTTGTTTACTTTCTAATATAAGCCAATGCTAACCAACAATACTAGCTATTAACATTTAGATTTCTGGCATTTCTCAGAAGATGTTCGCCTTGTTGTTTGAATTTGTTAATTTGGTAGGTTCCGGAAAACTCCGGTGCTTATGTAAACATTGGCGCCATTGCATTGTGAGGTGCGAATACTACCTTCCTCCTGAAAAGGATAGTCCCAAGCATCCTTTGTGAAAGGACGGATAAAGGGAATCGTGAAGCTCCTTTCCTTCTCAATACAAGAATTTCAAACGGTCCTTAGCATGGCTGCCGGGAAATATTTCCGGTTCATGCAATCTAAAGGATCCTTCCTTGCTCGAATTTGACTATTGGAATGCAGCCCTGTAAACTGCAATCTCTAACACAAAAAAAAGTTTAATCCTTAAAATCTTGTATTTAAGGAATTGCACATAATGATACTTCACTGAATTAAATTAATCAGTCTTCTTGGAGCCAACATTGACAAATGTTACCAGAGTGTTGACAGTGTTTAATTGTGGGTTTGGGTTGCCAGATCTTGGTGCTAGACCTCGGACCTCCCCTTTGGCTTCAGTGGGTCCCAGTTCTAGGACAGAGGACCGCCAAATTGCCGGAATGGCTAGGCAGGTGAAGGAGGTGCTACCTGATGTCCCACTCAGCATCATCACAAGGGACCTGGGTATGTCACTTCCTGTCAGTCTCCCCCCCCCCCCCCCCCCCCCACCCCCCCCCCCCCCCCCCCCCCCACTTCCACTCCTCCAACTGATCTAGGATCTACTCCTGTAATATACAACTTGATTAGGAATTGTGATTGTTCATCTGTACTCATTTTGAGGTTATATGCAGTGAAACCTAGCTCAGATAGTCCGTGTCTCCAGAGGCATCAGGTTGAAAAAGATTAACCTTAAGCAGAATCCTAACCATTTTGAGCAAAAACATTGAACCGATCCCGGGTCAGTTTCATTGACTTGCATTGTCAGGGTTAACTGCTTTGTTGTTGTCGGCTGTGTCATTTCCTGTTTTGTTTTTTTTCCTGCTTCTTCGTGTCTATCACTCAAAAGTTCACATTCAGGCCAATTTTTGGGACACTTCATTGATTGAATAACAACATGCAAAACCTAAAATGCAACTAAAAATAAAGCACAAAAAAAACACACACATACCCCTGGCTTTCCTCACCCTCAGCAGCATTGATCTAAGACCCATGCTCATTTACTGAGCCCTGAGCGTGCCGTGTCCACATCCACCAATGCCGTTCTGTAGTGGGTGAGGGAGTGTTTTGAAGGTTCTTATGTGTGAAAGAGGGGTAAAAGGTGTGTAATCTGAGGCCAGTCTCTTCTCAGGTTTCTGATGTGCCGGAGTACTGAATCTTTGCTTTAGTGATTGAGTGTGCTGGTCTCTTTACCGATGTTGTGTGATGCATAATATTAATAACTATGAGCCAAGAGTCAGTGAGGATCATACTGTGCTTTCTTAAACATTGGAGGAAGGTGGCTATGGAGGCTGCTTCACATTATTCCTACGTGTGTGTTTTTGTGCAGTTCGGACAAATTGTGTGGACACCACCATCACCAACCTGTTGGAGTGCAGTGAGGAGGCCCTGGCAGAAACCTCCACTGAGGCCCCGTCAGGGCTGTCCCGGGGCCCCCGACCCCCTACCCCCACCTGTTTCCATCATAAAGGTGACTTCTGTATTCTTGGCCTCCTTTCCTTTTACCATTTGTCAAATCGATCACCTCCTTGGACAACAAGTAGTGTAATAAATGCTTCATTTGCAAAATGGTGTAGTGATCTTTACCTTGCATTACAGTAGTTTACTAGTAATGCATAGACTGTTCAAGGCCCTTGAGAAAGAAATGCATTTTAGTGTTTTGTGTATCAGTGTGCTCAGCAGACTGAAACCGATGTGCCTTGACACTTTCAATAGCTGTACTGTGAATGGATGGTCTTAAACATAAACAACAAAAAAATGCCAATGATGTCAAATTTCCCATTTGTTAGAAGTACCAAGAGTTAACTGAGGGAAGGTTATTGGAACAATTCACTTAAATCACATACTCGCACGTACTCAAAGCTGTGTTCCTTTGAGAGACTTAATGTATGTAAAGAATCTTTAAGGAAGTTTTAATGGGTGTTGTTTATGCAATTCCCAAGTAGAACAGATGAGAATATTAAAGGGATAGCTGACTTTCACATTTAATTTTTTTTAATTTATCTTGCTCATTTTTGTGTGTGATGGAAGTATATTTTGGATACTTGCAGAAGTTTGAATACTACTGAATGTTGCGGCACAAACTGTTTTGGAGTTACTTGAAGTGTATTTTCTTGCTTTAAACCGGTGGTTCTCAAACTCGGTCCTGGGGGCCCCCCCTGTGTATGCTAGTTTTCGTTCCGACCGCAATTGCGATCCGAGAATTTTAACAAGATGTTATTTTTTCTTCATTTCACTTTTCATGTTTTGATAGATTATTTACCGTCTTAAGCCAAATTATGTCAGAAAATAGCTATGCATGCCATGTAGAATAAATGTCCCATGTTCATATTTTGCTTATTTTGCTATATTACAAACAATTTCATTAAAATTGGTAACAAAACTGAGCAAATGAAAGGCTAAGGTGAATCAATAGGCTCCTAATTGGTAAAAATGTGGACACATGGCCACGGAAACTAACCATTTGGTTGATAATGAACAATTCAAAGACAACGCAAATTGATAATGAGCCAAACTTGCATTGTGTTAATAAGTTTAAAGAAACAAATTTATGAAACAATTTAAACACGTGTTCAACGACCTGATTAGGAGCATATTGATTCAACTCAATGAAATTGTTTGCAATATAGCAAAATGTGAACATGGGACATTTATTCTACATGGCATGCATAGCTATTTTATGACATAATTTGGCTAAGAGGGTAAATAATCCATCAAAACATGAAAAGTGCAATTAAGACAAAATTGCAGCTTGTTAAAATTCTCGGATCGCAATTGTGGTTGGAAAGAAAACCAGCATACACAGGGGGGCCCCAGGACTGAGTTTGAGAACCACTGCTTTAAACCATGATCTCACAAAAGCCCCAATACCAGCCATTATAAAGCCCACGGGTCATGAGAAACTTCTGTAAATATCTAAAATATCCTTCATTGCACACACAACAATTCTCGGCCAATCGAAAACGTACACTAAAACCGAATTGATATTTTAAAGAACTCTAAAACTATCTCTAAAAATTAACTATACCTTTAATTTGACAGTCATCTTGTTTTCTTTTTGTACACAGCCAGCTGCTAAGACTTTTGGGAAGTGTCCCATCGACAGACACATGTCCCTGAAGGAGAGGAAAGAGGCCATGTATGAGTATGCACGACGGTATGGAACAGACTTGTACACGTTTTAGGAGTTGGAGAACTTCTCAAAAAAGGGAGCGGAGGGGGGTCATAAATGGGAAAACACCTGGGTTGTTGTATTGCTCCAAAGTGCATTCGGCCCAGATGCTGCTGCTGCTTTTCGCTCTGCTGTCCATCGGCTGAGCCATGTGGTCACTGTGCTAGAGGAGTACACTTCATGCTCAGCTAGTGCAGGTGCAAAGTTATCCAAGTGTATTGATTTTAATCACAAAATGTATTTTGTGCAGTGACCATGAGCGGGGCTGACTAAAGCAGTGAAAATCCATTATTGCACTGAAATCCATTGCTTTGACAAGAGGAGCCACCCGAGAGCCCCTGTAACTTGTATAATATAGAATTATTTTTCTGCTTTGCACGCGTTAACTAGATATTGTGTCGGTCATCAGATCACATCACTGTAGTTTGCATCAGCGTAAAGCTTTTATTTTTTTATTTGTGATGGGGAAGCTCCTTATCATGGAGATTGTAGTTACGTACAGATTGAATGTCAGTGACTTGCTGTGTTGGTGAAACACAAACCACAACGAAATCTGCATAATGCAGTGAGTAGTGATGGGAGAGCGAGTCTTCATCTACCATGAAATGGGTGAAACCATTGTGTGCTGGGGACACATTTGAAACAGTCAGTGTTTTGATCTTCGGACTGCTTCATATCACTGATTGGCAACACATTTTTTTTTTGTGCTACTCATGGGGTGGGTTTATGAAGCTACAGTCCTTTATCCTGCTGTCTGTTCTGACCCCTCGGTGGAATGGGCCTCCCACAGCAGACATTGCCTATCTTCCACCACGGGCTAAAAACCCACCTCTTCAGCTCCTCCACCCCAATGTATAATATAGTTATTAAATATAGAATATAGTTATATAGTTGTTGTTTTTTTTTAAAGATCAACAAGTGTGTACAGGTGCAAGATAACTAATAGTTATTCAAGGGGAAACAATGTATCCAAACACTCTGTGTCAGTGGTGCCAATTATTCTTTCTTTAAATTGTATTTTTTACAGACCTACAATGTAATGATGGCCGTTTATAGGTTGAATCGCTGATTCAATCAGAGACCACTGTGATGATGTATGGGTACATTATTGTGCCCCCAGTTCACTAAGGAACCATAACACTCAACTTGCGCTGTTTTTCCCCACATCTTTTCCAGACGTTACATTGAGAAACATGGACTGAATAAGGAAAATGCCCTATGAATCTGGAGCAAGCAAGAACAAGAGGATTTGTCTAGAAAGACGGCCATCGATATTAGTTGTATTGACCTGTGCAGAGACCACAGATTCCTGCAAACAGAAATGCTCGTCTAAACCTCAGTTAGGTGTGTGTGTGCGCGTGCGTGGGAGGTACTGTACTACTGGAAAGTTCAGTGGCTTTTTTTTTTTTTTTTTTTTTTAATATCTTGCATGGTTGCCATGCATGCATCTTTTTAAGCATTTCTCTCTACAAATAAGATTATTTTGGTAAGTTTGTATTAAGACGCAGTGACCGTGAAACTTGTTATTTTTTACAATGTCCAAAAGTGGTGTGAAGCCGACATACAGGGTTCAGCCTGGCCTATCTTGAATGGAGTCCATCTTGAGGTTTCTTATTGTCGTAATGACGGGTGTGAATAAGTACAGTATCAGCTTTTAAGACATTAAAGCCAACCATTTGTAAATGCATGAAACTGCCTCTTTCATTTTTACAACCAAGTGTTCATTCTCTGCCCATTTCACGTACTATGTTGCTTATTTAAAAACCCATGGAATGCCTCCGACATTCTCTCATGCGAATACATAAATTCAAGTAAATCATTATACCACGAATAGATTGCCATATACATTTCATTGATGTATTCTGTATACGTGAATTGTCTTTTTTGCGTCTGTGCACACATTAGGCTACATTATCGTCACGTCGTCGACAAAGAAGCTGCCCGCTTAAAGATGGTCCTCCGCAAGTGTTGGCCAGACACTAGTGATTCATAAATACAGTATTACAAGTGGCCGACCTTATCGCTTTTCCCCATGCGATTCGGTGTCTTTTTTTTAGACCTTAGGCAACCAAGTCATATTTATTTTTTGTAGGCTATAATCCCTTCTGTGGGCGAACCATTCAGATGTTCTTGGTAATGATGGCTAGACTCGTAGTTTACCGTGCGTGTAAATCTACGCATTTTGTATGGATGCGGAACTGAAACTCAACCACTTGCGAACTGCAGTAGACTAATAAATGGATGTCCCTACTCCCTAACTCACGCTCACGGATAAACTGACCGGTGTTGCTCTTGGCACCTGCCTAGAATGACAATCACAAAATGATCACCTAATCGGTGGAGGATGAATCGCTACACGTTAAGCTAAATCATCGTAGGTTGCCTAACGTTAGTTTGTTTTCCTTGACAGGCTACCTAACAATAACGTATCCAGACCATGATCTTGCTCCTATTTATATAGTTATGTTGGCTAGCGACAAAACTCGACTGTGGATATATTCACCGCTCGGCGAAATATCCGCCTGAATATGATGGATTTACCAAGCTAGGCTACTTTACTGTAGCCTACTTTCAGAATGGGTTTAGGCTAATGCTGGTTAGGCCAAGCTGGTTATTCACATTTAATGCATTGGCCAGCTAGCCAGATGCAGCCTAACGTTAATAGTTCATAGAGCTACTGTCAATTGCCGGACAGGATACGACAATAAGCGTTTTACAAAATGCTTATAGTAGCTAATGCTAGACCCATAGGCTACAGTCTGGTTAGACCACGAATTTACTTGCCAGATTGATGTCAGGGCTGGCACTGTTTGTTAGGAGTTAAGACCGCGTTCTACCAATGCTATACTTCCATTTGGTCTTGCCGAAATGCCGACCAATGAATACTCCCCATCGGACATACTGTGGGGGTGGAACTAGTAGCAGGAACCAATTAAAATTAAGATAAACCGGGTGCAGTATTCGATGGGCCAATAGGATCCCTCTTACGGTCAGGAGATATTATGGAAGAGATTGTAACGGATTTTTTTAAGAGCGTGTCTTTACAGAGACCGGGGGCTGCTGCACTAGACGGGTGCTACATCTTGTTACAATAAGATCGCTTTTAACACTAAATAACAAAAATGAGGGAGATCGTCCATTTGCAAGCTGGACAGTGCGGAAACCAGATTGGTGCCAAGGTTTGTACTTCTCAATTTTTAAAAGATACATTTTGTTGAACGTGTATAGCCTATTAAATTCCCACGACTGTATGAAGGCCTTGCTCCATTGTAACATTGGCCTGGTTATATCCAGCCAGATAAATTTATTATGCTTTAGATACCAATAGAAGTAGGCTAATAGTATGAAAAAAAAAAAATTTGGAAGCCTAATGGAAAAAAAATCTAATAATAGTAGCTATATGTATTATTATTATGTGGTTCTTTTGTCCATCTGGACTAAAAGGCGGGGTTAATTTTGTTGTTTATCAAGGCAACAGAAATGAAAAATTATGTTTGGCACTGCAGTATTAATTTAAATAACACATCGCAGGCTAATTTACTTGATTCATGAAACAAACAATAGGATACATTCAGCCACTTTGTTTCTAGTCTTTAGCTAGTCCGTGAAGCGCGTGAATAATGAAATGTTGCGAGCTGCAAGTCAGTCCAAGGGTGTTGGCCGCGCTGGAACAATTGCGCACAGACAGGGCTGTAATACGGCTGGTTGCTGCTGGTTCAGTAGCGTGCGCACAATCGGAGGGGTAACACCCAAGTCCTTGTGGTTTTGTCAATGCTACACCATATACCTTATTAATTGCATAGTCTACTGTCTACTATTCATGTAAGGAGGTATACTTTTTTAGTTGATGAATGAATAGCTATTCAATTTCAAGACATTATTAAATTAGCCTATACATGCGTAAGAAAAAATAGTCCCATTCAGAATGCAAAATAAATAAAAAACAAAACCTAGATAAATTAGCCTTTTGTAATGAATTAGAATATAAAAAATAAGTATTCATGTGTGCCTATAATTTGTGTTTAGTGGGGAGATTAATTAAACCGTGCCCATTTTTGATAATAGATGGCGCATTGATATCGTCTTCGCAGTAGCCATATTGTTCCGTCTGGAATGTAGAAACTTGCTATGTCTGGAGTCATCATGGCCAGTTGTAGCCTATATCTGCCTGTGGAAGAAAGCGGGTTGTGGTTACATGACATTATATGATTTGTAAGCTTGGTTCTTGACATGCAGATTTATAGCTGAATGTAGCCAGCATGCTAATTCTCCAGTCATCTCGTTTCAGTTCTGGGAGGTGATCAGCGATGAGCATGGTATCGACCCCACCGGCAGTTACCATGGCGACAGTGATCTCCAGCTGGACAGGATCAATGTGTATTACAACGAAGCTTCGGGTGAGGAAATTTACCCTTGGTAATACTGTGTCTACTTTATCTGTAGTTCATCACATCTTTCACTAATTAAAGCCCTTGGAATTAGTCCACATAAGACTGACCAGTTCTATAAGCATTTTAACATAGGAAATGATCTCTCCATAAGAGACTATTTTGATGTTAAGGATTAATTTATTTTCAGGCACAGTAAAGGCATGTATGCATGTATTTGAGAAGTGCCTGTTAAGTATTAATCATGACTGACTTGATGCTTTGTATGCCCTGGTAGGTGGAAAGTATGTGCCACGTGCAGTTCTGGTTGATCTGGAGCCTGGCACCATGGACTCCGTGAGGTCTGGTCCCTTCGGACAGATCTTCAGGCCAGACAACTTTGTCTTTGGTGAGTAATTTCCTCAAGGCTTTATTTAGCCAGATTAAGATGTGGAAACGAGTGGCATTAAAGTCAGTTCCAATGAGTGGGATTAACACTGTAAAGCAGGTTTAGACGATTATATGAATTTTGCACCTGCTCAATCTTTTCTTGGCAGGGTATCTTTGGGAATCCCATTCGTTTAAAATAAATGGTTAATGTGCTCGTTTTTAAATAATATTTTGTAAAGGCTGTTCATAGATTCAGTACTTTCACAGTGGGTTTACTAACCCTAAAAGCAGTAACCCAGAAGCATTCCTTGGATGGATCTTGTTTCAAAGTTCTTATGTAAGTCCAGAAAAGCCATATGGTAGCCTATCCCCTTGCACAAGTTGTGTATTGTTTGTATCATTTTAATGAATATACTGTTCTCGATACTAGATAACTTGAATGTGTTTTCAGAATGACATATAGAGCTCTTTCCACAACTACCACTTGCAAATACACGAAATGTAAGACAAAATGGACAAAGAAAAATACAAAGGAAACTAAGTGCAAATTGTAATAAATTAAATATCATTCAGTTATTTTTCATTATTTTGGGCCTGACAGGATAAATAACCCTTCTTCCAGAAGAAACAAAGACCCTACTCTAAGCACTCCTGCTCATCCGCATAATAGCTCTGAGATGTCCTGACTGTGTAAAGCTCTGCAATAAATGTATGTTCTTTAAAAATAACTAGTCATACAGTCAGTGTAATTACTTACCAGAAAATAACCTATTTACAGGCCAGAGTGGTGCCGGTAACAACTGGGCCAAGGGACACTACACTGAGGGGGCAGAGCTGGTGGACTCTGTGCTGGATGTGGTGAGGAAGGAGGCGGAGAGCTGTGACTGCCTCCAAGGCTTCCAGCTGACCCACTCTCTGGGCGGGGGCACAGGGTCCGGCATGGGCACCTTGCTCATCAGCAAGATCCGGGAGGAGTACCCTGACCGCATAATGAACACATTCAGCGTGGTGCCCTCGCCCAAGGTCTCGGACACAGTGGTAGAGCCCTACAATGCCACACTCTCAGTGCACCAGTTGGTTGAGAACACAGACGAGACCTACTGCATTGACAACGAGGCGCTCTATGACATCTGCTTCCGCACACTAAAGCTCACAACACCCACCTACGGGGACCTCAACCACCTGGTATCCGCCACCATGAGCGGGGTCACAACCTGCCTGCGATTCCCCGGACAGCTGAACGCCGACCTGCGCAAACTTGCCGTCAACATGGTGCCCTTCCCACGTTTGCACTTCTTCATGCCCGGCTTCGCCCCACTCACAAGCAGGGGGAGCCAGCAGTACCGCGCCCTCACTGTCCCCGAGCTTACCCAACAGATGTTCGACGCCAAGAACATGATGGCGGCATGCGATCCACGCCACGGGCGCTACCTCACGGTAGCCGCTGTTTTCCGTGGCAGGATGTCCATGAAGGAGGTAGACGAGCAGATGCTGAACGTGCAGAACAAGAACAGCAGTTACTTTGTGGAGTGGATCCCTAATAATGTGAAGACCGCCGTCTGCGACATCCCACCTCGCGGGCTTAAGATGGCTGCCACCTTCATTGGCAATAGCACTGCCATCCAGGAGCTGTTCAAGCGCATCTCAGAGCAGTTCACCGCCATGTTCAGGCGTAAGGCTTTCCTCCACTGGTATACCGGAGAAGGTATGGATGAGATGGAGTTCACAGAGGCCGAGAGCAACATGAACGACCTTGTGTCTGAGTACCAGCAGTACCAAGATGCCACAGCTGAGGAAGAAGGAGAATTCGAGGAGGGCGAAGAGGAGCTGGCATAAACTGTCACTTCCAAACAATCCACTAGTGATACATTGTTCTGTTTTGCACTGTCCTATTTCAATGTCACTGTTGCACCAGCTGTTACGCTGTACTAGTATTGATGTCCAATAAAAACCATACATTTGATAATGACTGTGTATTTATTTTATTGTAGTTTTCCTGTGTCCTGCAGGGTATGAGATTGTATTAGGTGACTAAGTATGCTCCTGGCCTAACTCACAAAGGTGAAGGCTGTGCCTTCTACAGTCTCTAAGGCCATGCTTTTTTCCACAGTTTTGGTTTCAAGGTTGGCTGCCTTCATATGAATAAAAAATATGGTGAAAAGATACTACTGTATCCAGAGGCGTTTCGTCAGGACAGGCAAACCAGGCAAATGTTTGGGGCCCCAAAATATACGTGGGAAAAGGGGGCCCTGATGGCCACACCTTGGAACATTTTGCAATGACAGCTATAAACCCCCTTAAACGTCTCAGAACGGCAGACCACTCATTGGTACATTTTGCAGTGACATTTACAAAGTCATTAAGTAAAGTAACATCCCATAAAGCATAAAGCCACTAGTGCACCGTCGCTGAAAACGGAAACCCCCTATGTGGGGCTCCTTCTAGTTACGAGAGTCAGCTAGCTACCTGTCATAGCCTACAACGTAGCTAACCGTCGGCAGCATGAAACGAGCATAGCCTACCTCAGTGGTAACCAGAAAAGAAAGAAAAAGCGAGAGGAGGAGGAAAAGCGACATCAAGGCAGTGGTAAGTGGATATAATTATGCTGAATAAATACACCATGAGCATCTGAGTGATATGCAACCTACTAGCAAACTATTACATATGTTATCGATAGCTGGCTAGCACTAGCTAACTATCCAGCGATTATTAGCTCACTGAGTTTAGCTAGCGTTAGCTTACAAAACATTTGTAAAAGTTAACTAGCAATCAATTTGTTAAATATGTAGTTGACATCTGGGTACAAAATACAAGAAAAAGAAAGATGATGCATGATAATATATTTATATAAAATTGTGCTTGCAATTGCATAGACATGATGGTTAGACTAAGTTTGCTAGCTAATGTGTAGTAGCAAGCCTAGCTAGATATGTTAGCTACCTTAGCTTCACATTGCGCCCCAGTGACTTAGCTAACTTCGGAAACATATTCTATAAATCATGCTGGGTATCGTGAGCATACTAATCTATTGTTTTTAAAGTCACAGACTTAAAAATTTATGAATTTAGAACTGCTCAAATCATGTTTAAAGCCAGAAATAATTAATTGCCAGGCAATATACAAAAAATGTCCATGGACAGAGAGGGAAGTTATGATTTAAGGGGGGAACTTAACTTAAAATATCCTACTGTCCGCACCACTCTTAAAAGCATGTGCATTTCAGTTTGTGGGGTAGCTTTATGGAATGGACTGCAAGTGGAAACGAAACAGATTAATAACAGTGCACAGTTCAAAAATAAATACAAAAAAGCACTGATAGACAAATACAGAACTGAGGAACATTCTCAGGGAATGTTTTGATTTATTCTCAGGGAATGTTTTGATTTCTTCAAAACAAAAATTGGTTGCAATTGTGAATGGAGATTTCATTTTATTACTGACCTAAATAATGCGACCACGTTAAGGAAATTAAATTACAAAGGTGAACATTGACTTTTATTTTTCTCATTTTCAATTTAATTGTAAATATGACTGGGTTACACCTGGGAGTACATAGAAAAAGAAATGTCAAATGGACTTTTCATTTTCATTTTAATTTTGACCGTAATGATGCGTTCTCCACACGAAAATGAAAATTTGATTATTGAATTTAAATTTTCATTTTGACCGGAATGATGCGAACATTTATCGGAAACGAAATTGCAAATGTGATAGCTATTGCAATTTCATTTTCGAATTTTCTATTTCAATTGAATTATGACTGCTTTTGACTTCCATAAATGTGAAATGCCAAAGCCCATTTGGGATAACGCTCAGGCACTTTGGGGCTTACAAGCTTGATGATATAACTTTGATAAAAATGAAAGAAGACCCTAAAAATAAACCTCAAGAAAACATGAGAAACAGGACAAGAGGGTAGAAATGTTTTGTTTTATTTGATGTTCCTGTTTGATTTTACATACTGTAGATGTTGTTGCTCCTTCTTTTGTACTAGCTATACTGTTATTTATTATTTTTTAATAAATGATTATTTTTGAATGGCACAATTGACCGAATGCATTTTTATGGGGGCTGATGGGGCGTGTGTGTGAGGAGGGAGGGCCTCAATGGTCTTCTTTGCCTGGGGCCCTATAGGATTTTCCCAGAGTGATGTGGATTTCCCCTCCTTTTCGTTAGAGGCTGCAAGAAGCATGCATGATGAAAGAAGGGTGCAACACTGCCGCTTAGCCTATATTTAACGTCAACGTCAGTGTCGGGACTTGCTACCAATCACATGACGGTTTTCGTCATACAGTCTAATCTGTTGCGGAGACGCAAAGCTATTAGCTTGCATACATTTTGAACATGTCAGCGCCGAAGTATCGTCTACTGTTGAAGACATATACCCGGAATCGGAGTTTTCAGGTGCGCCCTGTCCCCCAGCGACCTCTCGGACATGGTGATCAGGAGAGACTTCTGACAGCTGGTGGAATTAATGACAGTTTACAGCCAGTAGTTTCACAAAATGGTAGTGATAATGGCTCAAGTCGGACCAGTTTGTTCAGAACGGCGTGTGCTATTGGGCTTGGGATTGGTGGTGCTCTGTTATTAAATTCCCAGCGACACAGGGAACAGTCTGCCGCATCTGGTACTTGGAGAACTCTGCCCAGATTCACTGCCCAGGGTTCTGTTCTTGGAGCGGTTCTGTCAACCGCGCAGTGCGCTTCCCCCGTAAAACTTGATGGCCCACGTTACAAATACAACTTCATAGCAGATGTGGTGGAGAAGTCTGCACCTGCAGTTGTGTACATCGAAATAATGGGACGGTAAGATATAACTCGCCATCTTGCAAGCCCATATTTACAAAATCTAACGTTAACTACAATAACATTAACAATTACACGTTTTGCTTGTAGAGCATTGTTTCAATTGTCATTGGCTGCTACAACAGTAGGCTAGGCTACGTAATCGCCTACAACTAGTTAGTAGGCCTAACGTAACCTAGATGAATGTCTTTGATAGTCAGTAAAAATTTGTTATTTCTTTCTATCTGCACTGATAGCTGTAGGCTAACAATAAAATGCCATCTCTGGGGTTGTTGATGCTTTATCTCGGTTCCAAACTAGGGAGTGTCAAGGAAGCATGTTGGTTTATAGCCTAACTGAATACGTTTTCACATCGATTGGCTTCCTTGTTATTTAGATATTTTACAGTTACACATAGGCTTGCTGCAGCATCAAGACAAAGAATACATCAAGACAGTGTGACGCTAGATCAATGTTGCCAGATTTGAATTAATTTCCTCCTAAAAAATCCTGAAAATCCCCCATCTTCAATTGATTCCCATACAATTTTACTGAAAAACTTCCCTATGAATTTTGTTAAATTCCCTACATTTGGGTTTAAATCCCCCAGTCTGGCAACTCTGGGCTAGACCATAAACGGAAGAAAAAGACCCAATGAGAATGTAATTTCTGGTCTTCCGGCCGGGTTTCAAAATAAAAGCTCATTCCATGGTTTTCAACATGCGTTCACTCCATCGGAATAGCGGTTTAGTAAACACAAACAACATTATTCCATATTGTTTGGATGTGACGTTTCGTTAAAGGGGTTACATTGAAACCAGGAAAAGGGTTGGGGAACCCTTATAGAGTCATATCTGTATTATATAGTACAATTTGAGAATGTTCCCAGTGATTGTTGCTGTTGTGTGGCTTCAGCAAGTGTGCAGGCAGCGTTCACCACATGTTGTTAAGAATGCCGTCTCAGATAAAATTATATTGATGTATTGATGTTGTCTTTGCATGCTTGTCTAGGCAACCATTCTCTGGCCGGGAAGTCCCTATCTCAAACGGCTCTGGGTTCATCATCACTAGAGAGGGGCTAATCGTGACCAATGCCCATGTAGTGGCCAATAAAAGAGGAGTCCGTGTCAGGCTGGCCAACGGGGAGGCATATAACGCCACTGTACAGGACGTAGACCAGGTGGCAGACATTGCCACCATCAAAATCAGTGCCCAGGTATGTCCTGGAGAGAACAGCAGGCAAGGCGCCTGACATGATTTGAGTATGAACTCAACTTTAGTCTTTGCAGTGCTCTCTGTATTAAGGTGTTTTTATAACATTTTTTAAATTTTATTTTACTTTTACTCCACAGTAATCAGAATAAAAATATTACTTTCTTACTTTTCTTAATCAAAGTTCAGGACAAATTATTGTGGGTGGATTGAATCTGGGGCAAGATGTTTCCAGCTATGACACATGTCTACTGGTTGTAAGTAACTTATGTCAAAATGACACTGAGCTGTGACTCAGCAAGAATGACTATCACATTACCTGTGTGTTGCCTCAGTTGACGTCATAGTGTGTGGAAGTCCCCGTACAATACAAACCTGTTATGTAATGGGGGACTTCAGCTGTAAGAATTTTCATACTAGGAAAAAATGAAACTGAGGAGGTTTGATAACAGGTGATACACTCTAATATTCCAGCATCCACTCCCCACCCTTCCCCTGGGGGCATCAGGCGACGTGCGACAGGGTGAGTTTGTGGTTGCTATGGGAAGCCCGTTTGCCCTGCGGAACACCATCACATCGGGCATTGTCAGCTCTACACAAAGGGCCAGCCGCGAGCTGGGACTGTCCAATTCCAATATGGACTACATCCAGACTGATGCCGCTATTGACGTGAGTGTCATATCATTAAACAAAGGCATAACATGTATGTGTTGATACTGGATACTGTAGAAGATATAAACTACAACATTAAGCCTACAGAAAAGGTTACTTTCCAAAGAAATAACAGCACAAAATGTTGTATTGCAATTTTTTCTTCTTCATGTTCTGTGATCCCTTGAATCTGGCCTTGTGTGCAAGTTCGTCCAATTTTCCCCTCACCAAACAATTGCCTTTCCTCACATTGGAGTGCTTCCTTTCTACCAAATTTTCAGATTTTGGGTGAAAGTTTAATAAAACTTTTAACCAAATGAAGAAATATTCCCAATCCTCAGACACACTCTATATTAGTGTTAGAAAGGTTTATACAGTAATTGAGAAAATGACTGCATAATACTGGTTTTTACAATAAGTTACAAAAAATGTACAAAATTTTGGTGTTTTTTTTTGGTATTGTGTTCCACTGGAGATTGATGGCTGGTTTTATTATTTTGCAGTTTGGGAACTCGGGTGGACCACTCATTAACTTGGTAAGCACCTGGTCTCAAAAAGGGCAGCATAGGATAAAGTTTTATGTTACAGGTCCAGTGATAACTATGCCATAATTTATCAATTCAGCTGTTTAAATGGACTATGAATACTTATATCAGAAATTACACATTGTGCTTTTAATTAATCAGTTGAAGTCCAGGGCTTCGAACAAATTCCAACAAGTTAGCTGTACCCCTAAACAACTGCATATATCTTTAGACCATTTAAATATATAAAAAAACATAGAATCACAGCGCTCCAGTCATGGAGTCACTGGCCACTACCAAAAAAGTGACAGTGTGTTCTGGACTGCAGGATGGCGAGGTTATCGGTATCAACACCATGAAGGTGACAGCAGGCATCTCCTTTGCCATTCCCTCAGACCACCTTCGACACTTCCTCGCCCATGCCACAGAGAGGAGGAGTGAGTGTTCAACATTCCCCCATTTCAGTTATCTTATCAATCATTTCTCCTTTAACATTTTTATTGATCAAACCATGAAAGTCACCTTTCCTGATATAGACCTGTAGATACCAAATTTATTGATTCAAATAATTATTAATATCGGCTCTATGAGAAGAATCAGGAATACTGCTATTGAATAACCGACTTTATTCTCCAATAGGAATCTGTTTGGAAAAGTATGAGCTCTGAGTGATATTACATTGTATGCTGTTTGTGTTTGTTGTGTATTGAATCAAATATATATATTTTTTTTGTCTTTCCCCACCACCCCTTAGAATCTCACTTGGGAGTGTCTGAAACGAAGCGACGGTACATTGGGGTGATGATGCTGACGCTTACACCCAGGTGGGTCCTTTCTTGCGTGCGAGATCATTTCTTTCACAGAATTTCTTTCTCCCATCTCTGCCTCTGTTTTGACAACTAAACATTGGTCAGACATGCCACAGTGTGAAAGTACAATCATGCCTCCTGGCGGTGACATTGCTGTCTTCCAGTGTGGTCTGGCATTCAAACATCTGGGCAATGCTTAGACAGGGAAGTGACCGTTTCCTATTGTTTCTCCTCCACGCCAGCATCATTTCGGAGCTGAAGCTGCGTGACCCCGCCTTCCCAGACATCCTACAAGGGATTCTCATCCACCGGATCATCATGGGTTCCCCGGCCGATCGGTGCGTCCGAGCATCAGCACTTGTATTGGACAGACGAAACAACGACTTGCCTCGTCTGTCCAATCCAAGCAGGACTGGACTATTACTCCAGACCTCATTGTTCCCTGTGTTGTTTTCAGGTGTTTACATTTTCAGTGTACAGGAACCGGATTAACGGTATCGTTTAGTTCATGGTCTGTTTTTCTGTGGCATTCCTCTTTTGGGTCATGTGTGAATTGGGTGCATCCCATTTTCAACCCTGTATATGAGCTCTGACCTATGGAATGACCCACATTTGTGACTTCACAAATGACTCCTGTCTGTGGAACCTTTGTTTCAGGGCGGGAATGAAACCGGGTGACGTTGTGGTGGAGATCAACAACGCGGTGATGCGGACGGCAGAGGAGGTCTACCGTGCTGTGCGCAGCAGCGACAGCCTTGGCGTGGTGGTCAGGAGAGGTCAGGACCTACTCAGGCTGCACATGACCCCAGAATTGACGGAGTGACCCTGCCTCTTGGTTGGCAATTGCACAAGTAATGAAAAGAATGTGGGAACAAGATGGGAGCTAAAAATAAGCTAGTTAGCCTGAGCAGGACAGCGATATCCATACAGCCAGTGCTTTTCGTTAGGAGTTATTTGCACAACAACTACAAAAGAAAAACTCTTGGAGAGGGTCTGTGATTCATGTGGGCATTGATATCTGTGCTGGGAGTTAATTTATGAAAAAAAGATGTATTGCAGGAAGTGTCACTATCCAATCATATGCATAATCATAGATTTTATGCATATGCATAATTCCTGAGGTGCCTAGATTTTTTCATTACTAACTTTCAATGCACTATTCTGACCTTGACATGATAATCAGCTAACATTTGCTTTAATATTAATATTAGCTATTTAAATTGGTTTTTGACAGGGAACAAGATTGACTAAAAACATTGTTACATTGACTGAAGAGTGTACATTTTTAATAATTTGTAAATGTGGCTTTTTGTACCGGATAAAAATTCATGAATCAGAAAACAAACATGTATAAAATGTAGAATACTTATAATTTACAAACTTAGATTTCATGATTTGTCGTTTTATGTTATGCTGGTAGGAGTTTTGTATTTTGTACCTAAAAAATCCTACCTTTTTTTACCCCTCATTTGCATGCATGTAAAACAATGCTTTGTTTTATTTTTATTATGTTTGTTCTGTAAAAATATTTATACGAAATCACTGGATATTTGTATGTCAGTTATTACCACTGTCCACTAGAAAACAATGATCGAGGCTCACTGTAAATTTATACCTACGTTTATGTGGCTATTTTTATCACTGTGGGTATGTTAGTATCAGAAGCTGCTTACCTCCCTGTGGTTTTTTACATGGGTTTGCAGATCTTGTTTATGTGCTGTGGTATGGCAGTTCATGTTGACAGAGGTTAGGGTGGTTTGACACCATCCCTCAGGAACTGAGGCTGTCTACAAATACAGTTGTAGGCTATATGCAGTAACCATTAGCTGCACACCACATCAGCTGTCATATATTGCTTAAATATAGGATAGGATTTTATGTAACATGCTCTAGTCAGGTATCTCAAATGCTTACGGAGTTAGTGATAATGCAAGCAACCTTTCCTTTCCCTCTATGCTAAACTGCTCTGCTCTTGCACATCTGATTAATCTGTATTGCTTGATTGTGCTGTCCTTGTACATGTTAGTGTGATTCAAAGCTGATATATAGATTGAAAAATAAATTTTAAAAAAAAACCAGAAAGCTCAAATAAAGATTGTTATTTAAACATAAAGGCTTATGTTTGATGCCATATTTGCTCAATCAGATAATTTTCTGTTCAGGCACATACAGTGGTATGCAAAGGTTTGGGCACCCCTGCTCAAATTGCATGTTTTGTTGATTTTCTAAGTGACAAGAAGTTAACCTCTGCAGGGAACAAAGTGAACAAGTTAAATGGCCTGAATGCAAGGTTCATTTTGAACTGATTCTCCACATTATACAGGTCAGATGTCTCTCTGCTTGCAGTCAGTTGAGATCACAACAACATAGCACCATCTTTTCTGACTAACCTCCTTTTTACCAAATCAATGCTGCCTGATTCTAGTTGATAAGTGCTACCTCCTTATAATTCAAAATGTAAGGCAAAGAAATAATGAAACAGGCCTTACCACTCATGCAGTAGATTTGTTGCGAGTGGTTATTCTTCCATTAAAATGCTGCAGTGAATTCACTTTGTGGTGCTAAACATGTTTATTTTAACTGCAAAAGACCCACCAAGAGAGGCTTCCAAATTGCTTTTGTTTCATATGAATCATATAAATTGAGCAAGGACAGACAGCAGGACACTCAAAATGATTGTTTTTTTTAATGCAGCTAAGATTCAAGTTAAATTTTGTTCAAATTGCAGCCGTTTCCATTTGCATTAATGCACATTTAGACAATGAATTAGAATTTTCCTGAATTGTCAACTTGGTACAAATGCTGAGGTCGAAAAAAAATAGCTGAAAGTCAACAAATTAAGTTCAGTGTGCACAAAGTTCATTTCCATTAGGTGAGCAGCACAAAAATGTAAATGGACATTCTTTAGCCACATTCATTCATGAAAATGGAAACATTACAATAGACATTTATATAATTATCTACAACTCAGTCTCCTTTTAGTGAATTTTGATAACAGTATTGTAATCAGGGTACACTCAGCGCCAATCATTTTATGGTACAAGTGAGCAATGACATGATCACAATGTTTTTCACATAATATTCTTAAAAGATCCTGGCATGGTTTACAATGCTTACCTTTCTCTCCTCAACTTGTTCTATTGGATATATGAAATACTGAAGAAATGTATCTTAATGGAGTATCTTGCTTTTGAGAGTGGACCCTTCCACCTTACAAAGGCCAGTCCATAACTGCTATTTTTTTAAAACAAAATGAGGTAGGATGCTTATGTCACCCATGTTAGTTCTCCCGTCATCATGGAGAGCATTTCCTCTTACGTCACAGGATAACATGTTCAGAAGACAACTGATCTCAGAGTTCAGAAAAGAACGCTGCTGCAGGAAGCATGTGTTAAAATGACATCAATGTACATTTTGAGGGAGTTATAGAGCAGTGTAAAATGTACACTACCCCTTTAAATGAATCTGTTTGGTAATCAAAATACAGTATACAATAGTCACGTTGCTCTTAAAATGTTTGTTTGTGACAAATAACCCACTCGGATGTTATATATACAGCTATACTGAGTACTGGACAGTGAATTGACTGATGTACACATTAATGGTGTTGGTGTTCTGAATATCATTATTTATTGTACTGAGAAAAGAACAAACTGTCTACTTAAAAATCTACATGCAATTGCCTTTTTCCATTTTGGACATGGCAAACTGTGTGTGTGTGTGTGTGTGTGTGTGTGTGTGTGTGTGTGTGTGTGTGTGTGTGTGTGTGTGTGTGTGTGTGTGTGTGTGTGTGTGTGTGTGTGTGTGTGTGTGTGTGTGTGTGTGTGTGTGTGTGTGTGTGTGTGTGTGTGTGTGTGTGTGTGTGTGTGTGTGTGTGTGTGTGTGTGTGTGTGTGTGTGTGTGTGTGTGTGGTGCGAAAAGTGACCTGTTATTGTTCATCAGTAATGTTCTTCATAGTGTTCTTGACGACAAACATACCTGCTGTCAAATTTGAACAATGTCAGTTTCCTGACATGACATCAGAGTCTTGCTTCTACTGAGTCAGCATTCAAATTTAAAAATGAAGTCGCTGTCTTCATTTAAGAAGCTGTGTGAATTTATTATTTATTATGAAGCTGCCGATGGATGTTCACATATTCCACAGAATACCAAGGTGTGAGAATAATGGAAACCAACATGTGAGAGTAAAGCTCCTTTGGAACTTTAAATATGTATGGGAAACGAAGCACCACCAGTCTGGCTGGGTATCTTGAGGTCCTTATACACCCAGCAAATTCCAATAAATGTAGTATCCTAAGGGAGGTATTGCAATTCCTGCTGTTAATAAAATCTGCATATAAAAAGCTCGCTCACAAACATTCTTCTTTTTGGTTGTGCATATTCATACAAAAATAAGAACATATTCTATGAAATCAGGTTTTTTTCCATAGCTAATAAACAGAATATACAAAGCTGCATGGTGTTTATATAAAAAAGGAAATAAAAAATCTTATATTCCAAAGTGTGACAAAATATTCAAGTATAATACTACTTGGATAACTGACATGGTTACTGTGCAATAATTAGGCTACACAGTACTGAGGGCGAGTGAGGGATTATGTTTAGCTAGAATACCAACAAAAAATAAAACACTAATTTCAGTTCACGTCATCTTATTTTGTTCTTTTGAACTTCTGAATGACTAATGGTTGTAAGTCCCAGTTCTGGGGTGCGACTGAAATCACACACCACACAAACTACAAATGTGTGTCTTAAATACTTCTCCCACCCCTGGCTTCCAAGCCGTTGAATGGCTCTGCCAGACGCCAGGGTTGAATTAGGAGATCTGGTTATTTAGCTGCCCAGGGTACTTTTCAAACCTCTTCTCTGCCTCTTCACTGAATGAGTCACCTGAGAATAAAGAAGAAACCACTAAATGTGTGCTTTAAGCTGCACTTGCTTTTACAGACTGGTCAGTCCTGTGTAATGCAAGCATTATATTGTACATTCAATCCCTTATATGAATTACAACAATGCAACCTGACTTCATTCTTGAGCAAGACTATTTTAGATGGGCTTGTACTGGTTTGATCCAAAAACATCTGCCACTATTTGCGATTATGTCATTATTTTATCAACGATGCTTCTAAGCAGCATTTTCTGGGAAAAAAATGCATTCTCAAAGTATTTGGACAGGGCTTAATAGAAGTGGGTGCCTTGAGTTGAAGAGTTTAGAGGTAAGCTAAATTCTGAAAGATTAGTAAGCAAGTATCCTTGTTTTTTTCCAACCAGTGCTGTCATGTTTTAATTTTAGTTGAAGACAAAACAAAGACATTTGTTTTGCAAAATGACACAACACGAAGTGTTGATGGCACCTGTGTGCTATTCTTAAATGTTTTTATTTTTATTTTCATTTTCTGAAACCTATTTCCTATGTTTACAGTGTCTTAGCAAATTGGCGTTTTGGTGGTAACATGGAACACATTTCAATCGGACTTGTATACCATGATCTCCCTGGCCATCAGTTATGTTACTCACCAAGATGGCATTTGTGCAGCCAAACACGTTGACCATCGTACTTGCAGTTGCATTTCATGGCGTTGTTGGTGAAGTCACTCTCCGCTACTTCAAAGTTGGGGTTTATCACCACCTGAGCATGGGGAATGAAGGGGCATTATGAGGGAGACGAGCAGGCACCCAGGCAAGAGAATACCCTTCATCATGCTCTCTCTGATCTCATACTTCAGCCTAGACCTCATACTTGGTTTTATTTTTCCAAACTCCAATACTTTCTCTTGCCTTTCAATACTTTACACACTTTAGTCTATCAACATAGCTGAGTTTTTGTCAGTGTAACTGTACCATTATATCAGTAACAGTAAAAACCTCACTCAACTGCAGTGTTCATCTGGGATTCAAACCCATGGCTCCGCTGCAATAACCACTTATTTGCTGTGCTCCACTACTCTTCTGCTACTATCATAATTTAATGCACACAGTTTTATAAATACATATAATTACATGCATGGAAGGATAAATCATGTTCATATACCTCTAACATACATTTTTCTGTATAACATTTTCCTTAAATTGTAGATTATAAATCTGAATATACAATCTAAGGGAAACTTCACATAGTTCATGTTTTTATTCTAAATGCTAATTTAGAGGAAAAGAGTAGTTCTTAGGTTGACAGAACAATAAAATAAATCTTGTACATAAAGGACATGAATTCTGTTATGTAATTTTTTAAAAACCTTTTTGCAAAATGATGTAATGTTATTCTATTGCTTTTTAATTATTTTACTTTTATTACATTGTCATTTGCTCCATTTGTTTTTCTTATGTTCTCTGAAGCACTTTGTGATGCATCTTATGTACAAAAGGTGCTAGACAAATTAAGTTATTAAAAGTATTAGTATGTATTCATATAAAGAATGTATAAATATCCTCTTCTCCCCAACTTTCTGCTGCACCATTATCAGAATTATGGGCTCAATATTTACTTGCAATATATAGTTCCCCGGTTTGACATCAGTAATATCGATCCACTGGCAGTCGATATCATGGCGATACAGATCCCAGCAGCCCACTGTGATTCCTTGCTCGCCAAAGTTGGCACACTCATACCGCTTCGAAATTCCTGGAACATGTGCACAATACACTTTGGACACACATATCTACACTCATGCAATATAAGCAGACACTCAATATTACATTTCATTATCAATACAGCCCTATCCAATTGCAGCATGCTTGCACAAAATACAGAATCAGTGATCTTTTTCATTTATAATACCAAGGCTATAGATAGGCATTGTAGTAAATACAATTTTTGAGGAAAAGGACCATTTCTAAGGCAACAGGCGAAGATCCAGTCACAACAAGTGGAATTTACATGTAATTAGTTACACCCAATGCAAGTAACAACTCTTTTTCTCTCTCCTTGCAGCTAAATGTGCAACTCTTGGACATCAGCACACTTCGGGTTTTGCCAGCAGAGGGCGCTATTTTGTCCTACTGATCCCACTTTTCCTCACAGGCTGCCCAGGGCTTTTTTTATTTAGTTACCCATTTTGTCAAGGCTGTGCAGATATGCTGATATAAAAACCATATGATTGTGATTTACAGCGTAAGCCATGTCAGCCAATCCATGTTCTATAAAAACTGATGAATCTGCACAGCAACTGTGTGCCAAAAGTGCACAGAAGGTATGGGCAACAAGCTGGTGAGTAGATTCTACAAAGACTGACTGATGTTGAATTGTTTAATAATGATGTCATTATAATGACCACATAAGTGGGTGGGATGGGCTATCAGTGGGATGACTCAATCAGTGAAGGATTCTACAGAGTCCTGAAACAAGACCTCAGAGTGGTTCCCCGGCTGCCCCACTGCGGCCTTCGGGTCCTACAGTACCTTCCTGGCAGTTTGTGTCCTCCAGGCAGAAACTGGCCTTGTGGCCGTCTGCCACCTTAGTGCCGTTGATGGACAGCAGGTCATAGTTGGTGAAGATGTCCATGCTGTGATAGTGCCTGAGGGACCAAATGCGCGCACACACACACACACACACACACACGCATGCACACACACACGCATGTACAAACAGTGAAACATTCCGCATGAAGTTCCAACCATTCGTAGGGCCTGCCACTATGAATGTTCTTTAAAAAATACATGCTAATGTGTAATAATCTCATAATGACATTTTTGGGATAAGCCTACACTGTCCGGTGACACACAAACCCGTTTGTGTAGTTTGTGTAAATGTAGTTACAGGTAGGCTACTTCATATTTCCTTTGTAACAACAATTAATTAAAGGTGATTAATTAATTAAAGGTAAAGGTAGCTTAATTATACTGGTCACGAAGACTAAGATTCTTTCAGATTCTACCTGAATTATTTCTTAAAGCCATTCAGTAGTTTGTCAAGATTATAAGTAAAAGAAGGATTTTTTTAAAGGCAGAAAACCTGCATTTTTAATTAAATGTCCTGATTTTACGTGTCAATAAAATGGGGACACATTCACTTGACAGGATTGTGTTCCCACACTTAAGCGGTATGTTTGTAGTCCAATGAATACTTTCCATGTTGGTTAAAATAAACTGGGTCATGCTTAAATTTACAGTCAGTATTCTTGTAAGAAAGAATTGTGGCTGCTGTCTTGTGTTTTGGTTGGTTTGTGTGTGGCTGTGGTTCAAGTAAAGTTTTCCCAACAAAATTTATCTGAACAACAGTTGTATAGTGTTCAGGAACTGTCAAAAACTGTCATAACTTAATATTAATATTTTCAGAATTTTTTCAGCTGCTGTGCAGTTTCAAAAAAGCCAAAGCCAAATTGAATGCCTTTTCATGTTAACTTCCCAGACTATCAGAGGAGAATTAAGAGTAGTTTCTGCTCAAGAGCCAGATTTTTCCAATTCTTAATTTTTGGACCGCACAATAATGGAATGGTGAAATGTTATTTGAGATACATCAAAGTCACACAGCTTTTGCACAGCCTGACAAGAGGTAAAGGCACTATCTTGCTGTGGCTGCATTTAAATCAAGACGAAAGTGTGATTTATATTCACGCTTACCTCTACATTAATCCAAAACATGTCCTTAACTGACAAACAAATGAGAGTCCCAGTTAAGAATGTATACTGACTTAAGGGGAGATTCATATTATCAAGGTTGTGGGGTGGGGGGGGGGTTATCAAGGTTGTGGTTTGTGACACGTTTCGACAGCACCACCTCTTTCACTAAATCAATGATGTCCCTAAATATGAATTGCTTGAAAAGTAAAAATCAAACTGACCCAAGCACAAGCACTCGGGCATGTGAGGTGCATATTGCGTGACTAACGTGCATGAAATGAGAGAATGTGCAGGATGTGGGGCGAACCCATGGTGTAAATAAAGGGCCGACCTTGGCTTGCAGTGGAAACCAGATGGGTCGCATTGAAGCCCAGCTGACACAGTGTTCTCATAACATTGCTGTGATGTTGTGCAACATCACAGAAATGTTATGACGACCCTTATGTGTGGTGGTGAAGCTTTTTACATAATTCAACAGCATTGACTTCGGACACAATTAATTATTTCTGTAGTCACTCAAGGTCACTGTTTTTAAAGGTTTTCTCACTTATATTTCAAACCACTGGAATGATGATGTAAACAGAGCTGTTTAGCTGTCTGTGGAAGGACTCATTTTGTACAAAAAATCCAAGAAACAATAACTGACAACGGGGAATCAGATATACCACATTAACAACAGACGGTAGGGAAAAACCACTGAAAGAAGAGCCACCGAAAGCCAACCACAGCAGACGGTAGGGAAAAACACTGGCAAGAAAGTCACTGTGCATGCACAACAAGGCCACCATAGAGAGTGAGAAAGACAGCAACGGCAAATGACAACATACTAGCGCAATAAAGCTATGCTAATGACATACCTTCTTTGGGATGCTATACACTCTTCATTCTTGTGATATGAACTCATATTACCATTTCTTAAAAGTTGGCTTATACATTTCTCAATTTTTTTAACCAATATTATTATTTTTCCTCTAAAATCAGAATGTCCAATTGCTTTTTGCAGGCCTGTCTTGTTGCTGCAATGTTCCATGTTACAATTTGGCAGAATGTAGCAAAGCATGCACCCTTTTTGGCTGATGACACACGGATTATCCCCCTGAATTAATCCCCAAGTCCCCAGACAACCCTATTGCCATTGCGCAGCACCCAACAGTACTGTAAGCCACAGTCCGTGGAACACATCCACACACTGGAACAGTTTCTTAGCAGGATGAGCCACCCAACAGTCCAGTATATACAGTTCTAATGTGTAGTAACTCTGATGTTGGCAAGCTATTTTAAATTACAGCTATTTGTGCCCTGCATTGTATTGAATAATAATATTTGTTAAAGATATATTGATTATTTTTGTTTGTGTGGGTGTGAGGGGTGAATACGGTTCTTGCAATTGGCCCTGCCCACTGAAAGAGGGGTGGGGCATTGGGAAGAATTCCATTCAGAAATACAACACAAGTGCTAGCACAGCAACAACAACAATAAAAATGCCATTTTTACAGCTCGCCGGCATGCTCAGCTGGCAACCGCATTCACAGCCACAGAAAGAGGACAGAGGACCATGGTTAGAGCGCGTCATGCTGTTGAGTTATGCAGTGCCTCTCCACAAACAGGCAGCTGGGACAGGTGAGTTAGCCCCCCCCCCCCCCCCCGCAAGCCACCGCCGAGCCCCGCATTTACCTATGGCACTCGTGCCACACCCAAGAGTGGCGCCCAGCCTTGGGGCGGAAGTCGGCGCGGCCGATGTTGTGGATCTCCGAGGAGAAGCGCAGCAGGCGCCGGTGACCGTAGGGCCAGTTGGCCTTGGCGGCGGACTTGGAGAGGCAGTTCTCCTCCGCAGCACAGTAAAGCATGTGTAGGGGCCGGTCCTCGATGTACGCGGTCTGCTCCACCGCAGGGGCGTGCAGAATCAGGTCAGACGCCGCTGTCAAAGAGGCAGAGAGAAGGAAGCCCCAGGGTAGCCACTTTAATAAAAAGGGCCAATTGAGTTGAGTATCTTGCTCTTCTCACAGTAAAGCACCAATGCACCAACACACAATGATCCAGGAATAGTGTAAATATACGTATTTTCTGAATGAATCCATTAACATCCAGAAGTAACTGGAAAAATAAAAACAGGACAACAGCACATAGTAAACAAATTCCTCATAACCTTCCCTCATTCCTCAATTCCTTGTGTTTGTGTAGTGACAAAGTTCAAATTATAGTGGAACTTATTATAGTGGAAAAATGAGGTGAAACTCCATTCTTCCAATGAACAGACCAGCAAGCCTTCTGCTCGCCTCTGATGTCTTCTTATACAAACTAAAATATAAACCCTCCTTAATGATGACAGAAAATGCTAATATATTAAATGCTAAATGTGCTTACCTCAAAGCCCTCAAGTACCATGACTGGGGAACAGTAAAAAACGGAAAGAGAACATTAGTTCCCATGTCACCTTGATGCAACGTTTCAGTTTTCAGCAGGAAAATGGACCCAAGGAGGCAGGTGACTCACTCTCGGAGCAGATGACTCCAGCGGCGAAGCGCGTCGCCGCCTTTTTGCAGCTGATGCTCTTGTGGCGCTGGCAGTCGCTGATCGTCATCTCGTCCCCAGTGCACTTGACCCCGCTCATCACCATATCCGTCACGTTGCTGCTGTCCCAGTACCACGTTTCCTTGGAAACAACCACAAGCACTGGGGGGTCAGAGGGGTTTAATCCTCTACTGCAATTTCTGGCATTAAGAGTCTATGGAAATACTCGATGAAATCCAACAAATACCCAAGTATTGCTTTACCATGACATGTTAAACCATAAAGTTGTGGTAAAAAAAATTGTGGTTTTAACATGGATGGGAACATGACAAATATATACCAGAGTTTGCTCTTTTTATGTGCTGGCAAAATAATCACGCATTTTTGGACGTAAAAATTTTTACATAAAGATTAAATGTAAAAATATACTTATACCTTGCGCAACAGGATGGATCGTAATTAGGTTGTTTAACACGTGTTTAAGTTCTTTCATTATTTTTTCCTTAAACACTGCAGATTTTCCTTAAACAATGCAGATTTGGCTTGTTATCAATTGCTTTGTCTTTGAATTCATAAGGGCTGGTTGAGTAAGCATGTGAGTGAGACATCAATATATCACAGACCGGAATCTACCTACAGGCCTTGAGCAAAAAGCAAAATGGGAGTACGCTGCTGGATGGTGGGAAACTAAGTTTTACTTTTCTATCTAATGTGGTGGTTGTCCTTGATACTGGCAAGCACCGGTTGCACAGCCTCTCTTAGAGAACATAAAGGAGCATAATTGTGTGAAGTGTTTTCCTGACTGGACCCAACAGCAGCTGTTTCCTGACCCAACAGCAGCAATGCTTCATGGCATGGAAGTAGACAGCTGCTGACTTGAAATTGAATGTCTCATAAGGTTCAGCGCAGCTTGAGATTCGCATTAGCCATAAACTTTGTTTTCGGGGTGATAACAATGATAAGTTGCTGTGCTTTTGAGAAAAAAAGTGTAATATACTTTTTAAATGGCCATTTTTTCTTGCTGGCCAGAATGTCCAGAAAGCTTTGAATTTTCCACACCTTGATCATTTTTACCAGCTAAAAAAACAGCTATTGCTAGATTATGCAAACTCTGATATATACATACTTTTATCTATATTTATTAATATTTTTTTGGAGGGGGGGGTGGGGTTCTCATTGCATATGGCATGTGGGAAGTGCACTTCTTGTGGTTATAGCACTTGAAGAGTATTTTTTACAGGGAGTGTGATGGCTTATGTTGATGAAATGCACGCAGCATGTTACAGTGACCTCATGCAGAGAGACCATGTTACACAACGATATAATGCAGGGAGTATGTTACACAGTGAGTATATCTTGTTGGCATACAGGTAGTATTTTAATTGCAGTGATGTGTCATGCAGTGACTATGTTACACACAGTGATATCAGGTAAGGAGCATACATTGGCATACAGGTAGCTTGTTACAACGGTTATGTCATGTTACTTTCAGTGATGTCATGTTACACACAGTGATATCAGGTAAGGAGCATATATTAGCATACAGAGGTAGCATGTTACTCACAACGATGTCATGTCATGTTACTTTCAGTGATGTCAAGCAGAGTACTTTACATGCAGTGCTGATATACAACATTCAAATAGAACATTGCGTGTGGTGATGGCAATCTGTTCATAGGTCACTCACGGTGATGGCATGCGGAGCACACGTTACTCACGGTGATTGCATGCAGGGAGTAGCCAAGGCCCAACTGTCTGCAGGCTACCATAGCCTCTCGTGTGGTCCAGCCCTCGCTGCAGATTGTGCCCCACCCGGACCCCACCTTAACCTCCAACCGACCCTCATAATCCGTCCGTCCGCCCATAATCCGGACCTGCGGAGAGGCCCTGCGGGACGTCAGTGTGCAAACACCTGATCTCTCCCATCCCTTTCTGGGCCTCCCCCTCATTCACTGTGGCCAACCGGTCACCCGTCCACAATGCCAATACCCGTGGTTTTGTCAGTTAGCAGAGTCTAATACTTGCAAAATGGAGAACTGAATGAATCTGGATAAACCCTTGAGCGAGAACCTAAAAGCCGTGGAGGTGCACTTTGAGGCAAACCGTAATAAGTGTAAACTTAAAGGAGAAACTGTTTTTCGGATTCTCTAAAAGGTTGAGTGCCAAGCAGTCATCAAAATGCCATCACTGAGGAAGGCATTTGTAATGTCTAGGTTGGAAATTTGAAATGTGCTATTTCTCTGAAAGAAAGATTTTCTATCTCACTAACAGAGAAAAAGTGTTAGTATCTACTAGACCCTGGTGCTAAAAGTACTGGTCACATTTTTAGACGATTCAAGTTGAGCATAGAAACATGTTGTATTTGGTTAGCTAAGTCCACCCTATAAATATTGTTAACAGAAAAGGTGCCTAAGCAATGCATAAAAACAGCAAAACTTTTCTCAAAGTAGACATTTTGTGACTTCAGTACTTTTAGCACCACAGTCTTCACTTGCTAATGAGATTTGAGGTACCGGAGAAGTATTACAAACTACTTCACGTGACTTACTCCTACAGCTATCACTTTCCTGGGAGCTTACATACGTAGCTTACATTTTAACACTATATAAAATAACTTAATTTTATATAATAAATAAAATAGTTTTATTTATTCAATTTATATTCTTTTTTTACACCAATTTGGAATGCCCAATTGTAACTGTAGGCCGTCTAATCTCTAAATATGAATATCTGGGGGATAGGTGTTGGCTACCTACTTTCAGGCCACTGTTAGCATAGCCCAGCCCCAGCTGTCTGCAGACCACCATGGCCTCTCGTGTGGTCCAGCCCTCTCCACAGATCAACCCCCAGTCTTCAGTACCGTTCCCGTCAGAGTTCAGAACCTCCACTCGCCCCTCAAAGCGCGTACGCCCCCCTGTGATGTTTATCTGCGTGGGGAGGGGGCGGGTAAAGGGGTTAGAGATAGCCATGGGTGTTGTCAAAAGTAAGCACGTGATTCAAATGCAGACTGATTGGCCAACCAGTCAGTCTTTGACTTTGTGTCCTGAGGAAATATGCTGGCAAGCTGGAAATGTCTCTGAATCACAAAAGCAGGGCTGAATACATTACAGGTGCTGATTTCCTGGAGGAAGTTCCAAATCGACCCATCGTCTTGATCTACCTTGGTAATACAAATCTAGCCTGAAATGAAACTGTCCAGTAGTTGGAAAATTGAGATTTTCATTGCAGATTTTAAAAAGGCAGCTGGGACAGGCCAGTTCTCCGATGTTATGTAAAGTGAATACAAAACGTATTTTTCATGGCTGTACTAATTACTGTCCGATTGTTCTGTGATCAAATGAGTTTATGACTGACGGAGCATCTGAAACTATCTCTCAGGATATCACAATACAGCACTTGTAACTAAGCTTTGGAGAAGCATTGATACCAACCTTTGCCTGTTTGCAGATGATTACCAACAGTCAAAAGGAAGAAATGAGGCATCAATTTTAGTTTATAACAGTTAGTGATGACTGCCAGCTTTCATCTCTTATAGGTGTTACCTCCTTATTCATTCAACTGCTACAGAGTATTAGTTTCTCCAGTTAATAAACACATATTGAGAGAATGTTGTCAATACTACAGCAAAAAATTACATGCAGTTCCCTCTAGTTTCTGGTTTCTTTTTCTTTGACAAAATGAGTCACTGATCAACCAGCATTTAAAAAAAAAAATATCCACTCATATAAATTCAAAATATTTTTAAAGGGCCCCTTTCCAAACTGAGCTGAAACAGATGCAGGGTCAGGTCTTGTGTCCATCAGGTGATGGTCTACTGTTATCTATTATTAAATGTAAAAGCCAATGACATGGAATGTGCTTGATGTGACCAACTAAACACATTTCTAATTGTTCATTTACAAATATGTACAGATTTCATCATTTTTCTTTCATTTGGTGGTCAAATTAAGGCACAAAACTATTTCCTCTGAAAATATACAATGCAGTGGCCATCTACTATAACTCTGCCTTTTAAACAGTGGGTTCATATAAGCGGTAATATAAAAATTTGATATTTGAAAACTTTATATAAAAATGGCTCAGATCCAATATCTGAGGTGCCAGTTGACATGACTATGTAAATATTCCAATAATTAGTTGATGCAAATGAGTGCTTTTCAATTGAGATTCAATAATTGTATGATTTATGTCGGCAGATACAACCAGTGAAGTCCTAATAGCACTGATCTAGGATTAATAGGGGGAGCACTTGTTTTCAAACATAAGTAAGTAAGTATATACATGGCTAAATGCAATAAGTCAATGATCGTGCTTCAGTACATGCCATCCCACTTTTCTTGGTGCCATGAACCTCTGAGATACGAAGCTCAGAGTTGCAGACTGTCTGGTCAAATGAATACAGTATAAAACTGAAAGTAGCATTCACCTTATTAAATCTAATTCCTTTATATTCACGAATGCAAAAAAGTGAGCATTAAACCAAAACGAGTCACACTTTCCTCAGACAAAAACACTGGAAATACTAT
Source organism: Synaphobranchus kaupii (assembly GCA_029718625.1). Lineage (NCBI taxonomy): Eukaryota > Metazoa > Chordata > Actinopteri > Anguilliformes > Synaphobranchidae > Synaphobranchus > Synaphobranchus kaupii. The sequence goes on from CM056376.1 coordinate 120,681,774, forward strand.
CAAAATAATAATACTATCAAAATTAGACAACGAGTCATGTTTGAGCACTAATTGATAAAGAAAATGTGACAAAATCAAATGTGACAAAATAAAAGGTGTGATGTAAAGAAGGTGCTGAACAAGATTAAATAGTTTGAAAATGATTTGGAAAACCATGCAAAATTCAAAATAATGAAGGCTCTAATAGTTTGAAATGATTTGGAAAACCATGCAAAATTTAAATAATGAAGGCTCTAATGAGATCCCAGTCACTTCTGGGTTGATTATTGGTTAATTTAAACAAAGGTTTATAACTCCAAGTTACAGTAGCATATTCAATGTGATAAAGGATTGAAATGATTTAAATTGGCTCTCACTTTCAAAATTACAGATATTACAAAGATTTCCAAATGGTGGAATTTGTATGTACAAGGTTCTACTATATTTCTATGTTTAAAAATACCCCTATTAACAGTCGAAGTCCCCAGCTAGGTTTTTGCACACTGCTCCACAGCAAATACGCCGATCTTATGAACTAAAAAATGCAATGGCCACTATTCTTACCCAGTTTCTGAGAATCACAACTATAAAGACACAGCACTCATTAGACTCCTGCACATAAACACTGTTCATACCGCTGATCTCTATTGACTTATTGGATTGAGCATCTGACACTGAGACCACTGAAGCCCGGCAAAGTGACTTAATGTGCACTGATTGCCTATTTCACAAACATTAGATAACAGTTCAATGATTAGTACAAAATAAGGCTTGCTGAAAAATAGTCAAACGTGTCATTTCAAATGGATATTGGACAACAGTTTGCACAATGTTCCTCGCAGTAGCTTAAACTGCATGCAGAAATGAAGACCAATGGTCCATCCAATAAATATATCCATCTTCTTATATGAATGTGAAGTCGTAATTACACCATAAATTTAACAGGGCCTAAATATTCAAGCACAGATAACAAAGATTGGAAAACCAAACTCCACAAACCCCATTATGTTTTGGCTACTTCAGATTCATATGAACCAGTGAAAGACAGCAAAATGTTGATATTTGTTCAATCTAGTGAGCCATTGTTAGTACATGATAGCACCACTTATTTTGGGGTTACCAAATGTTCATTCTCCCATCTCTACATAACAGGAGAAGGTATGCCTGGTGTGAATGAGGAAGGCGTGGCTCTCTGACCGTTTTCTCGAAGCCCATATAAGGCACGTTGCACTTCACAGAGGCGTCTTCTGAATGGTGGCAGTTCTCAGATGTGATGTTCTTGAAGGGACAGTTCCACAGAGATTTCTCCTGTCCTAAACATAGGACTTCATTCATGTGGATAGGACCCATTCCTGCAGACATCAAGACATGACCAAAATGAGACAATACAGCCTTGCCAGGACATAATCCATAAACATCATGCACGGGAAATGCAGTGTAGTGGAAGGGTATTTTCATATTTGTGCTTTTATATATCATAATTAATTTTAAGATATCTTTCAGAATCCCTTATACCTTATTAAATAATCCCTTGTACCTTATTTAATAATACCATATCTTGTCATTGGCTCCAAATAATAATAATAATAATAAACTTTATTTGTATAGCACCTTTCATACATAAAATGCAGCTCAAAGTGCTTCACAATAAAAACAAAATACAGAACAAAAGCAATAGAAGAAAAGACAATAGAACATTTACAAGAGAATATAAAAGGAAACAAGATAAAAACACTGGTGTGTCTGTACACTAATGTCTCTCTGTACACCGGTGTCTCCCCAACAAACACTCCTACCACAAACAGCCTGCTACCTGCCATCTGCTACGCACCGTATAGCCTCTCTCTCTGGGTGATAATATACCTGCCAGCACCGCTGCAGGACTTTTGTCCCTCCTTCGAGGTATATTTGTCCATGGGTGGGAGCAGCATACAGCCTCCACAGTTTGAATCACTCCGCAGAGTGACGAACCCGTCGGTCCCGAGTCAAACTTTTAAGTTGAGCGCCCTACTGGCCTCTTCTTTCACCCCCCTTTATAGAGGACTTTTCAAGTGCTCAACAGATAACAAGCAACAACTGAACATCAGATGAATAAAAAAATAAATAATAATAATAATAAATAAATAAATAAATAAATAAAAGTTAAAACAGCTTTAAAAAGATAAATAAGCTTAAAGATAAGTAAATTAGAAAAGAATAAAAGAAAAGATAACGTACACCGGTGCCTCTGTACACCAGTGTCTCTGTACACTGGTGTCTCTCTGTATAAGTAAATAAAATTAAAATACATTCATAAACCTACAGAGACTTAAAATTTCTACAATCAGAAAAAATTTAACTTCAATGTTCTTTAGCAGGCAGCCAATTAAACTTGCTGTATTAAAGGATCTTTCCCAAACCATTTTTTCCCAAATGACCATTGTTAGACAAGGCCTGTGGGTGGTTATTCAAATTCTTTTCAAGCAAATCAGTGAATCAGATTGTTATCAGAGGTAGCAACCGGAACAGAAACAGCATGCTTCAAAGAGTGATTTTAATTGAAAACACATTAGTGAAGTTATAATGGATAGAACTTGAAAGGGAGAGCAAATGTGCTCTGGCAACAGAAAACAAATTGCCTGGAGAGAAAGAATAAGAAGCAATAAGTTATGAATGAACTATATTTGAGACAAAGTTAAAAAAAAATTGTCCCCTCTGTTCCAAAGACGAACTGAACAAAACCACATGTCCCTGTCTGTTTTGTTAGATCAAAAGACTGAGCTAAACTGGAAAGATCGACAGATGCACATTTATTAAGAGCTCAAGCAGAGGAAAGCAGACAAAGGTTTTGGACAAGGCTTTGGAGTAGGCAGCCCCACGGTAACCTTCCTTCCATCAATGTTTCAGCTATCTGCCTGGAGTACATGCTCATCAAGAGGAAGTAGCACTGAACCCAACACACTAGGCTTGACATGTGAAATATCTTCTGAAAAACTAACAAGAAGATTTTACAGAGGTCATCCACAATCCTGTCATGTGAACCTATAGGTTTGGTGACACTCGCCCGCTTTAGCAATGAAAAAACAAGTTACATTAAATAATTTAGGAAAGATTGGGTAGCATTGCTTTGGAATAGAGGTTGTTTAATTTGTGTGAGCTAAGATAGCCAATATTGTTTGTTGTAACTTTAATGGCAGGCCTAGATTTTGCTTGCTTATTTTAGACAGTGCTTTGTATGAGTGAGTAGCTTTGCATTTTTGTATGATGAAAGTGTTTTTTGTTGAGATAATGCTTGCAGTACAAATTTCCATCTTCTTACGCTAAAGTAGCTTAATACATATTATCACAAAACAATAATTTAGCAGACTCTCTTGCCCAGAGAAACCTAGAAAGTAGGAGAATGTAGGTGCATTAACTTGAGTTATATGACCAATGGTACTAGACCCGGCTAATAAAATTCCCAGACCTGCGAGTGTGCATGTCAGTAAATTGCCATTTAATTATGCCAACAAGAACCAAATTACAAATGTTACAACAGGTAACATCCATAACAGGTCACAAAACCCCATTAAAATTCCATAACCTAAATTAATACATACAATAGCAGTAATATCGGTAGGGACTGGAAAATGCAGTCTGTGGTCTTAGGTCTACATCACAATTTAGCCAATGATTAGGTTATCTATAAAAATCTATTTTCCAATTGAATCACAGCCTCCTTCCAAAAAAAACAAAACAAATACATTAAATGACCCCCCCCCCCCCCCCCCCATACACACAAACAAACAGAGGTCTGTATAAATGGAAACATAATCAACCCATAGGCCAGTGGAGGATGGGCATCCCCCCAATAGCCGGGTTCCTCTCGAGATTTCTTCCCATCGGGGAGTTTTTTCTCGCCACAGTATGAGGGTTTTTCTCTCCTACTAGAGTTTTTACCTCTGCTATCTGGGGGCTTAGAGCTGGCTTAGAGCTGGCATTTCCCATTTCCCCTTTCCTCCCCTTTCTGTTCTGTAAAGCGTCTTTGTGACAGTCATCTGTGAAAAGCGCTATATAAATAAAATTGAATTGAAAATTGAATTGAAACTAAAACAGACCAGTTCTGTGCCTCTGTCCATTTTAGAATAGTCCCCTTGTTTGGTCCTCGGGCTAAGGAAGCTGGGATATATGCCATCTCTGAGAGTTAGCTTTCCACACGAAGCGTCTCCACTGTTTAGAAACACTGACATGATTTTTAAGCATAAAAGCCATGTTCTTTAAACATGGTGCTCGGAAAGGCCTGAAGCTAAAGGCCGCCTCACCTCAGGACCCACTTAATGTTTACCTGATGCAAGAAAATGAATACGTATGCCTTGTGTATTGCCATTCACTGAAGATTGCGATAGGAGCATTGAGTGTGAGATGGAGGTCAAGTATGGACGATTTCAAACATGTTTATTGTTTATTGTTCACTGGTGTCTAGTTGCTGTCCAATAGGAGCTTGTGCATGCGTCACAGACAAGCCATGTCTTCAAACAACTTTGTGTGTCCTAACTTTAGAGCAGAGGAAACTCCCACAGGATGAATAGCATAATCCCCTTTTGGCCAACGTTTAGCCAGGCACGTGTGATTTGTACTCAAGATAGGCAGTTGTGGGGTGAGCACTGACAGACTATATTTCCAGACTGTTTACTGCAATTTCTCTCATTCTTGAATTTGAGCCCCGAATCAGGACTGCCAGTGCAGTAGGACACCGTGCACAGTACTTACCCATTTATTTCATTGAGCTTGTTTATTTCATTGAGCTTGGTCCAACCAAAGAAAAGTGAAACTAGGGGTTTCCGAATACAATGGTAAAGGTACTTGTTCCAAGCACAAGCTGGGCTCTACAACCCAGACATCAGGTTTCAGTCTGGACTATATCATAAGCCAACTGCAGTGCTGGGAACTAGTTGGCTTTATTACACCAGGGTTTGGGAAGTGGTAGGATTTCCTCTGGTTAACACTACTGTATATGATTTCCTCCCAACATTTCAGCAAGGCACATTAGGCTACTGGTTATCATCAGTAATACATCTGCCTCTCCTCTGATTGTCCCTAGTTCTTGTGTAGTACTGTGTGGCCTGTAGTAAATAAAATACACACTGACTCACAAGTGAGTGCAAGAGCTGCAGTGTTTTGTGGGAGGACGTGGGCAGTACATGGGTGACTGCAGTGGCACACCCGCTTTGTGCATTTTTGCACACACACATACACAAATGCGCTCATACAGTCTGACCTTTGACTGTAACGTCTGACTCACACCTGTGTATTTCACTGCTCATGGGTAGCTGAGAGTGTGTACCCAGCCACGGTCGGCTCTGTAGACCCTGGCTGCCTGCATTCCTGACATGCAGATTGTATTGACATTTTTCCTGTGTGTCTCCTTGTCTGACTGGGCAATGCTGAGGTAACCTTCACCCACTTATTATGCCATGTCCTGCCATTACACTGCTGACTCACAAGTCTGAGTTTTCTCGTTCTCATATCTCAGTCCACTCAGCTGTGTGGCTATTTCACACTGTGGAGCCACTGGACCAAATCCAATTAGCGGCAAAAATGTTACTGGCACTAAGCTAATGGGCACCTGCCACTTGCCATCAGTAGTCCACTCTACCTCACAGTTATCATCTCACATTTATATCTAATAGAATTCAAAATTAATATTACAAATAAGGGACAAAGAATATTTCACCCAGGGAAAGTGTTTTTTTGTTGAACACCTCAAAGGCGTCTCAAAGTACAAAGATTTATCCACGCTCACTTTCTTCTTCTCACACCCCCAGTCTCTGTGCCTTTTGAAGTCTGAAATTGTGAATGACAAGTCCCTTTCCATTTTACCCAAACACATTGTGCCATCCTTATGATTAAAGAGGGATGGGAAGAGCAGCCATATAAAGCTTTTGAGAACTATGCCTAATTCATTGAATCACATTGAGAGCTTTTAATACTAAAACAATTGTTAACTAAAAGTTATACATAAGAGCATGTTATAAACACACTCAAAGGACATTTTAGTGAATAGTCTTTCAATTCAATTCAATTCAATTTTATTTGTATAGCGCTTTTTACAGAGAACTGTCACAAAGACGCTGCACAGGGAAACAGAAGGAAAATTGAGCAAAAAACCAGGCCATAGCCCCCAACCAGCAAAATGAGGTAAAAAACTCCCCGGTAGGGGAGAAAAAAAAAACACTGAGCAGTGGCGAGAAAAAACTCCCCAGTGGGAAGAAATCTCGGAAGGAACCTGGCTAGAGAGGGGGTGCCCATCCTTCGCTGGCCGGCCCGGTTTAGACTAAAGGTGGACTGAATGGTAATAGTCAATTCAATAATCAGTTCAATCATCAATATCCGTCATCCGTCTTTATACATTACTCGACTGGTTATCAAGAGCAGTTTGAATACAGATGTATTGCATTCCCAGAACTCAATGTAATAATAATAATAATAATAATAATAATCTCCTAAATTCAGCTGCAAAAACTATGAGTACTGACACTGTAGTCTCTCTTTCTGAACAATCCTCCGGAAACCTTGCAAGGGTTCTTAAGTGCGCTGTTTGCCTGTTCAGCAAGTACAGGGCACTACAGATGCAGTTAATCTCCATGGCAGGGCCTACTCACCCTGCCCCATGCGCGCCCCCGTCAGGGCCTCCTTGGCACTGCCGAAGCCAAGCTCCCTGCACACGACGCTGGCCGACTGTAGGTTCCAGCGGTCATCGCACACCGTGCCCCACTCGTTGTTCTTCAGAACCTCCACACGTCCTTCTCCGACCAGCCAACCCCCCTTCAGTCTCACTGTGGCTTGCTGTGATATCAGAGGTGGGGTTAAAAATGCTTAAAAACGCATTGACAAATTGAATTATATGGTTCCTTTTTTTCCTGAATGCACTTTGCAATTTGAACTTTACCTGATCTGAACTATACTTTACTCTAAAAATCCTACACACTGCTGTATTGCAACAGTAATTTTGACTATAACTAGTGCAGGTGTAGCATACCTTGATCTTGAGCCTCTTTCCAGAGACGTGTGAGAACTGTGGCCCTGGGACGCAGCTGACCACGGCAGGCTTGCCCCCGCGACAGGGCATGCTGACATTGGCCTTGCTGAACTCCATGGAGCAGACAGACAGGTGCACCTCGTTTCCTGTGCAGGCCACAGAGTGGAATTGGTAGTTTGCCTGCCCGTGGTCAGTGAGCATCCTGGATGTAGGGGGGAAGGGTTGAGAGTCCGTAAAGAGCACCAACAGACTGTTTCACAATGGCACAATGCTATAGAAGGGGCTCCTGGGTCACCATAATGTACAGTGACTGAAATACCTCATCGTAAATTGTCATGGTAAATAACAGCTGTTTTTGGAACACTATTATAGCTGTGCTGTTCTGTCACTGCTATATCAATATCAAATTAATATGATAAGCATCGTATTTTAAAGAGTTAACACAAATTTGCACTATTTAATATTTCTATATGTACTATTTCTATATACAACAATTTAATAATGTTTAATTGTAATAATATGAATGTTAATTAATTGATATTAATGTAAGAGCAATTATACAATTATACAGCATCAAGCACTTTATTGACCAGTTTTAACCACTATGATCAATACAAATTGCGCGTAACCATTTTCCTGTTTAATTCCACCAATTCATTCTGCGCTTCTTACAATACAAAGATGTCTAGGGGAAAAGTAATGTGGATTATAGTGTTGTACAATGCTGATAAACTCCTTCAATGACACATTCTTTTTAGAGCATTGAGTGGTGTCATGGACTACAATGCCTTTGATATAACTTGCATTCTGTGGATGTCCCTGTCACATGACTTTGTGGCGGAGTATGAGTTAAATTAATTTAACATGTCAACTTATGTTCTCAGTGTTCAAATGGCAAACTATATTATAACATTTTGATATTCATTCAGTTGTATGGAATGAATGTTTCCAATTTAAAATAGTTTTTGTTTGGGTGGCATATAAAACTTGTATGTATGTGTGATAGAAAATTAGGAATATACATTTTTGGAGACTTTTATATGGAAATCACTATGTTTCCCATAATTCTGATTGTTTTGGGATGTTGTCCCAATTGGATCAAAGGGGGAATGGAAATCTGGCTGTGGGGCAAGCTTTTTTCAAATCAGTGCAATCACTGCTAACTCCTGCACCAGTGGGATAAGCTGAGGCATATACTGAGCGTGTCCATTTATCAACATTGGAGGTGCAGAAGGGTGCAACATTTCTTTGCATTGCATCTATGTGCATCCTCATTTTGTGATACGGGAGATGTATTTTGCAACAAACCTGGCAATATAGCAACAAAACAAATCTGTGACATAAAACATTTAAAACCACAATTGATTTAAATACAAGACAAAATGTAAAATCTGCAAGCTAGCCGGCTGACATATATCATGTAAAAACACAACAAAGTTACGCAAGAAACAGGTATTTATGATGTTTCTGAATTCATACAGGAATACCAAATTATCTAGCTTAATTTGTATTTGCGTAGTGTACAGTTATGTGAAATAGACTAGAGAAGCAGATGGGGGTAAGGTTCAAGGACATAGACAAAGACAAGACAAAATTATTGGGATGCAGCCTGGATCTTCTGGAACGATCTGGTGAAAAGGCAAGGGATTGTGAGAAGGGTCAAAGGCCAAAGCAAAGAAAAAGGAAAAGCAAGCAGTGGCCAATAGAAATGTGCCATGTGATTTGGGAGATCCGCCAAGATGAACTGATGTCTCAGAATTTCAGATTACCTTTTGCCTGCCCCCGACTCTCTCTTTTGAGCCTTAGATTTAGGTCTATCGTTAGGTTTTGGGCTTTGCCTGAAAGGTAAAAAAATTATTAGGAAACCTGGATGGGGAAGGAATCTATGCATATTTGTCCTTGCAAGAGCACAATTCAAACTACATTTACATGTTCATTCCACTAGAGTAGCAAAAATAAAAGAAATACATGAAAAGTGTTGTGCTAATCCTATTGGAGGGCAACGCTGGCAAATGGCAACTCTGGCTGCCAATCCATGATGATTTCTTAATGCTGTCACACTACTAAGGAAACATTTCTTGATGATGACAAAAAGAGTGTAGACTTCACGGGGAGGCGTCCAGCAAAAAATAAATGTGTATAACATCAGTGTAACAAACACATTGATGTACAGAAAATAAGTATTAAAATTTCAACCAGGCTTTACTACATTTTGGCAGGTGACACCGCTGCATTGTTTAAAACAGCCAATGATGAAACAAAAGTCCATTGAAGCTATCAAAGAATTTTCTTGGAAGAAAGATGGGTCGGAAATCCACTTGAATGAGTAGTTAAGTGTACATGTACCAGATATCTCTTTGACATGCATTAAAGGCCCTGTTTTGATCTGGTAATTATTGTTTGGAAAGCACATTCAAACATACTCAAACATGCAACATGCAATGGTTCCCTTTTTAACTCAAGACAATGGCAAAGCCTCATCAAGTGCAACATCAAGGCTATCGGTATAACATGCCCCGTGCTGACAAAAATGTAACTTCTTAAACATAATCTTTTACTTTGAGCAATTGCTTTAGCGTAACATTTAATATTTTAAGTGTAACATTTAATATTAGTGTAATATTTGAGCTCATTATATTATATAATATTAGGCCATTACCTGTAGTTTTATTTTATACTTCGTTGCACATCTTTATCAATGGTGTGAATGATTTTGGAGGGGACTGTAACTAGCATATTTGGATACGCACCACTGGATAGAAAATATGCAACTAGAAGTGTCAGCATGTTAGTATTAATAGCTGTGTTAAGACTTAAGAGCAGAAAACACAATCATGCACACAGAAATACACACACATTCTATAGTGAGAAAACAGGTCTTCATTTCCCCCTCAGAAAGTACCTGGTAACAGAAGAGCCAATAACTTCGGGTTTTGTCTTTGTAGCCCTCTTTTTGATTTGTCTGCAGAAGTAAAACAGTGAAACATTGTCAACCCACACTGTCAACATCGTATAGAGGTTTAGACATGAGTGCATGGTACGTATGTGCTATGATAATGACTAAACAGAAATAAACCACACCGGCATGACAATCCTATTTGAATGATTAAAGTCAATGATATACAGCGCCCTCCATAATGTTTGGGACAAAGACATTTATTTTCTTGATCTGGCTCTGTACTCAACCATTTTAGATGTGTAATCAAACAATTCAGATGTGGTTAAAGTGTAGATTCTCAGCTTTTATTAAAGGGTATTATGCACTCTGTGAGTTGTTTGATTACAAATAAAAAATTGTGGAGTACAGAGCCAGATCAGGAAAGAATACGTCTTTGTCCCAAACATTATGGAGGCCGCTGTATGTGCAATGGAGTTTTTACCTTGTGCTTTATTTATCATAGATGGTGCGTTGGCCTTCAAAATTCATGCAATTTAAAACACACGGAAGCCTGCAATCCAATGATTAATCAAGCAAGAGATGACTTATTGTCATTTTATTTTATTTTCAAGGCAGACATGTTTCAGCATACAGTATATGTTTTTGGAGGTGAACACCTCAAGTAACGCCCGTTCTTCAGTAATTGATCTTGAATGCCGTTGAGGACGGTATGAGCCAAAACATGCCAGCCTTGAAAATAAAATAAAATTACAATAAGTTTAAATCTCTTGCTTGATTAATCATTAGAGTGCAGGCCTCCGGGCACTGTATGTGTAAAGATGTATGCATGCATTTATTTACTTGCAAGAAGACAAGTGGAAAACCTTCAAAAGGTTCTGCCTGAAACAGCTATGAAAACATTTTTCTTTGTTTAAATAAGAAAACTATAACAATCTTTCAAGAAAGACCTTCAACACTGACCTCAATGCAAGAAAACCAAACAAATTGGAAGCAAAATGCAGCTCATTCCATGTCAATAAATTAATTAAAGGATACATTTCTTTGATATTTCAGATATTGTGGAATAAATCCACACAGAAACCTTTCTTTTCCCCCGTATTATTATTATTATTATTATTATTATCCCCAAATTTATCATCCAATTTTAAAATTAGAAACATACCATTTATTTGTGAATCAGACTGCTGGAGCCCAATATAAAGTCACTGGAGAGCAATGAGCTAGCAATACCTCTGTGGAACTCAGGCTACAGTCAGCACAAGCACAGTCTTGATTCATAAAAGGTCATTGGGCACCCCACTACACACTACACACCTTAATCTGTAATTAATCAATATTAATCTGTAACGTGGCAGAGCTCTTACCCAGGAGAGTCATACAGCTACCTTTGTGTGCAGCACCTTCTCACCACAGTTTTAGGAAAGAATGAGAGATGATTCAACTGAACATTTCATGCAAAATTTGAATGGCCTTCAAATTTAGAATGGAAAAGGTTAAAGGATATGCTTCCGCTGAAGCTACCTCAGAAAAGACAGGTCAGCAATGTGTCTCAAAATAATTTATTAGCCTGCCAGAGATAATTTTATTAGAATGAGTCGATGTAAATATTCTTCACTCTGATGAAAGCTACACCTCAGAGTCACTGGATGAAACATCAAACTAAATCAACCAAAAAGAGACAGAAACATAAGCAAACCATCAGCCAATGAGCTGGAAGTAGGTTGTCGCGTTATAAGCTACACAAATTCCCATTGCGGCAATATATTAGCCAGGATCCTCTCTTTGGTTCCTGTTAAATGTGGCGGTTTTAACTATAAATGTAAATGGACAGCACACATAACAGCACTGCTTTAAAATAGAATGAAAATGGGAAGGCCTGAGGAAAAAGAACACTGCAGACAGTCCACCGTTTAGCCAAAAAGCCATTTGAATTTGTGAGTGTTTAGAGATATAACATATTTTTTGGCTCAAACAGGACTTTGGCATTCAACTCATAGACTGTGGCCAAAATAACAGAATAATTACTGTAAGTAAAATTTCAAGGGACATTCTAACCAATAAAAATGCAATAAAACAGTATTGAAGACACTGGAAAAGCCATCAATCATTAGATTTTTAATTCATTTTCAGTTTTTGAAATGTCAAAAATGTGACCTGGGAAAGTGTCATGGATTCCTCCAGTTAAAGGCAATAAAATAGAATTATATTGTGCCTTTATTTGTAATCAAATAAAAAATAGGTTTTCGCCTGTAAGTACAGCTGGTTAGTCTTTTAGTGGATCACAAAGTGAAGCTTCTTTGAGTGTTAAAATGTCTGTCTTCACAGTATATAGCTGAAGGTATAAACATAACTGTTCAAAATATTATAGACATCCATTACCTTCAGTTGTACATAAAAGTAAAAAAAAAATGTTGGCACAAGTTTTTCTTTTCCAAGAAAAACACTGCAGTTGCATCATTTAAAACTCATTATTCTGGAGGCAGCTTGTAGCCATATCAAGAGCACTAATATATCTTCTAAGCTTGGTCCAGTTCATTTCAGTCTAATACACAATATAATGTGGTCTTTAAATACACTGATGTCAACCAGCACTTTTGGAAAACAAAAGGCCTCAGCCTAAATAGGAAATGTACTTTAGACTATGAATGTAGCATTGACACCATGTAGTCATATGGCACACTCGTGAAAGAGATTCCTACCCTGTTTGTGAAACTCATCAGAGAATGCCCTCCGTTTCAACCTGTTTCCTCTGCAAAGCTCAGCTGTTCTTTGAGAGGGATCTTCCACCAGGAAAACCTTGCAGGGGTAAAGGGAGTCCTTCTTGAGGACAAGGTATATGGACCCTGATACATCTGTAAACATCTGCTGGAGAAGAGGATGGACTATTTGCCTCTGTAGAGCCTTTAGGGCAGCTTGAATAAACACATTTACAGTAAACCTAGTATATAGCTGCTCTTTGGGAAAAAGCAAGTTTCCAACTTAACCAAAAACTACAGAAGAAAACGGATAACCTATGCACTGCAAATAAGTTTGACCATGAAGCGCACAGCACCCAATCAACTATTCAATGTGTCAAAGGTCACCTTAATTCTCTGGATGCTCTCAAGGAGCATACCAATAAACATTTCCCTCTGTGACAGTGATGTTGTTAGAATATCTTTAAACTGTATTCCTCCAGTAGCACATTAGTAATTATTTTTTTAGTATTATTACTAATACTTGTATTCATAATTGTATTAATAATAATAATTGTAATCTTTCCCAGTTTATGTCTGTCTGATTTTGCTGAAAGGAAATCTATTTTAAGGCCACTGTCTCGTCCCACCAAGTTAAAAGCTACAGAAAGAACCCACGTCAGGTCTAAACATGCTCAAAATGAGCAGTGGGTAATCAATAATGATATAAATAAAAAGTGGTCTATAGTTCAGAGGGAAGCTAGCATTAAACAAACCATAAATAACAATAATACTTCCAGTAAAATGTGGAATTCTGCAAGTGTGTTGGAACAAATAATAAAAAGTATGCAAAGTGAAGTCTTGTTTTGCCAAGCACTAGCCTTTCACTGCCACAATGTATTAATCAAAGTATTTACTGTTGTGGTATTTTTATTGTTTTAAAAAACATAATCTTTGTTGGATATGCCATAATAAAATATGGTTGTCTAACCTTAAAAGGTTGTCTAATTTAAACTGACTTATGGTGAGTGTGCATTTTTTATTTGCATCATATTTAACTTACTGACCTAAAATATAATAACAAGAGCTGTCTTGGCACCAGTGCCACCGCCCTGAAGAAAGCATTATCTCTGACCTGTTTATGAACAATAATTAATAATGTTATATTTAATCATGGTTAACCTCCAGCTTATTAGCTATGATGGTGAATTGGCACATGAATGGACAACCATTTTAGTTTTGAAAACTACATTTTTCATGAGAAATTTGATTTAACATTTTGAAAAATGGTCACAGAATTGAGCCTGCTATCTGGGTCCTCACAGGGCCCCCCTAGGCCCAGGGCCCAGCCAGCAGACCTGCTCGCCCAACCTCCCCTGACTGCGGCCCAGCTAGGAACACAGATTAACCACTAAAGTTCAAAGTGATTCAATCCAGGCATATTCTAAAAAAACATTTATTTGGCAAATATTCAGCATGCATAATGTGCAGAGTAATGAGTGCCAGAAAGGATAGTAAGTTAATTTCTGCTTACATACTCACTGCGATTGTACACAGAGTTGGATTTGAAAAGTATAAGTAGCCTATAGTCTACAAGCCTATCATATCGACAGCACGTTTTTTTACTTGATGCATAATGTTATAAACAAGCGATGATTTCCAGTTGCAGAAATCATACATAATTCAAATGATACTACAGAATGAACAGCTCTAGGTAAAGGAACATTGAAAAAAAAAAGACACAAACCCACATGTAGCCTACCAGAAAAAGGGATCACACTGCTATTCCTTTGAGATTTCCTTGTAAGACGTGAGTAGCCACAAACTTGAGACCCGTCCGTTATATAAGCTAGAATGCTTAAGTTGGGACATCCATGCTATAGTGATTTAGTTACCATTTATCATTTTCCACAGATGCTAAAGAACCACCGTTATTTTCAAGGTGCAGTGCCTAATGCTCAGATGTGAGATCATGCCGTATTTCAGTATTTCAGTTGTATGATCTAATCAGAAAGTAATTGACCAGATCCTGTTTTAACTGGCATTCCTTTCAAAGGGAGCCCAAGACGTGTATTCACTGTTTTGATGTAGTTGTAAACTTTGTAAATACAACTTTTAAAATCTATAAATCAGAAAGACAAATAAAAATATCATGAAATATTTTATTTTGAAAAAGTAATATATAGAATGTTATGTTATAGAATGTTAGAAAACACATACAGTCTCACAAATCACTGTTTGAATGTGGCATTATGCTGTGACACATGGATTTCCAAACTCCAATAGTCCCTTTTTTGTAATAAACAAATTCCTGAGCAAAAAGAAAGAACAACTTCACAGTGACCCAAATCCTTTTGGAACTAGAGCACTATTTCCATTCATATAGAATCTGTGTGTGATTATGTCTGGAAAACACATCTAAGACCCCAGAGCTGTTTCTGAAGCAGAACAGAACAAGACTAGGCAAGCCTTGCTCAGCCCGGACGCCTGTATGCAGCCAGTGAGGAACAGGTATGTAATTTATATATTGTGATAAAAATGGACATCACACTTTTTTTGTTTAGATACCACATTAGTTTAGTTCATAAAATATACATTTATTAATTGTTTTAAGTTGTTTTAATGACCTGTTGACATTTTCTGTACACAGAGAATGTACCCATTGACAGCATTCTCACAGGTTTTTTATTTGCTCAAAAAACAATATCTGAATAACAATATCCTCTGATCTACTTGTAGTTTGCTTGTCTCCACTCCTCTCCAAAATAGAATGAACCGCAGCAGCCAGACAGAACAAATCAATTCCAACAGTAGCTTATGACACCCGCAAATAGCCTACATACGTTGTCTTTTATGTGGGTGGTTTAGGTCTGATCGGTTGTTGGTAATGAACGATTATTTTGCAGCCGTCTTTTTGCTGTAATTACTCGAAATTTAGCCATGGCGACCCCTGCTTTTAACCCTTTCGTGTGTACCATCACAAATATGTGATCATTCCAGAACTGGCCCAAAAGCGTACCATCACAAATATGTGATTAGAACGTATCACTAGAATGTCAGAGGGTCACTGCCTTCTAAAGTGCAAACATGACTCCAATGCGGTGCCTACAAGTTGTTTAATGTTCTACTATAATACTAATTATGTTACTATAGTTATATAGACTGTCACCAAACCATGTTTGATTTCTTCAAATAAATTAGAAGTAGCGGCTACATTAAAGGCTACAGAACGTTAATTCAGACCAACAGTATATCAGCATTAACAGTTAGCCCACACGTTATCTTGGAATTTGTGCAGAATTTAGGCATGTCGTTGTTTGTACCTTTGTGCAGAAAACTTGTCGACGAACAGGAGGCTAAATGCTTTGATTATATATATTTATCTAATATCTGCAAACTATCCCTCTTCTGTGGGACCCAGCTTTTCTTTCAGTCCCATATTTCAAATACACCAACTATAAACCTTCATTGATTGAAATAATTACTTCTATTACTATAGCCAGCATATAGCCTCTTTTTTTAAATAAGCCACTCTTATCTTAGACTCGTTGAGTCTCCAAACTTTAGGTAAAGATAATAACTAACAATCAACCAGCAGTAAACAAGATCTCATTGACATGTTTTCAGTCTGGTGAACAATGCATATCTCCAATGACCTGCTATCTTTGTCCTCTGTCACACACGTTTTTGTTCTGGCCCATTTGTATATCAGACACCGTAGACTTTCCCACGTTATACTTAGAAATATATTTAGTTATAATGTATTTAGTTATAATGAGAAATATTTTTCTAACTTTGATAGTATTATCCCTCCCCCCTCTTTGATAGTATTTCCATCCTTTTGTCAATGTATGATGTTTTTGTATGACTCCTTTCTGTTTAAAGATCGCATTTTTGCATCTAGGATAATATGGAGTTTGAGAAGGCATAATTAAACATGCTATTTCTGGTTTAGGTTAAATGCTCTGAAGTTTGTATTTCTGAGGCTCTGCTCTGTGTATATATAAATATCATGTCTATCATAAATATCAAGGATTATAGGATTCACATAAATGTGCTTCAAGATTTACTATTCAGCACACCTCAAAGAGTTACAGACATAAGATTCATACTAAGACAGATACTGGTGATTTAAAGGGTCAATCAACACAGGCCAGATATGATAAATGGAGCACAGATGTGTTGGTTTTCCCTCAACTCCTGACTGGATTGATGTTTTCTGGCACACATGGGGATCCTGGAGTCTTCCTGTCCAGTAGTTGCTATAGAGACCACTGCTGATGATACTGTGCAAAGTCTGTGTGCTATGTCTGCTACCCTCACCCTCTACCTGAGACACAGGGCTTTCACAAACTGCTGAGAGAAAGGCCTTTTTTCCTCTCACAATAGTGTGAACCGATGGCAAACGAGTCATTGAACTCTCACACAAGGCACTTCCATGCAGTGATAGACCAATCACGTCAGGCACAAGAACACTCATGCAATTGTGCATCACCCTGCAGAGTAGCACTGGTGTAGTCTGGATTTGACTGTGTAACACCACATGTTAATCTGGGTGACACCAGGTGGTTTATTGCATATTGCACATAAATGATAGACACTACCACAGCAGGGTAACCCTTTGCTCCCCACAAATCAGATTAAACAAGGTTACAGAGACATGGGGGCATGGAATTTTATAGAATCGTTGAGGTGATTTCCTTTCTTGCAATAGAGATTCAGTAAAGAAAAATTGTGTTATCTGGCCACGATACCAGCACATATCAAGCTGCTTCAGCTTTAATCTGTCTAATTTTACATTATGGTTACTTCATTCTGACACCAGATGGCATTAGAATTGTTTCCACGTGGCAGAATCATTAAGGCATTAGGAATTTACTTGCTGTAGATGACAACAGGAAAATTACTGTTTGATTAATGTTTGGTTAATTTATTTTATTTTATCTAATACAATTTTGCTTAACCACTATTTATGTAATTGACAGCATACCCTGTTACAGTTGACAAATTGCTATTGAGTTTATATGCAGACTGTTTATGTATCTGTTCAGTAGTGCAGAAGTTAAGGCACACAATGACATGAGTAACAGAGCCAAGGACGCTATCTGTCACGCTCAATCTTCCTTTCTCTCTATTCTGCTCCATCTCTCAGCCATCCTTTATTTCTTATCTCTGTATTTCTCTTTTCCCTTCTGTCCCTCTCCACCTACATCTTCACTCCACTAAATAATTCTGTTTTACTTGTTCCAGCTTTCTTCTCCCATGCCTTCTGTATTTCTCTGTCCCTCTCTCCCTCCCTCTCTACTCTGCTGCTCGCATCTCATGCACTATCATGTAAATGAACAATGCTGTTGATTAGCAGTGTATTTGATTTGTGTGGAACACAGCTATGCAAATATCTCTCTCCCCCCCCTCTCTCTCTCTCTCTCTCCCTCCCTCTCCTTATCCCCCTCTCTCTCTCTCTCTCCCTCTCTCATACACACACACATGGTTTGCATCACACTCTGGAGAACTTGCATTTCTCTGGTTGGTGCGAGGCTGCTTTCAGATGTGGATTCAGAAAGCAGTTGTCTGGCACAGGGGACTCGTGGAGGCCTAGGGATATTCTGTAATAGTCATAATCCCTGTAATAGAATCCAGAGACACTCAAGATGCACGTTTCAATGGTAAGAATACATGGAGGATCTGTGGCTGAGAAGGTAGTAAATCTAACACCTTCCAGGGTTTAATGTACCTGTATAGTGATACATTTTTCTAGGACATAATAGTACACTGAAGTCACGGGCAGTTCAGAGAAATTGCCATACTTGCACAATTTCCCTTTAATATATTGCCAAGTGAGCAGTGTGCAGATGTCTAGAACACTGATTTATTCACTGAAACTATTTTATTCACTGAACCAATTTTGCTCAAGTTGGTAGCAATGTTCACACATTTTATATTTGCCTGCCTAGCGGAACGTGGATGGCTAAGCAACCTAGAAGATGAGCTGGACTTCAAGGAGCACATCATGGCAACAGCATGGTCCTGCAGGTTCCGCCTGTACAATATCAGGAGTATTCGACCATACCTGACTACTCCACCCAGCTACTCATCCAGAACATGGCATTCTCAGCTCTAGATTACTGCAACTCCCTACTCGCAAGCCTATAAGCCTGCACCACACAGCCTCTACAACTCATCCAGAATACGGCTGCCCAACTTGCTTCAACCTTCCTTAGTTCTCACATGTCACTCCCCTGCTGAAATCACTCCACTGCCTGCTGGTCGTCGCCAGGGCCAGGTACAAAGTTCTGACTCTGGCCTACACTGCAGCCAACAGGACAGCCCCTTCCTACCTACAGGACATCATCTATCACTACACACCCCTTCCACCACTCCTCTCTCTCTGCTGCGACAGGACTTGCACTTCCCGCCCTCCGTGTGAATGGCTCTCACTCATCCCGACCGCAGAGTTTCTCCATCCTAGCTCCCCAGTGGTGGAACGAACTCCCCATCCCTCTGCAAACCGCTCAGTCACTGCCTATTTTCCGTCGTGGTCTGAAGACACATCTCTTCAGACTCTACCTGTCCTTGACTGACATTCACATGACACCTCTATGCTGGGCTACCAACCTATTAGGTAGCACTTTCATGTAACACATTTATCTTCTATCCTGATGATCTAGCACTTTCATGTAGCACCTGTAGCTTGATCCTGATGTCCTAGTTCTTTTAACGCACCTCACGCCCTTCTTGACTTAGGCATAGCTTTACTGACTTAGCCTTAAGGCCTAGCCATAGCTTTACTGTGTGAACCAGCATTGCTGTTCATGGCTTTGGACAGCTGTTAGTTTATGTTAGAATGGTACTTTATCTGAACTGTGCCCAATGCTTGAAGTGGGCTGGAACGAACCAGTGCGCCGTAACGAGACTTCTGTTTTGCTCAAATGAGTATTTTTTTCCCAATTCAAGCATTGACTGTTTTTGTTCCAATGACCTTCGGTATGCACTTATTGTATGTCACTTTGGGTAAGAGTGTCTGCCAAATTAATGTAATCTGATATAAACCTGAGATAAACACATCATTCTCTGACATATCCAAGCTGTAGTGGGTGTTTCAAGAAGGGAGTTCAGATATAAGTAATTCTACAGTGTTTACCATATGGCTCTAATTATAGCCATAACTGACCAGATGCAGGACCTCTGGTAAGTTCGTTCACTTGATCAGTCTCTCCATGTTTTCTTTTTCAGGACATGTACGAAATCTAACCAAACGCAGTTCCGACTGAGTCTGCCTCTGAAGTACACCCGCTAGGCCGTTTTCATGTTCTATGTAGTATGAACCTGCACTTCTATTCATTTTATATATTTCTTATGACCTCCAACAGCATCACATAACAAGAACCCTGCTTCTAAAGCCTTGTATGAGATCAAATTTATTTGTAAAGAAGCCCTCCTGCACATCAGTTACACACACCTTGAGTTATTGGATTCTCCTTCATGACTATGAAGAAAGAATAAAACTTTGTTTATTTTTCTTATTTTTTGGTAGTCGGGTAATTAAATATGACTACCTACTCAGTGAAAGCATTAATTATGGTAATAATTGTACTGTATTGTAATGTTGCTGAGCAATAAACTTTTTAACAGGTAATCCACTGTTGCTCTGTATCACAGAACTAGATGTAGCGTTGCAGGCCTTACAACTGTGAAATCGTAAGAAAAGTCCCTATTCGTGGTCTTCATGTCTTTAACATGGTAAAAAATATTTATACCTTAATCTCAGGCACTAATTTGCTGAGATTTTGAACAGATGGCCCCTTCTTTGTTTTGACAGTTCTGCATTGAATTAGTCATCTGAAACATATTAAAGTATTTCCCCTTGTTCCTGCTATGACTAAAAAGAATGAATAAGCCTCAGGAATACGTTTTCAATGAACATGCTACATAAAAATGTTTTCAGATGGAGGTACCTACAGTTTAAAAATTATATTTTTCTTGCATGTGTGCTTATAATGTGCAAGTAAACACATTAACTACGGTTGACTGAAAATATCTTGACTTCAAATTTTAAGCCACATGGTAAACTGCAGGGTATTGCAACACTTGACCACACTGAATATAGAATTTCTTTACAAGTGAACCCTAAAATTAACCATATGAAGAGAGTCTTTGTGGTGATCCATTCTGCTGTGAATGTGTTATACAAGTCATAAACAGAACTGTGATATGGTAACTGGATTATTTAAACTTTTGGATTTGAGAAAAATGTTCCTTTAAAAATACTGAATAATAAAGTGTTGTTGACAGAATAGTTGGAATGACTGGAGTGGCAAACACCCTTCC
This sequence comes from Synaphobranchus kaupii, assembly GCA_029718625.1. Taxonomy (NCBI): domain Eukaryota; kingdom Metazoa; phylum Chordata; class Actinopteri; order Anguilliformes; family Synaphobranchidae; genus Synaphobranchus; species Synaphobranchus kaupii. The sequence continues at coordinate 120,702,652 of CM056376.1, forward strand.
ACGCAAAGGTCCACACATATTCAGGCTTTAAGCAGAACGCAAATATAACCACTTTCTACTATTTTTTAAATACTGCTAATATTATAATTGTTTCATAACCAAAAAGCATGAGATTATACATATGATACAACAGAATATACTGTATCATCAGCTGAGCTCATGAAACTCATTACAGGGAAAATCATGTAACTTGCAGTCTGGTGCTCTTGAATAAATGTACAGTTTGAAGCACAGCCCAGTCACATGCCTCCCATTTAGACACCCCCTCCTCCGCCGTGTACCTTTTCATTAGATCTGTGTTCACAGTTTCAAAAAAGTGATGTGCACGTGCATATTTTAAGAACTGCATTTCTAAAACACAAATCGTAATGAAAAATGAGAATATTTGATGTCTGACCAAAATGTAGGTCTTGAAACTCTTCTAAAGCTGAATTGTGGAAGGTCGTTTGCTAACATAGCTCTGACAAAATTACACAGAGCTTTATTCACTAATTATTCACAAATTGTACCATTTATTTCTAATAAAGATGCGTATATGGTAAAACCAGGGGGGAATGGAACATCTGCAGTCTTCATAATTCTGAATATAACCAGAATTTAAGCCCATAGAGGGTTTTCTGCTTAACAGTTACATAAAAGTCTGAGTTTCACATCTGAATATTCCAGCTGGCATGAGAAGCCTTTTATGAAAATGTCTTCTGGCACGAGCACAGACTTCATCATGACACACCATATATCATTTGAATGATACACTAATTCATTTAAAATGAAATGTACTTGCTTGCATAGAAAAACACGTGTGTCCATATCAAAAATGGATTCCCTTCTGTCTTAAATATTACACACTACCAAAGATAAACCGCATAAGAAAGTAAAGAGGATTCAATCCTGACTAACATGTTCAGCTATAGCTATGGATTCTGCCTAATCACATTTTGTCATTTTAAGAATATACAGGGGTTTTTACTTAATGCTACCTTCTATTTTTTTCTTAATCCCGCAAATGACTAATGATCACAAATTCATCTTTTGATCTGTTCAAATTTTTTTTCTGTATGAATGAGCTACAAAGATTAACAGATTAAAAAAATTAAAATGATAATTTACAGATTAATATTTAATATTTAAGATGGATGTGTATAACACACCCAATCAACAGCTCTAACAATCCTCATTAATGATCTGAAGTTATAGTACACCATAGACAGAGTCTTTTTCTTGGAGGTTTCAACAAATATACACACTTCCATTCCCTTGTCAGATGCGCAGATCCGGGAATGGAGGTACCAGGTGTGTGTATTTGGTCAATACTTAAAATATTTGCCTACCTCCATGAGCATTTTAAGGGAATAGAACAAAATTCTGAGAAAGCTAAGCATATTCCTCAGGAATTCATCTAAAAATATTGAGAAAATGAACTTTTTCCCTTCTTTTGGACATACACACGTTGCTAATGCTAGCGCAACTCTAAGGTAACCATAGCATCCACTACCAAACGCACTTAAACATTCCACAGTGCACCCAAAGCAAATAAAATACGGCAACAGTCTATCAGGGTTATTTTGAGTGTTTATACCATCATTTTTGAAGTCAAACTATTGTTGAATCCTTTACTTTGTGCTGACCTATATTCTCTGTGGAAGTACGGTGGGGAGCGAACGTGGCCATTGCAACTTGTTGCTCTTCTTTGTTGTTGTAGTCGACCAGTGCCGGCACTACGTTCATAGGTAACGTAAAGTATCGCTCCGCCGCCGTACTTCCAATTACAACTACATCATGGGTAAGTCGTAATTGAGACATTGGGCTCTATTTTCAAACCGGCGCAAACCAGCGCAAGGGGACGGTATAGTCAAACGCAAGCTTGTTGACAGCATCAACGTCTTAAAACTGGCGCTATGGCGTTTCTCAGCAATACCGCTAGGATCAACAAATTCTCAACATAACATCCTTTCGCTTGCGCTGCAGTGGGATGGGTGGCGCTGTCTGGGGCGTGTTCTAAAATACTTATTCGTCATGTAGTTCTATGTAGTGTCTATAGGTGATGCCAACATTACACTTCCATTTAATGAACAAATAGCCTATAATTATTATTAATTAATTCATTTTAATTTAAACTACTAGAATAAAACAGGACAGCTTACAAGAAACTTGCGATCATGTAGGCCAATAGCCTATAATATATAAATTACACATTGGCACAGTTGAATCATAAGCCTACCACTACACAATACACAGAAAGGATATCCCAGATAGCAAGCGAACGTTGAATCGACTTAGATTCAATGTGGAATGCCGACGTTGATTCAACATCAATTTGCTCATCGAGATCACGTTGAATCAACGTCAGAATACCGACAAATATTGAATAATCAAGGTTAAATATAGCTAAACGTGATGTTTAAAAGTTGTAACGTTTGTCGCCATCACTGACTCACTCCATTAGCTAACTGAACTAGTTAGTAGCCGATAATGTCAGTAACTGTAGCCTAAATAATTCGCCTAACGTCATATTGCTTTGCCAGCTAGTTGGTAGGCCTAGACATTAATTACTGAACACGTAATAAAATTGATAAAAATACAACTTCATTGCAGTGAGTGTGCTGTGGGCGAAAAAATAATCAATTTAGATTATTATTCAATATTTGATTAAACGTGACCTCGATGAGCAAATTGATGTTGAATCAACGTCGGAATTCCACATTGAATCTACGTCGATTCAACGTTCGCTTGCTATCTGGGATACTTTCAGCGGGTGTCCTTCCTCAACTATACGGACAATGAATGCAGTAAAAAGTCAAAACTCGCATTTTTTCTCAAGTGTGGGTTCCCTGGGGTGCTTGGTGCTATCGACTGCACGCACATACAAATCCGCGCAACACCCGAGCATGCAATAGTTTTCGTCAATCGCAAAGGAACACATTCCATCAATGTCCAGGTGACATGCGACAAAATTAGCTTGCCCCACCTGCACCAGTGGTCGCGGTCCCCATCACAGCCAGAGCAAAGAGAAATCAACTGGCTGAGCGGTTTAATAGGGCTAGATAAATGGTAAGTATCGGATCAGCTTTTAAAATGAACATTTCAATGCATGTTCCCACGTAGAATCATACACACATCCAAGTTGACGGTCCAGTGCGTTTGGGTTGCTCATTATGAAATTGCATGGAGCGATTGTGTTCCAACTGGCTTTTTTTTAAAGCATGAGAACAACAATTTGATTGGCTACCATAGAGACACACCTTGGACATTTAAACCCAGCCTTTTAGCAATACCGCCATAAGGTGCGCCAAGATTGCCGTCATGAAATTACCAAATTTCTCGCCGACACGCCCTCAGAGCGATACCGCCAAGCGATTACTCTTGCGTTCACCATTGCGTTTGGTTTATTAAAATAGAGCCCATTATGTCCAAAATTCCAAACTATCCCTTTAAATTGAAACCTCCAGCAAATGAATCATTGCGCCAAAATACTGTATCTGCATTTTCAAATATAGCTATATCTTTCCCCACTTTACCATGAAAGACAGTTTAAGCGATGACAGTTTAAACATTGGTGTAAAATAATCCCTGTCATTCCCCAAGAAAACCAGGAAAACCAAAACATTTATGACATTTGCAGACAGACATAAACAATGCCATTCTGAAATGTGGTTAGCAGCAAATTAGACATATCTGTCACAAGGAACCAAGAGCATGTATGCCAATAAGAGAATCACTGCCTACCTGCCAAAGAAAAGAGAAAGAAATCGGGTTTGCTGTCTCCATTTGAATATTCTACCACAAGCACACATCCTCAAGACTATCTGAACTAGCTTTGCCCTATTTATTTAACACCGAAAATAGCAATGCATAGCAAAGGGCTTTCAAAACAGGACATTAAAAGCCAAGGAAAACAAGACAGCCTAATGAGCAAAAACACTAAAACACACGTAAAGTACTAAATAGAAACGTATTTGTTTTCCAGCGAGTGGTACAAGAAAAATCTCTGGAACCATTATACCGGACTGGTTCAGGTATTATTGAAAGTCAGTTTAACTTTCTCATCATTTGCAGGAAATATCACAGCATGGCCATTCGCCATGCAGTTACATCTGTCAAGATCAATCTGTCTTCCCATACTGATGTTTCTTACTAGACCACAGTGAGGGGAGTTACAGACTCTCTGATCCTGGTGTGATATCTTGATGCCATATGGCACAAAACTTCATCATAACCCTTCCCCCAAAACCCTAGAAAGTAATAATAAAAAGCAATATATTTCACAGACACCCAACGCACAAGTGCCCTGCTCTATAAGAGGTTCCCTGGGAGACAGTCAGGACTTCCTCACGAGCTGACCACCACAGTCACTTAAAGAGCCGACCAATCACAAAGCACTGTTTATTTTGCCATTCACATCTGACCGCTATTCAAGCCCATCCACTTCATTCCTATAACTGAGTATGATGATACACAAACAGCATCTGCATGGTGTTTCACACTGGAGTGCCCACTTCTCCTTACAGAGCGTTGTGAGATTAAAATACTCTAAACTGACACAAATAATACAATGCCAGTACTGGACTGCACTTATAACACCACTCTACCTACAAGACAGAAGGAATGCAGAGATGAGTATGAGGTAAGTTAACAGAATGTCTGCAATGTGCCCCTCGGACACGGTGCTCTTCCACTCACTTGCGCAGGTTCTTCTTGGTTTTCTTCTCATTGGGGAATCCCATCATGCCACAGATGACTCGGGAGTTTTTGGAGGTCCAGCCCACATCGCAGATCTGGGCCCAGCCCTCCTTGTACTTCACTTCCACAATGCCCTCAGTTATGGGCATCCTCTTTGCTGTTCTGTCCGCCAGGGGGCGAAGTCGAATCTCCGACAGGCGGTTCTCGTCCACCTGCATCTGAGCAGAATGAGGAGCCTGTCAATTACAGTGTGGGCAGTGCGTGCCCGATTCATTTGCCTTGCCTGTTCCAGATCTCAGTGGGGTTAATCAGAGATTGCCCAAATCTATTACAAAAGCAATCATTCCCCCAGGTAAAATTACTTAGTGAACAGACTATTAAGCACTTGGAAAATCATGAATGACCATACTTTGCTTTGAGCCTCCTATAAAAGACAATAAAACAAGAAAGAAAATTGCATCAGGACTGGAAATGGTTTATTATTATTTAGGCTTATACACTTTGGGCCTGATTTACTGACCAATGATTGGTGATGGTCAAAGGTTTTGCACACGCTAAAGCTCTGAGTAAATCAGGCCCACTGTTCAGTGAATAATAGATACAATTCCATATTTACGTGTAGACGAAGAAGTTTTACAGAAACAAACCAAATCATAAGCTCTAAGTTATGTGACTGGAAGAGAAGCTTTCAATTGAAAACTTTCTAAATGTTTTCAGATTATCTACTTCACTGTGAAACCTAACTTTAAACTAAAAATGTCATATTTTTAGAGTCAGTTTTCACAACCAAGGGCTTGAAAATAACAAATGGGCAGGGAATGAATGTCTGAATGCCCATACAGATGTGCATACAGGTATTGTGTAATCTGCAGTCTGAGTTTTCAGGGTGCTTAGCCCACTTCTGATGGAAGCCCTGACCACAGCAGTTGCACCAAGGCAAGCATAAATCTGATTCACAGCAACAGACTGTTTACCCACCGGTTAAATCTTCCCAGTCTGACACTCGGCCCACAAGTCCATGCCCTGTCCATTCAGGAGGGGTGGGCGGGGCAGACCTGTCTGTCTAGCACTAGAACATTACAGAAATACCCTAACACCCCCTCCCCCCGCCCCCAAAAAAAAGACAGCAGGCTGCTCAAATTGTATCAAAGGAATTCCTTGCTTCTATTTTTTCCCCATTCACTGCTTCTTATGAACGTTTGGTCACTGGGTACAGGCCAGGACACTGTTCAATCAGAAAGTGGAACAAGAGAGCACATGCATTATACTGTAGTACAAATACATTATATATATAATATATATACTACACTCATTGACTATAAATTGGCCTTCTGTGCCTTTTTGGTAAAACTGCTCTTGTTGCTGCTAGTGCTGACCTATATTATCTGTGGAAGAGATGGGTGGGGAGCGAACGTGACCATTGCAACTTGTTGCTCTTCTTTGTTGTTGTAGTCGACCAGTGCCGACACTACATTCGTAGGTAACGTAAAGTCTTCAAAAAAGACTTCAAAAATGATGGTATAAACACTCAAAATAACCCTGATAGACTGTCGTCGTATTTTATTTGCTTTGGGTGCACTGTGGAGTGTTTAAGTGCATTTGGTAGTGGATGCTACCGGTTACCTTAGAGTTGCGCTAGCATTAGCAACGTGTGTATGTCCAAAAGAAGGGACAGCATGGAATTAGCTGAAAATGGTTTCCATCAATCAACTACATCATGGGTAAGTCGTAATTGAGACATTATGTCCAAAATTCCGAACTATCCCTTTAAGAATGGACATGGATATCATACTATTGCCTGTAAATAGTACAGAAAGGAATTGTGATCCCCCTGTATATAACATATGGAAATGATAAAATATAACACAAGTAACATGTCATTTCTAATGTGCATTTGTACATAATGTTCAGGATCTCATTTCATAATGAACAGGAATGTTTCATTTCTGGTTTTGTCACTACCACTGTACACTTGTGCAAGCTATTTAAGATGAATTGCTTCAGAAAATATCCAAAATATATATCTAACTAAATTAATTGCATTACTTTGTGAGTTGCATTGCTTTGTGATCCACGTTGGCTAAATGAAGAAAACACTGCCCAATGGCAAGAGGCTGATTCAGTCTGGGCAAGATTTATCTGCCATGTACATAATTTCTCTGTACATATATGACAATATATCCAAACGGGAAAACAACACAATGTAAGATTCTAAACTGATATGATCCACTCAAACACTGACAACTCAACCACGCCACCGGCCGAATCAACCAACTTATCATAAATACAATGTAGGTTAAATTTTAAGTGAAAGCAGTGACTCGTCGCCACTGTTAGGCATAGCATTCAATTATAGAATAGCAGCTGGGAGTGAGTGATCAAAGCCTATTTCAACCAAGGAAATTAGATTAGCAATACAATAGACTGGTTCCTGGTTAGACCATGGGAAGTTGCACCTTCAGCCCCCCTACTGATGGACAGACTGATTGATCTAAGGGAGCCAGACAGTGTCTTCCTTAAATCAAGCACATCATTTTTGAATATACATTTCTGTTTCCTGCCTGTAGAAAACAAAGCCCGAAAACGGTATTTAAAGTCATCCATTTTACAGAACAGCGTTCAGTCTGACTCTGCTGAATCCTAAGTGTCATTCGTGCGCTTAGTCACTGTCGGTATCGGAAATAAACTTTGTATCTTTTCATCACGTTCGAGAGACGTTCCTTTTTTCCTTACAACAATTATAACATCATTGTAGTTTGTACTCTTGCCGTTGATTTCTTGTCAAAGGTTGTCACTGCATTGGAGATTGCCTTCCAAAAGTCAGCATAGCTGTCTGTGCTTTCTCATTAATGGGCTTCCAAAGAGAAGATGTATGACCAGGGAGTAATTTACCTCAGATGTTGTCGTTCAGTGCAGTAGCCTTTCAGATAATTTTTCATTCTTTGATAACACTTCTTATCTTTTCTTTAGATGATTAATTGGCCAGCCAAATATATTGAGAATTCTGGCCAGGAATTTGTTTCTTCCCATGTAAAAAAAATGCATATTTTTCAGATAGGATGCCTCTTGAGCCAGTACATAATCCATCTGCCCTGAGACAAGCCATATTGTAACGAAGCTCAAGCTGAACCAGGATCAGAGCCTGAGGATGCTACTTATCAAGACATTTAGTGTGCTAATACCTAGTTCTGCAGTTTTGATTTTGTCTGCAGTTTAGAATTTTTGTCTGCCGTTTTGATTTTTGTCTGCAGTTTTGATGTGTGTCCTAGGTTCATAACGTATCACAACATCCAATGGGTGACGTCACAGTGGCTTTGTCCATATTTTTATACAGTCTATGCTCTTACCTCAATGATGTTGGAGTCCTTAAAGCCTGGCAGTCTCTCATCCTTGCAGATGACACCGGCGTCCTCATCATGGGTGCAGTCACTATTGCCCCACCCTCTAGACCTGCAGAACTCAATGCTCTTCTCAGTGCCACTGCACAGGACATTATCCAGCCAGATCTTCCCTGGGAAAGGTAGGGTTGGACAAAGATAAAGCTGGTGTCGGAGCTGGTGTCATCCATCTGCCTACATTTCCCAGCATGCCCCTGCTTTGGCACTTTGGCTTAAAATGTCTGCTAAATTGCTTTCACCTCCCAGCATTCCCCTGCCTAAACTGTCCAGAAATCTATACAAGCCACCCACACCTCTTAGTATCCCTGTGCTTACACCATCAGGCATGGCTCTGTCCACACTCAATGTCCCCCAGCCAACATTTCCCCTGCTTTACACCCAGGGGCGGGGCCAGTGGTGGCACTGGCCCCCACTAGAATCTGATTGGCCACCCCTGGTGCCCCCCCTACCAGAACCGGAATATGATAGGCCATTGTCTTGTCAGTATCGATGAAAGAAGCCTCTGTAGCCCAATGGGAATGGACATAAAATGAGGCGGAACCAAAGTTGCATCTTCCAATGACAGAGCTAGTCGCCTCACTTCAGCATTCAGCAATCAACATTTTAACGTCTGCCACTGAGAAGATGCAAGATCATTTGACGCTGTCGTCGCTGAAGAACAAAAAAAAAAAAAAAAAGTTTTCCACCATTTGTAAAATGCTGCCAAATGTTCTATCTTCAATGAACATCGGTAGCCTACTTCAAAAATACATTTAGCTAACGATTGCACTAGCCTACAGTATGAAATGCACTCAAAATGCGAAAATAACAATAGGGCTATCAAACATATTGGAAAGACAGTGCTCAAGTGGAAACACGAACGTAGGTATGTAGCCAGCGAGACCAACGGTATTTTAGACGCAAAAATAGTTACATATCGCAAAAGGGGAATTCCCCTGCATAATGCGTATTGTATAGCGCTTGCATAATACAGTTAAAACGAAAACTGCCGTTACGCTGGGCTGTAGTAAATTGCTCAAAGCACCCACAAAGACTTGGCATATACCGTTGCGAAGGTTATAATGTAGGCTACTCTATTGGATAAAAAAGCCGACAATTAAACCAGAATGAACTGTAATGCATGAGACAGCCTTACAGGGCATGGGGGTATTACGCCGCAACGTTTCAGATAGTGTAATAGCGGTATAAAGTGTTGTATATTTCTCAAACCGATTGTACCAGACAATAAATGACAACTGGATTTTGAAAGGAACATCTCGATGTGTAAAACCAATGGTAGGATTGTATATTTATTTCATATTTAGTAGCATATACTATAGCTAGTAGAATACATGGTAGAATGAGACAGTACCTTCACAGTCTATTTTGCATTTGAGTGAGCAGGGCTTTCACGGCTTTTCTGGCATACGATCAGGCTATTGTTGGGTTTATCTCGTTGCTATGACGTTATTCTAATTTTATATGATGAATAAAAATATTTATGAACTCAAACATAGACGCTATTGTCCACTATGTCACGCATAGGTAGGTATAGACTAGGTGGGGGGTTGCTTGATAAATTGACTTGCTACAGGGAAATAGTGGCACTTAGAAACTACGTATTCGGGAGAAATCGTCACGAACCGTCTACCAATAAATTTAAAACACAGAGTTTGTGATTTCCAATAATAGTTCGGCTGCAGTAGCAACGAATGTCTCAGTTGAGCAAAAAAAAGTCCCGCAGGCGGGACTTATGCGCAAAGGTGTTAAGAGAGTGTCTCTAGACTAGAGTGTGGAATGTTGCCTGACAATAAATGAACAGTTGTCAATTCATTATACTTCGTCATCTCTTAATTTTAATACTTAATATACAATGTTGTTAAGAATAATGTTACATGATAAATATAAATAATAATAATTAATTGTATTTGTATAGCACACTTTCACATACACAGAAGTTGTAAAAAGGATGCAGCATAAAATAGGGATACAATATTTAGAGACAATTAAAATTGAAAATATTGAGAGGCCAATTTTCCTTGATCGGTATCGGCCGTGATCGGTATCGGCCGATCATCATTTCGGTGATCGGCCCAAAAAATGCTGATCGGAGCACCCCTATTCAAAACCTCATTGTACTGTGTACTGTACAAACTACTGTGAATATTGTACATAGCACTTTTCTATTTACTTTGCTTTTATGGCCTTTTATCAATTTTCATACTGTTAATAGCCTATGTAAAAAAGTTATTTATTTATGTTTGTATCTTTAATATTCTGAATAAGCAATTTAACTGTTAAAACGTTCATTCTGACCTGGACTGTATCCATTTATTCTCATGCTATTTTATTTTGTTTTAGGGGTGCTCTTAATATTACTGGTTGTCGCCACCTAATGGCCATTTATGTAGTGTAGCTACAAGCAGTTAGCTATAATAGTGTACAGATTTATTTTGACTTTATTGGGTACAAACACATTTATTTATAATCTTACTTTTCTCTATACTACATGGGTATTGAAGATTTGCATGACTATTTAACTACCTGCAAAACTGTACACAGTAAGGGGACACTATACAATAAAGGGTAAATAAAAGGCATTATCTTTCAGTATATTGGTTATGATAGAACAGTAGAATAATATTGAAGCAGAAGAATAAAATGGAAATCTGAGTGCTACAATCTTGAGGGGATATTCAACCATACAGTTTGGAAATGTATAATGCAACATTTAATATATGTACAGTGCCTTTGGAAAGTATCCAAACCCATTGGATTTTTTTCAAATTGTGCTATGTTGAAAGCTCAAATTAACATTTCAATTGACTTTTTGTGTTACTCATTCACATGAAGTGCTCTATAATGTCAAAGTAGAGAAAAAAATACACCCTTTGCTGTAAAGGCTTAAAAATAAGCTCTGGCATATCCAATAGTGAAATATCTAAACATTTTACTCCACTTTGACATTATAGAGCACTTTGTGTAGATGAGTAACAAAAAGCCCATTTAAACATATCTTAATTTGAGCTGTCAAACAGCAAAATTTGAAAGGGTGTTCATACTTTCTGAAGGCACTGTATATGATTACCTAGAATCAGGGGCAGGTATTAAAAAAAGGTTAGGCTAGGGCTAAGGTTTGGTCGTATAAATACACGTGTGTCTGCTGTACGCGGCAAAAAAAAAAAAAAGGTAAGCCTTGATGGCTGGCCCCCCTCCTCTGGGTCTGTGCCCCAGCCTGGCCCCCCCATTCAAAATGTTCTAGACACGCCCCTGTTTACACCTCCCCGCATCCCTCTACTTACATTTCCCAGCATTCCTCTCTGCCTACACTACCCAGTAACCAATTCCTGTAACCACTGAAGCACTCACCTGTCCCTGAGCCATACTTTGCACTGTGCGTCCAACCTGTAGCAGCGACAAAGCCCATCTGGCGGCACAACACGCGTGCATTCTCCAGGGAAAAATCATCATCACAGATGGTGCCCCACTCGCCCTTGTAGAAGATCTCCACGCGGCCTTCGTTGTGTTTGCGGGGGTAGCCCGCCAGCCGGAACTTCAGCTTCTCACCCTGCTGTTGGGGGGAGGGTGTGGCCTGGCTCAGGCCCGTTGGTACCCACACTCCCGAGTACAGCAGCACAGCCACATTCCACAACACCAAACCCCTCATGTCCAAGCTAGCGAGTGTGCACAGCCCTGGAAGACAAGGGGCAGTGGACAGACAGCGTCAAGGCTTTGTTGGCAAATGGCTGGGAGTCCAGCTTTAGGTTACATGAGAGGACTGATTTTTGGTCACATAGCATAATAATTTCCCCCTAATTTCAAGATGGATTTAAAAATGTAATACTGAATGTGGTCAGGACTAACTACAATCTCTCCAGACAGCACAACTACAATCTCTCCAGACAGCACAAGTAAAATATGTGCACTGGATATGTTGTATACATAGATATAACTCATTAATTATTAAATATTTTTCCAGTGCATTTTGAAAGGAGAACTTCCACTGACTGTTCTTATTGGCAGGGGGAGGTTGACACTGGACATTCCGGGGACGGTAACACCTGCTTACAACACAACCACAAACTAATGTGATTCTCTCCTGCAGTGACCTGGAAATTGCACAGACCTGAGCAGAACACCTACATGGTACTAAACATACTGTACATACAGTATTTACAAAAAATATATATAGCCAGGAAATTCTATTCAGCAGAAACAAAGAATAATTCATCACCTTTGAGTACAGCTTCACATGGAATCCATTTAGTAATCCATACTTAATCCAATTATGCCTGGCAAATGTCTCCCTTTTCCAGAACAAAATAATTTAATTGTTCAATAAGACAAAAACAATAGCAACAAAAAAGTAATTAAAAACAACAGCCCAATTTTGTTTTTGAAACTTGCCTTCGGCATAAAAACATATTTGACTTCATAAACCCAGAGCCTCCTCCAGCTCTTTTTTGATATGGTCAAAATATAGGCTAGGCTACTCTTCATGCAAGGCCTGAAACAATTTTTCCACAATCCAGGTTGTATTAGGCCTATGTGCTGAAATCAACCACAAGATGATCTGTAGGCTCCTAAAAAAGTATAGCCAAAACTGATAAACACATTCTTAAGCGGATCTCACTAAAACATTCTTTTTTTTGTTTTTGCTGTACCATAGTAGTATAGCATTTAAGCAGCATAATAATAAAAACATATATGAAACTGACAGTTGTTTAGAGAAAAAATGCTCAGTAAAACCAAACGCAATTTCAGAAATAATGCATGTTTGTCGATGAAGCTACAAACTGATCAATTTCTCCCCCCACAAACTACATGAAATTAAATGAGGGCACAGAACTGTGAAGTTTAACATGTGCTCCTAATAAACACGCTGTCAGATTTCACGAAAGCACGACTGCAGGGAAGTGAGCATTCAAGCACAATAGCAGAAAGAGATATGCTTTAGATGAGAACAGTTGAAACACCAATAAAGGTGTGTGATCGTAATAAAATGTTAGTGATTAAAAACCTAAAAACGTTTGAAAACGAACGTTTAAGACCTTTATAATGTCATCCATGAACGGTGTTCAATTTTAATTTAAAGCCATTTGAGGTTACAACGTCCTCCTAAGCAATCATTGTAAACGTGAATGGTAAACTATACCAGATTGTGGCAAAACAATAACAGAAATTAAAAGCGAATGTTAAACTTCCCAAAGCTACTCGCCTGTGCAGAACAGGGAGGTTTTGCATAGCCTAGCGATAAAAATGAAAAATAAAAAGAGAATAAGAGAATTACACGAAAAATAATTTGTCTTATTCATAACGTAGGATAGGTAGCTTTTTGGCGCAAGTCTTTCCATTAATTGCATTACATTTAATTACCTCCCTTTTCGAACTAGACTCTTTAGGCTAACCTACTTTAAAGAAGTAGCCTAGCTACCTTTGACAATATTAGGCTACGACAATTGTTTCTTGTATTTCCCCAACAAAGTAGCCTACTTACCAAATATTTCCCGTGATGATGGGTTCTTTTTTCTTTATATTTCTGGAAAATGTTTTTAATAACCTAACTAAACCCAAAATACATTAAATAAAAACCCGTTGCATGTGTCGTGGATTTTCAGACGGGTTATTGGAGTTGAGGTAGCTTATTGATGAGCCGAATTGATATGGCTCTCCCGAGGATGTCCCACTATGCAGCATGGACTCTGGCTTTTCAGTGCGTCTCCTGTGGGACTCGATCCTGACTTGACGCGTGGACTTCAGCACGATTTATAAAAAGAGCAGGCAGGCATTCCAGAGAAACACTACCCCTTTCATCGGGTGGGTGAGCCTTTGCGACTTTCCATACAGGCTTAACGGTAGGCTCATTCTCACAGTCGCAATTTAATGCAGAACTTCATTTGCCCGGTCGTTCTTGTTCGAATAGAATTTTAAAACGACCATTTTTATGTAAAATAAATAAATCGTTCAGCAGGTGTAGGCTAAATTTCAACATCCAATTCAAAACGCATTTCTTCGAACATGATTGTTACACATTTACGAACAGTTTTGGATCCATTCGCATTGGTTTTGCCAAAATACCTCAAGTCCTCCTACTATACCCTAGAAGTGAGTGCTGTGGTCGCATCGCCCTCCAGGGGAATTTAAGGTGAATAACATGTGATGTGGCATACATTAGTTTAATATGTTCTTATAAAACCCGTTAGACAGATGAATCCATCAACACAAATATGGTTGTTCTTTGTATTTTTATTAAAAGCATTAGCTTAATATTAAATCAAGACTAACAATTTGGAAACAGATTATAGGCCACTATAAATCTCTCAAAACTATGTTGAAATATAACATCAACCCGCACTTTTTATTCATTAAACTTTTACCCCCGTTTGTAATGCCCAATCGTATTTTTACCCGTGCTCATATCCGCAATCTCTCCTTTCTATTGGGGAGAGGGCAGAAAAGCATGTTCTTTCCTCCAATCACGTGATGTCAGCCGCCGCCGATGTTACTGCAGTCCCTCACGCCGAACCGACCAGCAGAGATCGCTGGTGAACGATGAGACGCTGCCATACAGGAAGACTTAAAAACTTCCACTGAGGCCAGGCTGGTGCCAATTGACAACATTTGTTTGGCCTAATAGCAAACGGTCCGCATTTGACACCACATTGTGGAGCCCACATGTAGGCCGACTATAGTGGCTTAACATAATGAACCACCCAGCAGCCCCTCAATCCACACATTTAATTAATATGCCTTTGTATAAACTTACTTGACATTTAGACAATTAAAAGACATATAGGGATAACCATATTAAGAGCAATAAAGAGTATATATGACAATTTAACAAAAGCACTGAGCACTTCTGCCCAATCTCACACTGATATAAACCTAAAATAATGTGTGGCCTTCTCAAATGAAATTACAAAAACACAGGTTGAGTTATTTGTGAAAGAATATTAAAAGGTTTACACTCCAATTCGGCCAGTGGGTTACTGTACATCTGCTCTGGTCCCGTATGGACCCTCAGTCAACCAGTTTTTCCAGTTCGGTCTCGATTACCAACAGTCTCAGTAGTACTGGAGATTTAAAATCCATAAAATCCGAGTGACAGTTACTAACAGAATGAGAAATATTGTAGTCTGATGTTTTGAGTGTCAGGCATGATGTGACCTATGATCAGAGATATGGAGCAGGAGAGCAGTAGCACAGAGGGAATACAAGCAGGGGGCAGTGAAGTGAATGTGTGTCTAGGCATCCAAGCAGCCTTCCTGTCACATTCACATCCTGTTCTTACATCAAGCACCACATTTTATTTGTCTTGTCTGTAAAAACAATTTTCCATGTTGTTTGTTGTTTTACCCTGGTACAATTCTGTATGGATTAATGATGATGTCAATGAGGAGACATGCCTCAAGAATGACATCACAGAGGGGTGCGTCTCCCTGCTGTCATAGCCCTGTACAATGCTGCTTGATATGGATTCTACAAGGCAGCACCGTAAAGAGGCTGAAAGCAAAGAGCAAGTAAATTGTTTTACAATGGGTTATATTCTGATATACTTTCTATAAAATAGTGGAGAGGTTGCCCTGAGGCCTACATCAGAGGTGTGTTGTGTGGAACTGTACTCCACCTGTTGGAAACTAATGTCATTCAGTGCACAAACTCTTATATAACCAGGTTGTTGGTGTTGGAAAAGTTCTCTAGAGGTCAATCCTGTGCTTTCTTGCTCGCCCGGTTGCAAGGCCTACAAGACAAAAGAAAAAAAAATGTTCAGTTGACAGTTGTCAAAGCCCAGCCCAAGGACCCCAAACCTGTTATGTTAATCAACCCCCCCCCCCCCCCCCCCCAGCACCTGAAACAATACGTTACATTTTTCAGCAGTTCTGAACATCCTATCATGTTCAACCATATTGTTTGTACTTTAGGTGTAACCTACGTAGGCTACAAAAATGAGCAACACTCATTTGATATAAAATGAAGGGTATAACCTACGTCAATGATAAATCGCAATAAATGTATTACAAATAGGTAAATCATTTTGACAAAACAGGAACTCAGATCAAGATATGAAAGGAGCGGTCTAATTTTACCATTTGAAACAAAACGTTACCAAAATGGCAAACCCTGACAGCATTCATTAGACAAAACATATGCCAGTTCAACGCCAAAATGTTTCAGCGATATATGAATGGGTCCAGTGTGTCTTAGCGAATACTATCAAATAGGCATAGGCTATTTTGTAATCCGTTAAAAATATTATTCGTTTGCTAAGCCTACCTGCTGTTTTGTGCTGAGAAACTGCGTGCCCCCATTGGTGGACATCGATTAGCGAGAGGGGGGGGGGAAGGAAACACCTGAACAATACAACCAAATCCAATTTCGTGTCGGAATAAAACTAACATTTTCGGAATTCTAGAACTTAATCAACATAGTTTAGTTATAAATGCATCTTAAAACAGTACAGGTATTGGTTACATTGCCTATAAAAATGTAAACAATGATGAGGCGTAGATAACGCGTTCGCTATGGCTCATGTAAATTGCTCGTAGTCTAAGCTAACGTTATCCCTGCTATTAACTATTTCATTGCCAAACCAGCGAAATTCCATTATTTATTTATTGATTTTCGCTGTTGTTATCGGCTGCAATGAATTGTGTCGAGTTAATTTGTGCAAAATGGAAGACAAACAAGAATTGGGCTGTGTGGTTAGCTCGGTAGCGCTGCAAGCCATCTCGCATAGCCTATGTTATGAACAGAATACGACATGCTATTTCTGTCATTGATATTTCCATTGTCAATCTGAAAGAGAAAAGCGTGATTTAAAAAAAATAATTAAACGTATAATCTACGTATCTTCATCTATTTATATAAATCATTCATTTTCCAGGTCACGTAGCTCGGATTTAGACAGCCATCTAGATCTGTCTTTGGGTTGAACGGTTCGGCAGCAGCACTCCATACTTGTCCCTCATTCTCCAGCTCGGTGATTTCATCATCGCAATGAACATCGTTAAACTCCATAATGGGAAAAAAAAATAACGCTACATATGAATCCAAGACTAACCATTTTTTTGTCGCCAACATCCTGTTCCTAAATCGTTTGCTTTGACCACGGCAAAGGCGTGTTTCTAAGCCTTTTTCTGTTTACAAGTCCAGCAAGATGGAACCTCATTTGCTAGAGTTTGCGCAGTACGTTTTCATTGAAGGTGATGTGAGCCAATCCTCACTCACGTTCGGGACATTTTTCTACACCAACGAACACACCCCCTTTACATAGAATCCCAACGTTAACCCAAACAGTGTTGCCAGATTGGTCGATTTAACGCACAATTGGGATACTTTTAACCTCTTTGTGCGGGTAAAAATGGCCTTGGCGGGTATAGATATTTTGGGATACTTTCACAGCGTTTGGGGGGTACTTTTTAGTATAACACACTAATGTTAAAACAGGAAATTCACCTTAGCCAGATAGCAGTTTGACATGCACAAGCTTCACTTTCCCTATCAATTAGGTGTTAGGATTCTGTTTCCCTGTAGGCCGATGAAGAACACAGTGATGACTTCTCTTAAGAGAATTGAGGTTTATTGGTCAATGTCGGCATTCATGCATTGGGCGAGAGGCAGGAATACACCCTGGAGAGGCCGCCAATCTATCTCGGGCCACATACACCATACACTCATACCTATGGGCAAATAAGAGCCCCCAATTAGCCTAACCTGCATGTCTGACTGTGGGAGGAAACCAGAATACCCGGAGGAAACCCACGCAGACACGGGGGGAACATGCAAACTCTGCACAGAAAGACCCTCGGCCGGGATTCAAACTGGGTACTTTCTTGCCGTGAGGCGACAGAGTTAATCACTGGACCACCGTGTCGCTCCTAATGTTATAATGCAAGTGAAAATAGAAAAGTGTTTGAAGGCTGGTTAGGATTTAGAATTTCCTTGGGTATGCATGCGTTCAGACTGATCTAAGAACAATCTTAGTAGCCTAAATGAATGATACATTAATTTATTCAAGCAGCACGTGGGAATTAAGCAGATCGGTGATCTTGAGAGCTACGTCACCAATCTATGGCGTTCCCATCAGACATGACAGCATGAACAAATTCTTTATTAAATCCAAGAAAGGTAATTTATCAAATTTACATGGGCCTATGCATGAGGAAGTACCATTTAGACCCTTGCGAAAAACAAGTTTATTAAAGTATACTATAACATTTTTAAATAAAAAATCGGAAGGTCCATTCATTTTACTTTCAGGGAAACTTTCAAGAAGTAAACTTAATCTACTCATCAAAACATGGGCCAATTTAGTAAGATGGTATATTTGTAATATACTTAAAGCATTTTCATAAGAGGAGCCATGATTTTCAAACCCACCATGTTGGCTGTTTTTTGACATCTTGATCGGTAACACTTGTTTAAGTTTTAATATTTTGTACTTTTTAACTTATTCCAGCATAATTTAAGTTTGGCTCATTGCCATTTTCTGTCACTGAACCATTAATTTGTTCACAAGTAGTATATTTTCAGTGACCAAGTGAGTAGCAATTAGAACCCCATTGATTTCAGCCAACAGTGAAAAATCTATAAAAAAGTAACTTCTTTCCAAATGAATCAATTCTCACATCTGTGGTACAGCGTTGGGGATGGCCGCTGCACCACATGGTGAACAGACAGAAAAACACAACAAAAAGGATAAATAAATGCAGCTTTTTATTGAAACACACAAAAAAAAACCCACTCACCAAAAATAAAGCAGAAACCAGGGCACCAAACCACACAGCACATAAATCCAAACAAAAACTGTCCTCAAAATGACCATCGGAACAAGGCCTTTAATTAAGCCCAATAATTAGGTAATGGGCAACAGCTGAAGTGATTACAATGAACCACAGCTGTGCATAGGGCCGGTGCTGCACCCTAGTGGACAGCACCCAAACTCCCTTCCTGGCATTATTGGCATCATTAACATAGGTTTCTGCGACTGGAAACTTCCATTCATTCCATTTTTGAGTAGACTCAGTTTGTAAGGTACAATGTAGGTGAGGATATTTGGAGGCTGCGTTAATTAGAATTTAACATCAGACAATTATTTTGGTTGCAAATTTTGGTTAAAAAATTGGGAAAAAATTATAGCATCCTTTAAAAAACTACCAACTGTACAAATCCTGGGCACCATGGCCACATTTTGAGTTCAATCATTTTTATTTAGTGGTTTTCAAAAGGGGAAGCACTCAACTTGATACTCAAAAGGTAATCTCTTCCAGTTACTTGTTCATTAAACAAGTAATTTATTATGCGGATGAGATGTTTATTGTGTACGGGTGTGCGACACAACTGGGAACGCGTTTGTGGCACGACTGGGCACAGTTGACTCATGCTGGATTGGTACTAGAAAGATCTCCTAAGGTGGGCAGTTCTGGAGTAGTTTTTGTTATAACAAAGAAACCGTGAAGTAAAATGAATGAAGCTAGGGGACCATATCCTTAATAGCAGCATAAGAAAGGGACTGACCATGAGAGAGTCATATTTTACGTCCAGTGCTTACACGTCTTCTGGTCATCCGGCCAGTCATCCTTACTTACAGTGCATCCAGAAAGTATTCACAGCGCTTCACTTTTTCCACATTTTGTTCTGTTATAGCCTTATTTCAAAATTGATTAAATTCATTTTTTCCCTCAAAATTCTACACACAACACCCCATAATGACAATGTGAAAAAAGTTTTTTTGAGATTTTTGCAAATTTATTAAAAGTAAAAAAATAAAATTTCTCATTTACATAAGTATTCATACCCTTTGCTTTAACGTATTTTTAAAGTATCATATTTCATATTTGGTCGCATATCCTTTACATGCTGTTACTTCCTGAAGTCTGTGACCATCAACATCAAAAAACTGTCGATATCTTATTTTCAGGTACTGTTACAAGCGATACTATAACCTCTCTGCATTTGAATGGATCTCTATGGAAATTGGGGGGTGAGACTAGATTCAGCTGTAAATTACACTGGTACAGTATGGAACACATGGCTGGCTAAATGACTGTAAGTTATCAAGGGTCTGAGCTATCAAACAAGCCCCAAACCATCACTCTGTTGCCAGATATGGAGTAGATGTGGATGGATCACTGCAAGGGTTATTTCTCCGGACTCATTTTCCTATAGAATGGGGAAAAAAGTCAGGAGAAACAACCCTTAAAGTGATCCATCCACATCTACTCCATATCTGGCAACAGAGTGATGGTTTGGGGCTCGTTTGATAGCTCAGACCCTTGATAACTTATAGCCATTTAGCCAGCCATGTGTTCCATACTGTACCAGTGTAATTTACAGCTGAATCTAGTCTCACCCCCCAATTTCCACAGAGATCCATTCAAATGCAGAGAGGTTATAGTATCGCTTGTAACAGTACCTGAAAATAAGATATCGACAGTTTTTTGATGTTGATGGTCACAGACTTCAGGAAGTAACAGCATGTAAAGGATATGCGACCAAATATGAAATATGATACTTTAAAAATACGTTAAAGCAAAGGGTATGAATACTTATGTAAATGAGAAATTTTAGTTTTTTATTTTTAATAAATTTGCAAAAATCTCAAAAAAACGCTTTTCACATTGTCATTATGGGGTGTTGTGTGTAGAATTTTGAGGGAAAAAACTGAATTTAATCAATTTTGGAATAAGGCTGTAACAGAACAAAATGTGGAAAAAGTGAAGCGCTGTGAATACTTTCCGGATGCACTGTAGGAGTGATACCTTACAGACTGGCACACGGTTCACCAATTTGCCCAACTGCTTGAGAATGAACAGCATCTTTGTTATATACAACCTTTTTGTTAGAAGTGTTGCAGTTATAGCTATCTCGCATGTAGCCTATACTTAATGTTTTTGGATAGTATGTTTTATGATAATGTGTTTTTTTTTTCCCTTTGCAATGTTCAATAAATGTATGCAAACACATACATACATTCAAACACACATACATTCTGATATTGTTGTCAATCAAGCTCTTGTCCTGTCCACTTTTACTGTTGCTGTCAGCTCAATTAATTAAAGCATACCTTGGAATAATACAAATAAAGTTGGCTATGCAAGTGTTAGTTTAATGTTAACACAAGACAGTGACATTGCTTAAAGTTTTTGATAGTCTGTAGGTCTAGAATGAAAGTTTAACAAATGCATTGTTTGATTTGAAGGCAAACTTTTCCACATCTGTCAAGAAAAACTATGCCTCTTTAACTGACAGACGGGTTTTATCATGAAAGTTTCTCTCATCAGTGTTTTCTTGGCAAGAAACCATAGCAGGAAACAGTCTGGAACTACAGAGGACTACACATCCCCAAGGGATGATATCAAACATCTTACAATTTATAAAGGAAAAACAGCAGACTGATACATCCATCCCAGTTTTGGGACACATTATACATTACAATCATTTAGCAGATGCTGTTATTGAGAGTGACCTACATATTAGAGAACATCAGTGCTAGTTTCAGGAATCTAAAAGTGTCATATCACCAAGATTGCAGAGGGCCCTTTTTATAAACAATTGTATGAAACATTTACACTGGATTAATCACAATTTCTAATTCGAACAATTCTCGCAAAAAATTTGTTCTGCGTAGTACGTCTCATGAATGAGGTCCAATATTAGGCTGATCAGACGTCCTTTTTTTCCGAAAATATCCGTCCAGGCGGGATTTCTAAATTCCTAAAATGTCTGTTTAGGATTTCCTTGTTCCATAGACCATATATAAACAAACAAATAGCCTAGTATTATGTTCATAACGCCCTCCTAACCCTGTCCTCTTTTTTTGAAATCCAATATATGGTCACCATACCCAATATGCGTAATGGGGCCAGCTGGTATAGATAGCTGTTGGAGGGTGATGAGAAGGGGAGTGATATGGCTGAGCCTGGGGAGGTTGCACAGCAGGCAAACAGCAGCATTGCGCGTAAGCTGTGTGTTGGTAGGGGCAGGGAGACCTATTAGGAGGGAGCTGCAGTAGTCCATGTGGGAAATAATCAGTGCCTGGACTAAGAGCTGGGTTGATTAGTTGGCGAAGAAGGGGCGGACAGGATGAATCTGCATGTCCGACATACTGCCATGATGTTCTCAGAGAAAGGGATACAGAAGGCACCGCCCAGAGCCCTGACACCATGCCTGCTCAAGAAGTCGGCCCAGCAATCCTGCTGTGCCACCAGCGCAGCGCCCAGTGACAACCGGCGAAAAACACAGACTTAGCATTTCTTCCCCAGCTGAAAGGAAACCACAGAGAACCCATGAGAAGAGGAAGTGGCCCTGACGGTCCCTAGGAGAGTACCCCACTCCACCCCACCCATCCGACGCCTCAACCAAGAGAACCAGAGCCTTGGATACCAGGCAACACATTGCAGCTAGACGTTCTTCTGCTAGCAGAGTGAACACCCCTGACCATAACCTGTCTAAATGTGTCCTTGCCTTATTAAATGAAATGTACGTATGTTGTATGTAAATGTCACAAACCCCTCACTCTCCTTCAAAATAGTGTGAAAATCACACGCCAACTCTCCTCTATGGCCTAACTAAGGCATTCGTGAGCAGGCTGTGTCTATCGCACCCCCTCCCTCCTCTGTGTATCAGCAGAGCAGAGAGGGGTGGGGCTACCTCTCCGTCACCAGGCAGTAGTCTCTGTCTGTGCACTGAATAAAATGGCAGTGGGAGATCGCCCCGCCAGCCTTCTCCTTGACCTCTATGTGCTTTAAGGTCACCCTGCCTGTATCTGTTCATGGAGATAACAGCTGGGCGGTGTTGAGACCGAATCTCGCTTTCACTCCTGCGTCGTCGTTCCCGTCAGTTTATTGACATACAGGCATTGAAGCCTGCCTGTCCCCCCCACACACACAGGGAAATGTGGAGGATGAGACATTACACTGCCTCTGCATGCTCTATCTGTACACCGCACCTGCACTATGAGAAAATCAGACCCGCTGTTTGTTTTGGCCCCCCTTTGACAAGCAGACTGCTCTCGAGGCAAAGGATTTCTTACTGGACAACAGATGCGATACCAATCGCTTACGAACATGCTGGTGGCAGGCTTCCCCCTAGCCTTCAGGCTCACTCAGCTGGGGTGATCTTTATGCCAGCTTTGTGGAGCTCGCCTTGTGCCTTTGTTCACTTCTTCCCTACCCTATCATCGACAGTGTGTTTCCCTGCTCCATGCTGGGTTCGGTGTCTGCACGGACCTCGGAAGACTGAGAGTACACTGATGTACACACTCAGTTTAGTTTACACTGTCCCTGCTGTAGAATATTGATTATAGTGTCCCGGCGCCCTCTGGTGGGCTTCCCTGCGCACTGCAGTGTGTTACGAGGCAATGCACACACTATAGGTTATCATATCACCTATATTAGATCTCTTGTTCTACAGACAACTTAGACAGATCTCCCCATTAATATTGCTGTCTGTAGTTCTGTGATAGTGTTGTTATGTGTAATATATCCCCAGTCATGCTGTCAGGTATCACTGTTTCAGGCCCCCCTCTCACTGTTTCGTTTATGAATATCAGTTGGCATAATAATGACGTATATGCTGGGTGGACATTAATAATACATACAGTATGTTCCCCAGGTGAATAAGCATTGAAAAGAAAATGCATTTTATAGATATTTACTGCATTAGTTGAATGTTCATAGCATGAATGGGGCACCTTGGAAGGCCACAGTTGTCAAATGGTTACTGCATTTTGTAAGATTTACATTAATTTATTGTATTCTTGAATATTTAAACAACAATAATGGCATATTTTGTCATGTAGTCAAATTTGGAAACTGAGCACTTTTTCAAGGCTTTTATGTCAAAGAGCAGTTTTACCTGATTTACTTGCCAGCAAGTTACCCTTATTTGGTTTGACTGAATATTGGACATGTTATGCTTATGAAGCTTGGAGACATTTGGGCTGAATTGCTCATGGCTACATTTAAAGGTAATGTCAGAATAAAGACCTGAGAAAGAAACAGGAACAACACGGACACAAATAAGACAAAACAAGAATAACTCACACCAGCTGCCATTCATGTCTTACATGTGAATTTTATTTCTTATGTGTTTTGATCTCATCTATAAAGATATAATTTTGGAAGTAAACTATTAATTATTACATTATAAAAATAAGGAAGGTGACTGTGGACAGAGCAAATAAATGCTAAGGACTTATCAGAAGTAAAAGGTCAAGGTTGCCCAAGGGATATGGAATGTTCCTTGTGTTTATAGTAATACTACAGCAGACACAGTGGATTATCTGTTCTGTTTGGTCATTTGCCCTTCTTGTAGTGTATGTGGCCGTATCCATATATACTACAGTGAGCACCATAATTCATTGGACAGTGACACATTTTTTGTTATTTTGGTTCTGTACTCTAACACTTTTAGTTTGAAAGGATACAATGACAATGAGGTTGAAGTGCAGACTGTCAGCTTTAATTTGAGGGTATTTCCATCCATATCGGATGAACCGTTTAGAAATTATAGAACCTTTTGTACATACCACCCCGCCCCCCATTTTCAGGCATCAAAAAATATTTGACAGTTTAACATACTATCGAATAAAGTAATCATTTTTAATATTTGGTTGCATATCCTTTGCATGCCATGACTTCCTGATGTCTGTGACCCAACAATAACAAAAGACTCTTGATATCTTATTTTCTGGTACTCTTACAAGCAATACTATAACTTCTCTGCATTTGAATGGATCTCTATGGGAATTGGGGGGTGGGACTAGATTTAGCTGTAAATTATGCTGGAACAGTACAGAATACATGGTTGGCAAAATGGATGTAAGTCATAAAGGGTCTGAGGTATCAAATGAGCCTCAAACTATCACTCTACTGCCAGATATGCAGTATATATGGATGGATCACTTTAAGGGTTGTTAACCAACCAGAACCAAAATAACAAAAAATGTGTCACTGTCCAATGAATTATAGTGCTCACTGTATATGACATTGAGAGATACATTTTCCATTTTAAAAAAAAAAGGAAAACACAACATCCTATTCATTTCCATTGTATAAACAAAATTTGCAATCAGGAAAAACACTACGTACTATACATTTAAAAATGTTGCCGTTGACTATGCTATATACATGTAGATATTGAATATAACAATAAATGTCTCTGCTTATATACACTACATTACACTAATCTAAGAGGGAATTTTCTTCATTTGTCATTCATTTCACAAAGGATTTCATTAAAAGCACAAAACAAAGTTAATCATAATATAAATTTTCTTATGCTACAGCCTCTATATGCAATGAAAAGAAATTCAGGGTTACTAAAGATAATTCTTTTTCTTACAGTGTGAAACTTCAAATTATTCAGGTCTCATTAAATATGAAAGGGAAATTGTAGTTATCCGCTTAACGTTCTATATGTTATATTGGGTGTGTTCCCTGGATAAGCTTGAAAGGCCATAACAGTATTTTGCATGTTATACCCCATTTACTACAAATTTTGTGTATTGACATTGCTGCTAATTTCCAAAGCATACAAGACCTTTTTAAATTTAAGTTTAGGTCCTTTAAGTTGGGAAAAAGACGCACATAGACGCACACCTTAAGCATTGATTTGAATCCTAAAATATTAAGCAAAACTTAAATATTATAGACAAACATGAAATATGCAGAAATACATTTCTCACTGATATATGCATACGACAATTTATAGATTTCTTTTAAATAAGCAAAACAAGCCACAAGACAAGCCACTAGACCTGTCTCAAACTACAATTATTGATATTATATTTTAATATTTTATGCATTGTGCACATGTTCATTTACAAACTGTAATTAACAAATGTATGATAGACTTGTTTCTACGATTATGCTTTGAAATAGTTTTCACATAATTGCAAATGATTTTAAGGTTGAATATACAATGTTTTATATGCACATCTGATCAAAACATTAGTCTGCTTAGTAATTAATTGTGTTACTGATTAATTGTAACAATGATGAAAAATGAGTAAATTAGAAGAACCAGCATCAACATCTATATCTGGCTAATATGCTTTCCACGATTGCAATTACAGGAATGTTTTTTTGCAGCTACATTCAAAATGAATAAGTCTGACATTGCAATGTTTGAATCCAACTTATTATTCACTGTGGGCATATTAAGACTTGATACACATGCGCAAAATCAAAAAAATTCAGCAATTGCACACCTCAGTAGCTTCATGAATGCAGCGTTGGGTGCTTAACGGAGATTGTGAGGGGAGCGAGATAGATGCAAGGAGCTTGAGGGTGTGTCTCGTTGAAGACTGAGACACGCACATTAAGGGCTCTATTTTCAAACCAGCGCAAGGGGACGGTATAGTCAAACGTAAGCTTGTTGACAGCATCAACGTCTTAAAACTGGCGCTATGGCGTTTCTCAGCAATACCGCTAGGATCAACAAATTCTCAACATAACATCCTTTCGCTTGCGCTGCAGTGGGATGGGTGGCGCTGTCTGGGGCGTGTTCTAAAATACTTTCGGCTCAGTGACAATTTGAACCAACGAAAACCCATTGCGTTATGATCAGCTGGAACCACCTCTTAGCGGGAACGCAATAGACTCTGGCAATTTGGCAACTTATTCGTCATGTAGTTCTATGTAGTGTCTATAGGTGATGCCAACATTACACTTCCATTTAATGAACAAATAGCCTATAATTATTATTAATTAATTAATTTTAATTTAAACTACTAGAATAAAACAGGACAGCTTACAAGAAACTTGCGATCATGTAGGCCAATAGCCTATAATATATAAATTACACATTGACACAGTTGAATCATAAGCCTACCATTTGAATCATAATTATGCCTACATCACCTAATGTAGGCTAATTAATGCATTCGCCACCTCCTCCCGTGCCTTCCGAACTTCTGGGAGACGAGGTGGTGTGGATTGTGATCCATAAATTACTACAGTCCTAGCCTGTACTTCTGTTGCAAGTATGTCTGATTCCTGTGCGGAAAATCGCTCTTGTCGTTGACGGTCCAGTGCGTTTGGGTTGCTCATTATGAAATTGCATGGAGCGATTGCGTTCCAACTGGCTTTTTTTTAAAGCATGAGAACAACAATTTGATTGGCTACCATAGAGACACACCTTGGACATTTAAACCCAGCCTTTTAGCAATACCGCCATAAGGTGCGCCAAGATTGCCGTCATGAAATTACCAAATTTCTCGCCGACACGCCCTCAGAGCGATACCGCCAAGCGATTACTCTTGCGTTCACCATTGCGTTTGGTTTATTAAAATAGAGCCCTAAGACTGACTTGGGAAGTGCATTTTTCGCCTGGGTGTTTTACTCACAAAAACGGGATAAAATCTAGATTGGCACCATCAGGAGTTGTTTAGTAACCACAAATAGTTTAAATCAAATGTTTGCATTTTACGTAGAATGATTCATGAGTGATATACACTCACACATACACATAATCTAATTCAAAATTACATTGTATTGTCATTGCTCAATTCCAGGATCCAGGACAATCCAAGGAAACAATCAATTTGCCCCTTGTTTCAACACACAAGCCACGCATGGGGAGAGCCAGAAGTATGCACGCTCATTACAATGGTCAAATAGAAACAAAGTATGGTATTCCCTACACACATTCTGGCTTGTGTGACTTCAGTGGGGAGGTAACATATGCGCACGTGGGGTGGAGTCTCACCAAAAAGAAGGTGTCCCATTAAATTCTGTGTTACATGAACCTTGGCTTGAGACTTAGATGGCTTTTATCTGGTTTTATCTAAACACCCTTTGCTCGCATGAAAGGGTGGGATAAATAGGGCAAACCTATCAGCCAGCATATTAAATTACAGCACAGTTGACTTTTTCCAAGTGGACAACAATGGTTTTACATACTCACAAATTGATTCAAGCAATGGCATTTTATGTAAATCTTTAGGTTAAGATAAGTTAAAAATGGCATACACATTTAAATAAATAATTTGAATGTCACCAACTAGCACCAACAGATTGGCACCATCTAGACCATCTAGATTGGCACCATCAGGAGTTGTTTAGTAACCACAAATAGTTTAAATCAAATGTTTGCATTTTACGTAGAATGATTCATGAGTGATATACACTCACACATACACATAATCTAATTCAAAATTACATTGTATTGTCATTGCTCAATTCCAGGATCCAGGACAATCCAAGGAAACAATCAATTTGCCCCTTGTTTCAACACACAAGCCACGCATGGGGAGAGCCAGAAGTATGCACGCTCATTACAATGGTCAAATAGAAACAAAGTATGGCTTCTAAATAAGTAATACTTAACGTAGTGAGGGACCACCTCTTGTTGAATAAGCTACTGTTTCAAATGGGTCAATTACAATTTAGTAATTTAGCAAAACAACTTACAAAAGTCCAATCTGGTGGTGGACTCACTTTTGCACAGGAAGATTTATTTTCTATTGTATTATAGTAAAGACTTTTTAGTCCTTTCCAGTGTAAACATTTTAAAAAAAATCAGTCTCACCTATTATGTTTGTGGATATCATACTTATTTTAAAAAGCTTACGGTTTCATAGTATGCACATTAGATGTTGGCAGAATTAAGCAAAGTAAAGTAAGAATTAAGGAAACCTTACCTAGTTAATTCTGTTGTAAGCTAAATATATGGTGACAAAGAGGGAAAGAAGCAACAGCCATAGAAGGGCTGTAAGTGTTGGTGCTAGTTGGTGACATTCAAATTATTTATTTAAATGTGTATGCCATTTTTAACTTATCTTAACCTAAAGATTTACATAAAATGCCATTGCTTGAATCAATTTGTGAGTATGTAAAACCATTGTTGTCCACTTGGAAAAAGTCAACTGTGCTGTAATTTAATATGCTGGCTGATAGGTTTGCCCTATTTATCCCACCCTTTCATGCGAGCAAAGGGTGTTTAGATAAAACCAGATAAAAGCCATCTAAGTCTCAAGCCAAGGTTCATGTAACACAGAATGTAATGGGACACCTTCTTTTTGGTGAGACTCCACCCCACGTGCGCATATGTTACCTCCCCACTGAAGTCACACAAGCCAGAATGTGTGTAGGGAATAACACACTTAACTTCCATGGAAATATCAGTTAAGTGCATGTATCTCAAGCAAGGATCAGGACCTATGTGAAGAGTTCCTGTGACTGTCCTAGGAGGTCCAGTTCTCACTGACACTGGCTAAAAGGAGGGAATGCTAACCTAACTCAGAGATACTCAGTTCAAACTCATATCCTGTAGGACTGCATCCCAGCAGGTTTTCCAACTCTCCTTAGTCAGCTAAACTTCAATATTGAGGAGGGAAACTAAGCCAATTCAGTCATTAGAAGAATTATGTCTGGCTGGAATCGCAGCCTGTACATTATGGCCCTCTAGGAGCTGCCCTACCCTAGGTGTTGAACTAATTTTGTCTCTCACCTGAGCTGCTGTTCAACTGAAGCAATTTAAATGCATGAGCTACAACTGCAGCGGAGAGAATTCTGATCTGCCGAACTTGCCTCATCAACGTTTTTTTATTGCCATTTTGTGCACATGGCCTCTCGTTAGTTTAACCTTACAATTATCAGGGTTGAAACAACCAAATTTGAACTTACATTTCACGTCGATGCACGTTATATTACTTGGGCCAAGGGTTGAGTTTGGTCCCAGTCCTTCATGAAGTTAATGTTTTAGCTGGTTCTGAAGTGCTCGATAGAGAATAGAGAATAGAGAATGTGCATGTGGAGTCTAACAGCACCTAAGCACCCTTCAGCTTCTTCCATCTCAAAACTGGCACCCAACTACTTCCTCAGTTATATATGATTGAAAGAAACTTCAGCACACTATGATTTACTGCAAGTCTCTGAGACTCACAATAAATACCAGTGTACTCAAGCATCTTTCAGTTATATATACCTCTTGTTATTTGTTACACATCGGCTAAAGTGCTGTCAGACAAGCAGTACTGACTAGTAATAACTACCTACTTCTTCAATTGCCACAGCATGGCTGCGGCAACCACTCCAGCCACAGCTGCAGGGACATAGTAGTTCCCCAGCGGGCTGTGGGTGTTTGGCTGGCCCTGCTCTGGGAAAGCCTCTAGCCTTTTCTCTGTGACCACACCCACCAGGGTTTCTCCAGAGGTAGTGTTATTCCCGACAGCCACATCTTCAGACATGCAGAGCTCCTTCTTCTGCACATGTTGCTCAACAGTAATGTCACAGCAGGGAGAGCTGTAGTGGTTCTTCATTGCCTTGTGGGCGTGAGACTCCATATCAACGTAGGCAACATTGTCTGGCTTGTGATTCAGTGAGGCAGGAGAGGCCAAATTCATAGTCAAGTCCGTGGAGCTGCAGTGGTTCTGTGCTGGGCTTGTGTTGCCAGGGCTTCGGCTCCCCATGTTTTTGGGGGATACGCTATCTGTACTGGGGATTAACGATTCTGCAGAACTCAAACTGATATTAAGGTGGATGGCACTACATTTGTTTTCCTCTGTTTCAAGGTGGAGTGGTGCTGTCTTTCCAGTAGGTATACCTTCTGTATCATTGGGGCCAACTGTCTCTGGGCTGTGGTTGGAGAAAGCAGAGCTGATTCCAAGGTCACTTGAGTTATACTGATTCTCCACCAGCTCTTTGTGGATTGGCTCAATGTCACTGTGAACTACATTTTTTGGCTGACCTGGGGTTGTGCTCTGCACCACATTGGGGGTTGCATCCTCCACATTGCTCGGAACAACATCCTTTGCGACATTGTTAGGCAAGGAGGCAAAAGGAAAATTGACCGCAATATGGTTGGAGTCCTGATTCCCTTCTGGATTGTTTTGGGGTGGCTCCGTACAGCTGGGGACTACAATGCCCACCTCATCTGGAGCTCCACTGTCCGTGTTGCCTGGTCTGTCACTGTCTCCCTCAGCAGGTCCCCCACTTTCTCCTTCTCCAGGGGACCCAGTGTTTCTCACTTCAGGTTCCCTACTTTCTCCTTCTCCAGGGATCACATTGTTACCTTCTCCAGGTCCCCCACTTTCTCCTTTGCCAGGAATCATGCCGCCACCTTGTCCTGGGGCCCCACTATCTCTCTCTCCAGATTCTCCATTGTCTTCCTCTTGAGGTTCCCCACTGTCATCCTCTCCAGCGGCCTGATTGCCTCCATCACCAGGGGCCCCATTGTCTCTCTCTCCAGGGGCGCCACCGTCTCCCTTCCCAGAGGCCCCACTATCTCCATTTCCAGGGTCCCCACTGTCAGTGTTCCCTGGTGCCCAATTACCTCCCTCCCCAGGGGCCCCACCATCTTTGTCACCTGGGGCCCCACTGTCCCCACCACCAGGGGGGCCACCATCTGTGTCACCTGAGGCCTCATTGTCCTCCTCACCAAGGGACTCACTCTCTGTGTCCCCATTGTCCTCCTCACTAGTGGCCTCATTGTCCCCCTCAACAGGAGCTCCACCATCTGTGTTGCCAAGGACCCCACTCTCTGAATTGTCCTGTGCCCTACTGTATTCTTCACTTGGGGCACTACTGTCTCTCCCACTAGAGGCCCCACTGTCCCCCTCACCAGGTACCCCATTATCCACCCCACCAGGGGAAAATCTCTCAGAGTTGTGGTTGGAGGAAGGGGCATCAGGTGAGCTGATCTCCTGGTGGGCTATGTCACAGTCATTCTCCTTCAACACATTTTGTGATAGATTAGTGTAACTGGGATTTCTGGTCTCCAGGTCAGTGAAGGCAGCACTTTCCATGTTACTGGGGGCTGTAGTCTCCACAATGTCTGCAGCTGTATTCTGCATGTTGCTGGGTCCTGAACTGTCATGGATCACACTCTCTGGATTGTGAATGGATGTGGTGATGTCATGGTGTGCAGAATCACAGTGCTCCTTTTCAGCTCTGTTCTCTGGTGCTTCAAAGGAACTGCTCTCTAATTCATCACAAACAACGGTCTCCACATTGTCGCCTACTAAGCTCTTTGCATTAACG
Organism: Synaphobranchus kaupii; assembly: GCA_029718625.1. NCBI lineage: Eukaryota > Metazoa > Chordata > Actinopteri > Anguilliformes > Synaphobranchidae > Synaphobranchus > Synaphobranchus kaupii. The sequence goes on from CM056376.1 coordinate 120,734,693, forward strand.
GTGATAACTTTTCCCTTGTTGTCACGGACTACATTCTCTGGATTGTCAGCGGCAATGCTCTCAGTGTTGCCAGAAACAATGCCATCCTCACTACTAGGAACAATAGTGTTCTTATTCTCAGGCAGAGAACCTTCCACATTTCCAATTGTACTTTCAATGTCACCAGAGGATACACCCTTTGCATCATGAGGGGTAAGCACCTCTTTTTCACTGAAGGTTACATATTCTGCATGGCCTGGGGCAACCCTCTCTGCATCACAGAGGGCTTCACTTTCTACACCACCAGGGGCAACCCTCTCTGCATCACAGAGGGCTACATTCTCAGCATCACCAGGGGCAACCCTCTTTGTGTCACTGAGGGCTTCACCTTCTGCATTGCCAAGGGCAACCCTCTCTGCATCATCAAGGCCAACCCTCGCTGCATCACTGAGGGCTACACTGTCTACACCACCAGGGGCAACCCTCTCTGCATCACAGAGGGCTACATTCTCATTTTCCCCAGGGGCAACCCTCTCTGCATCACACTGGGCTTCACTTTCTAGACCTCCAGGGGCAACCCTCCCTGCATCACAGAGGGCTTCACTTTCTACACCTCCAGGGGCAACCCTCTCTGCATCACAGAGGGCTACATTCTCATTTTCCCCAGGGGCAACCCTTTCTGCATTATTTAGGGCTACATTCTCAGCATCACCAGGGGCAACCCTCTTTGTGTCACTGAGGGCTTCACCTTCTGCATTGCCAAGGGCAACCCTCTCTGCATCATCAAGGCCAACCCTCTCTGCATCACTGAGGGCTACACTCTCAGCATCACCAGGAGCCCCCTTCTCTCTATCACTGAGGGCTATGCTGTTTGTATCACCAGTGTTAACCATCTCTGCATCACTGAGGGCTACACTCTCTGCATCACCAGGAGCCCCCTTCTCTCTATCACTGAGGGCTATGCTGTTTGTATCACCAGTGTTAACCATCTCTGCATCATGGAGGATTACACTCTCTGCATCACCAGGAGCAATCTTCTTTGCATCACCTAGTGCTACACCCTCTGCATCGCTAAGGGCTATACTCTCTGCATTGACACTTTCAGAAGTGTGGTTTGACAAGTTGGAGCTACACTCAGGGTTGACAGAGTCACCTGAGTAGGCATCCTCCTCTGCGATAGGTGGAATGGTAGACGGACTGTCGAAGGGCTGGTGCACCTGGACGGAGGTCAGCAGCACTGGCTTATTGGAGCACACTTCTTCCCCTGCTGAGGCTCCTCCCCCACAGGAAGAAGATATGAGGCCATCGGTGACATCGTGTACATTCAAAGAGGCCATAGCTCCAGCTGCATCCTCATTTGGTCTCACCACCACGGGACTTAAATGCAGATCTTTTGCCAAAACCTTGAATAGAAAAGGTGCAAAGTTATGGATTAATAACAGTAATTGTTGAATGCACTAAATACATTTTATGGGTTGTACAGAACACTTTTTAATCGGCAGTGTAGTATAATGGTTAAGGAACTGGACTTGTAACCGAAAGGTTGCAGGTTCGATTCCCAGGTAGGACACTGCCGTTGTACCCTTGAGCAAGGTACTTAACCTGAATTGCTTCAGTATATATCCAGCTGTATAAATGGATACATGTAATAAGAAGTTGTGTAAGTCGCTCTGGATAAGAGCGTCTGCTAAATGCCTATAATGTAATGTAATGTAATCCACTTATTTTTTCAGTAATTCAGTCTGTCCAATATTAATATGGTCAAAAATGAAAATATTTAAAGCACTCATTTTCAAGACATCTGTGTCCACACGCTTCATTGGGGCAGCCATACCCACTCCCAAGAGCCAATAATTCCCTAAACAGCAAGGACATTTCTTAGAGCATGGAATGGGTGGGGAATTCAAATGTTTTCCTGCAGACACATGACATCCATACCCTCCAGCCACAGAAAAAGGGAAGCCAACAAGATACTGTACTTGAGTCGTCAGGTTATGTGTTATTATAGCTGGTGAAATATGGCTAGTGCAAGTAGTTATTTTGATGACTATCAAGAAGAATGGGATTTAATATATGATTCTGATGAGGACATTAGTTCCCCTAGCCTTAGTACACCAGTAGGAAACTGCAAGAGTGTGAAAGACAATGGAAATTCACAGCTGCTTCAGGTAGCACTGACGACTTGGTGTCTGTGGAAAATGTCATGTCAAGTCATGGCAACACAAGAAGAGATGGGGGTGCTGCTATGACTGACCCTGGGGCCAGCGGTTTCTGTCCAAAGTGGAGTCAGAAGACACAACATTATGTATATCACCAGTCACTTGGGTAAACTTTCTAACAGGTATATACATTTATGTACCTAGTTATGTAACTTTATCAAACTTAGTCACTAGCTAGCTTCACAGTTATCTGATCAAATGAGTGCATAGATGGCAGATAGTAAGTTTACACACCTTGATTTAGATACTTAGACAGTAAGTAAACCAGTAGTCTGGCCAGTAATCAGTCAATCACTCTGTAAATTTTGAGTTCATTTGCACAAGTCTTAAGTAGCTAATTATTCCCTGCCTAATTGGATCAGTTTCTAACTATGTACAACAAATCTAGCAAGCCAGCTAATGTAATAAAGCTATGTAATAAATCTATTGTTACTTTAAAGCTTTTTTTTTTATTTCATGGAATGAATAACTTCTTTAATGATAAAATCTTTAATGGCACATGCCAGCATCATGTTTTTTGTTTTTTTTTAACTTTCAACAGTGCAGAGATAAATAAAATACAAAGATATGAATTGTCCTTTGAAAAGAACATGCTGCATGTCACTGCAGATGATTCATTAAATTTTGTTTGATGATTTGCCTATGATTATTTTTATTATTATTGCATCCTTTCTTGCTTATTCTGACTCATGCCAATATTTTAATTAACGCTCCATTCAAGATTATTTGATCTTGAGTAATTTACATGTTTTCAAGTATTGTTATCTTTCTTTCTTTCATCCAGTTACTTTCAAAGACTAACCAACTGGAGCACGTATATTTTTCCTAGTCTCTTATGATTTCAGAAAAGGAAAGGAACAAGCTTGCCTGACCAACAGTTGACATGGAGCTGTCGGTGGTGTTATCAGATGCAGTGTGTGGCTTTTCTTCTGGTGGATTAGTATCCTGAACTGGTTTCACTAGGGGCACCTGGGGGCCTGGATGAGGTATTGCAGGTGAGGTGATGTGAGTTGTTGGGGTGACAAGGATGGTTGAGGGAACAGCTCCATTGTCCTCAGTGGTATGGTTTTGCAAGGAGGCAGCAGGTTCTGGGGCGCTCTGGCATGGGACTACAGCAGATGAAGGACCTGTGTGATTGGCTAATAATATCCCATCACCAGAGGTACTCTCAAGGTGATGGGGTGTGGCCAAAGCTGCTTCCTCATCCATTTCATGGGTTGCTACTGTGCTGGGGTTGAGTGGAGGCTGGAGGGTTCCGCCAGAGGTATGGGCCATTGGAGCTAGAACACTGCCATCTACAGGCGAAGAGGAGACTTAAACTTGATATGTCAAATGATTCTCATTTGTAAATAAGGGTTTTATAAACATTGGCTGGCAAACATCTGCAGTTTCACATTTCATTGCATCAGAGCTTTAAGTCATTAAGTCAAATAGGAATACAAAAAAAAATGTATACAGTATATAGGTTGAATAGCCTGTCTTTGTGCAACAAGAAAGGCACAGATCAAAAGAAGGGAATAAAGAAACCACGGAATAGCCATAATCAAGTCAATTCTTAGGACGTAGGTAGGTGTACTGTGGCACCCAGACACTGCCTAGATCAGGGTGTCCCTCAAATTCTGCCCTGTACCGCAGTGGAAATGGCAAGAATGAGTTGAAATCTCATGCCGTTTCAAAGAAAGCATTTAGGTGTGGTTTTGTGGACCGATTAGACTAAATTGGCAGTCCATGAGTAATGTTGGCTCATGGAAATTGTTCCCATCTCAAACCACACAGAGAAAGAGAAACAAAGAGAGAGGGAGAAAGAGATATGTGAAGTCCTTTTGTCAGTTATTGTTACACTCCAAGAAAAATCATTATGTTATATATCAGACACTTCCATAAATATAGAATAGAACATTTCACTTATTAAAATTTCAGTGTTTGAGCTAGGGACTTCACATCGCATTTCTTGCGTTTACCTTTGCATCAATGAAATGACTGTCACAGTGCCTGAGCGCACGGCTCACCTGAAGGAAAAACGGCAGTTAACGGGGACTTACTATGCTGGATTTTCAGAGACTCGTATTCTTCCTGGATTTGGCTGGCGAGGGCATTGTGCTCACAAGACCGTAGGCCAATGATGAATTCCTCCAGCCAGTTATCCTTGCGTCTCAGACAGAGGAGGAGCAACTGCATGGCGTTGTAGTTGCCTGTGTGTTCCCGTTTGGCTTCAACAGTCTCCTTCAGGATGCAGATATGCACCAATGACATTGTGACCCTGTTCATGTACAGTACTGAGCGAAGATCTGTTCGAATGAATTAAACTCACTTGAATTGAATAGTTTTGCCAGTAAGCTTTGTTTTTTTAAAATTACCCCCATGATTGTACATGTCTTCAAATATATGTAGTATATTTTCATAACAGTTTTAAAACACGACATAAAGTTTCCATAATTTATGAAAAGAAAAACAGAAGCAATTAAAATGCCATAACAAACCTGGAGGCTGCAGAGGGCATATTTCCTCAAATTAAAAATTTCTGTGTGACAGCCTTCAACATGGAAATAGCTTCTGACCATTTGTGAAAGGTACAACAGAGATGTGACTACCCCAATTACTTTGTATTACTATCCTAAGAATACATGTGAATAACAGAAGCAAAATTTATGACAGCTACAATACAGTGTAAAATAGTGCTCGGTTGGTAAAGAACAGACCAAATAGTGTAAACTGGACAATAAATAAACTTAAGCACATAGTGGTGTGATTTGTTGGACATATTATGAAGGGCACGTTGGAAGAACATCCATAGCTAGTCTAGCAGCAGTCAATCTCAGTGGTAATGCTGGAACCGACCATGTGGCTTGTGCCTAGGACATTGGTGGTGATTTTCAGATTCACCTACCCGGTCTGACTGTGTCAGGCTAGGAAGATGTGGCATAATCTCTCGCACTTTGACTTTAGTCACAATCTTCGCCAAATTGCGTCTCAGGTAGCCAGTGAAAATTTTGTCCTCTGCGTCCTCCATTTCAAGCTGCACAAATGACACTGAATGTTAAACATTGGCAAAAAGTACAGAACGCAAATAAGAGTGCATAATCCACCTGGAAATGGTTTCTCCCCCAAACAGAAGAAAGATGGGAGATTGGTTTTTAGAATTCAGTTTCTCGGACGTCTCAAAAAATATGAGTGTTTCATCACCTGTAGGCTGAACAGAAGAAGAAAGAGAAATATAGATATATAGACATATACATAGATATACTGTACATACATAAACATATAAATAAACCTAAAAATTAATTTAATTAACACTGGTCCACAGGTTGTTTACTGACAAAAGATAAACAAATGCATGTCGGTTTATCTTTTACATCAATACTGAAGTTGCATGATGAGTTAGGCTACATCAATACTGTACACTATATATGAAGTTCTCAAATACTCTTATTTTGTTGTATATATTTTCTGTGCGTACACATACCATAAGAATAAAACTATACAATTACACACATACAGTTTCACCATTTTTTCTACAACACAAGAATTTAAACTTGTATTACAATCAATATATTTGTGGGGTCCCCATAGCAATTTGTGTTCCTAACACATGGAGTGGAAGGAAAGTAAACAAAATATTATTAATTATTATTAATAATTATTATTAATTCAAAATATGTCAAACAAAAAAATAAATAATTGAGCAACAGAGTGCATCAGTATCCGCCTGGTACACTGACACATAAACATATTAATTATATTCTACACAGTTTGTAATTTATCCACAAATGCACACTAAACAACAACACATCAGCATTTACAATAAAAAAAGCAGCAAGTACAGCCTTGTGGACAGAGACAAACAACAAGGGGACTCATCTGTCAGCAGGGCACAAAAGAGATGTCCACAATTTGGCCAATGCATTTTTGAGAGAAAACATTCCATTAGAAAAACTGAATAATACCAAATTAGGTGCATTTCTCAATAAGTATGTAATCAATAGCGGGGCAATCCCTCTGCAAAACAGCTTAAACAGATGTGTCACAGTCTGCTGATGTGTATCAAGTGAACATAAAGGAGCCGGTCAAGTCAGCCGGCAACATGTCTGTACGTCACAGACAAGTCAACATACCGTATGGCACAAGCAATTATGTTTCGCATGGTTTATTTGTTTGGCAAGGAAAATGAATGACAGTTAGCATTCCTTGCTAGCACAGGATACCTGCCTGCTCTAAATTACTGTTAAGTTGCGGATGGCATCAAGAAAGGCCCGCTGCACTTTGAGGTCAACAACGTGACTGCATTCATCTCAGATAATGCAAAATGTTTCATGGTGAAAACAGACAAGGAAACAGTCAAAGGCTTAAGGCCAAATTCAGTCCATTTTAGCAGCAATGCCTAGATTGTGACAATGGCAAGTTGCATTTGTCCAAGGAGTTCTTAAAAAGATTGTCCAAGCAGAAAGTTGCGCTACATAACACTTCTAAGGAATGCAATAATGGAACAAGGTTCAGACCCACCAATAAAGCCATGCAAAATGAGTTGGGGTAGTTGCCTTTAAGCTGTGTCGCACAATTCCTAATACTTCAATTTCTATTCCAGACTGGTGGAGCTGGAGATGGAAATCTCACCGATTACTGTGGCGCTGGCACAGTTCAGGGAGTTGTGTCACAAGGTTGTAGGGGTACAGCTCATGTTAATCGTAGAACATGGCAAAAGCTTTGTCGAAATGATCTGCTGGTTTGAGATAGGAGAAATCTGAATACATGAAACGTGATATAAAAACTGCATAGTAAACGCTGGCTCAGTCAAAACAATAAACAGCAAATGCGTCAAAAGCATTCTGAGAAGTCAGGATGTATTACAACAGCAATACATCCTGAAAAAAACCATATTTCTTGCAACCACCTAACAAATTTGACCCCAAGCAAGACAGAGGCAAGAAAATATTTCCAAATAATATTGCGCTGACAGCAAAATGATACTTTTCTGTTCCAACCAACTTCATCGATGCAGAAAGATGCCTCTCTTCATAAGCATGTTTAAGCACTGACAGATGACACTGTTAAAAAAATTGCCATTATTAAATTCACAAAACATTTAAATCACAAAGTTTAAACCATTATCATTTAATTTTAGGTAACCTATCTAAAAAAAATTTAAATTGAGGAAAACAAATTTCATTATTATGAATAGCCTTCTATTCTTACTTTTTGTGCTTTTGAATTAGCTACTTCCCACAGATTAAAAATGACTTTTAACACTAAAAATATGCTAGTCACATACTCATACTCGAGAACACAGCTTTGGGGAAAAACATTGTTCCCCTACACATCTCCAATTAATTTACTTAAAGTTGAAGGAAAAATAATGCATTTATCTAATGTAAAATGCACTGTACGAATAAAGCCAGGACCTGTTTGGCTTTGTGAACATTTGTCATTGATTTGCATCAAGGTATTTTCATTCAATTTAATGGCTTAATTTAAAACAAATGACTGTTTAAACCAGGGCTACTGAACTCCAGGTCCTGCGGGCTGCAGTGTCTGCAGGTCTTTGCTACAACCGTGCACTACACCACCTGATTTCACTAATGAGATTACGTCCTGAACCAAGGAGGTAAAATAATTAGTGAAATCAGGTGGTGTAGAGCATGGTTGGCGCAAATACCTGCAGAAGCTGCAGCCCGCAGCTCGCAGGAGGACCTGGACTTGAGTCATGCTGGTTTAAACCATACCCCTGGATACCAACCAGTCAACTGCCACTTCAAAGAAATATTTTAGAACCAAAAAGCCAGAAATCCCACAGTGCATTACTCCAAGGGGGCATCTGCCTTCATAAACATGAATAACAAATAAAGTAATTGTGAAATGGCAAATAAATGATAACTTTCTGTGCATTTTGAGTTTGTGTTTATGTCCATTGGAGGTTCCCTTTGTATTGAGTAAGGACAGATTTTTTTCCCTATCTAATATCAAATGAAATACTGAAATTGAATTTTACATTTATAATGTCAAACCCTACACTGGTTCATTGCTGTAGCAATGTAATCTTATAGTAGAGTCGTGACTTTTTTCCTACGCAAAGGATTTCTGACCATTTCCCCTTTATTTTTTCCAGTCTCGCACTCACCTGCAGAATACTTCTGTGTCCACACTTAATCTGTAACAGATTCACTTCTTCTGAAAGTTTTGCTGTTAACAAAATCACGTGCTTGTAATATATTTATTTCCTGTAAAATAAATTTAAAAACAAAATTCTATGATAAATTATGGAATCTAATGTTTTTTTTAGTCATCAGAATGAACAAAATAACAGTATTTGTAATTTAGTAGGTCTATATCAGTTATATAAACCACTATAAATAAATAGGCTTATCAATGGTATTATCATTATCGCACATCCCTCTTCTCTGACAGTCCAGTCCAACCCTTATCAGAGTAAATTTGCCCCCTCTGCACGGCCATTGGTGTGGGACCTGCAGGATACCTTTGTTCACAGTACCTTTGCTGGGTACTACCTTGAAGTAAACCAACAATATGAGCAAGTTACATTGAAGAGAGAGCATTTCTCTTTTTGGGTTATGGGGTATACTGCAAATACTCAGACCCACAGACTACAAACCTCCCTTGTAACCTTTTGCAATGGAGTCATGCACATGTGAGCATGATACGCCACAACTGCAAGAACATCCATGAAGCTAGTGTCTTTATATTTTACCCACAAATTCATGCGACCAGACTTTGACAAGGAAGAAAAAAGAACATTTTTACTGGGTCATTAAACCTTCAGTGCATAGGGAAAAGATTGGGTGACATTGCTCATATGAAGCAGGCACACAAATAAGTGGGAAAAGGCCATAACTTTATGTAAAATTGAGGACCTTATTGAAATTACTAAGAGAAACATGGCAGAACATTCTGCTGATTTTAAACAATTATAAATGATAAAAGGTTTACTAGAGTCCCAGCTAGCAACCTGGTTGATGTTGATGGAACACTTGCGTAGTGACAGAGGCCTTGTCAGTAACAGCCTAAATATTCATGAGTTTGAGATTTCGTAACAGAACATATAATTTACAAACCTCCACAGCAGAATGTGAAAGCTACTTTTCCACAGTTATATACTTCCATAATTATTGTCTTTACACATAATAATGTGCAGGGGAACAATGCTGCCCTTATCGTGACCACCTTCAATGATGTGTTTATCTCCTTAAGAGCATAAACACTGCTCTTAAAGCAGGTGGCTAACTCTCCAGAGACTTTGAACACAAGCCAGGATTCAATCAACTCAGTCACATCCAATTAAATGAGACCTTAGCTGGAACAGAACCAGCAAAGGCTGGTTCAGAAGACACTGCAGTTTCACTTCTGTGGGAACAGAGGCGCCCTTATTGCCCCCTTCCCAACAGCGCAGGAGTGTCGGTGTTTGAGTCTACGCCCCTTTTCTTCTCGAGATATTTTCTTCACTCACTGTCAAGGAGCCTCTCCCACATTGGACAGAAGGACAATAGAGGCACAGAGAGATTCTGTTTAGGCTAAAATGTCTCCCATTCTGAACCACTACAGCAGGTCTCATGCACCCATATAGTGCTCAGGTGATACAAGCAGCTGCGTAACGTGTCCTGAGCAGCGCCAAGGAGCAAAGTTTAGCGAGAGAACTCCTGTACTCAGTAGCTACTGTCAGCACGATCCTAGCGGCTGTTCTTCCACTGTCAAGCTCATCCTCGGGCATGTTCTTCGATATGAACGTGAACATGAAGGCAAAAATGATAATTCAACTCTTCGCATACTGATAGGAATATGTTGCTCAACAGAAGCACAAGTGTGCGTGGACATGCTGAAACAGGATCCCAGCTAGAAAACAATGCAAGTTAATGTGCTAACTGAACGTCCTCTACACCTGTAGGTCACTACAGCCTCTGCCAACCTGTCCTTCTGAGCTTGTTGTCGGAGTTTTGACTTTTTATTAATTTACACTGGCGTTTTAAAATCTCTCAACGATTAGACCTATTGCATTTACAAAATTACAAAACGGTTGACAATATTTAATGCAATAGCCTACATAAGACCATCTTCCTTTTTACATGTATGCTTAATGAATTAGACTATCCTCAAAACGAAACGACACGTGTGAAATGGGGATAGCCTAAAACCCAAAAACAATAGCGTCGTTTGTAATTGACTACATTACCTGTTACATTATGAGAAAAATAAAAAATAATAAATAAAGTATCAAACTGTAGTCTACCAATGCGAAATCGCTCAGGGATCTTTTTTTAAAGGTCATTATTGAGCATGCTATAGTGAAGTAGCACAAATTGAATTACCGACTTTAATTTCTTAGACATTAGCTGTGAAACGTAATAATATTCGAAACAAATGACAAAATTGTGATACGAGAAACTCTGCCAATAAAATATTAAATAAATAGAAAAACTTTGTGGATTCATTGTCAGTTCACCTCGTTTTGAAATTTCCAAACTTCCAATTCAATCTTCAAAAGTTTTAACGATATAAAATATGGTAGACGTTTCTCACCTTGTAAAACTAAGGACAAGCCAGGGAATCCGTGCCCTCTTCTCGTCCAGCCCTCTTTACTTTCGCTTCGTTTGCTTTTCTTATAAGCTCAGCCCTCCCGCAGCCCGCTACGTCCTGTTGGTCACGATGCGCCCGACTGTGTACAACAGGTACTGCAATAGGACTAGTCAGTGATATAGCGTCATAACTGCATAATTGAAAGGGCGTTTACTGTCAGCAAAGGGACAACTACGAACAAAACTTTCAAGGTCTCTTCCAATTCATTGATGTTATTGCCTGCGGCGGTTGTTGAAGACATGCAATTTAATCTCATCACGCAAATTTCTGGACGGTTGAAATGCCACTTGTATGTAGACTAGCTACACTTTTTGCTTTGAGCAATTTGTATTCCTAAATATTGTATTTAGATTATTTGCTTATTGGCTCGTACTACACAAAGACGAAAGGATTCACAACAACGTTTATGAATGACTGAAACCAGTCATTCATTGCTCATCACCATAGTCTTCTCCAATCTCCAGTATGATCATCATCGTTGGTAGACCACATAATAAAGCAGACAGAGAAGACATAACATAACTTAATGATGAGAACAGGCCATTCACCCCAAAAATTCTCGCCATTTTCCTGCCACTAAAGGGTACCTAGTTCTCACCATTTACCTACAAGCTATGGTGTCTAGCACCATATCAAGCCTGGTCTTGAAAACAGCCAGTTTCTTCCTCTACTACATGACCTGGTAAGCTATTCCACAAAGCGACTCCTCTCTGCGTGAATAAATACTTCCTGATGTCTGTGCGGAATTAACTTTTTGCTTATTAAATTTAATTCTGACATACTGTAACAGGAAGACATGAATTCAGGCATACTGTAACAGGAAGAGCTGCTTAATACTCAGAGGCAATACTACTCCACCTGGAATATGAAAAATAAACTTGAACAATTTCCCTAACCTTCCACCACCTAAAAACATTGTATGAAGTTAGGGAAGCATATTCTTGTGGATCTCTTAGATTGAACATGTACTTTTTCCTGATAGAAAAAAATAATTATTTTCAGTGGACCTGGGCCATTGGGTGTTGTAATAATGGTATGTGCTGCTTGTTGGATAGGCTATAGCCTATAGAAAATCAGTGGCAGGATCTATTGCTGAGGTCATACTTCCTCTCACTTTTGACCTTGTGGTGGGTACGGTACAGTGATGTCATCAAGCAGAGTACTAATATATTGCAGCTACAGTACAGACACTGCTGTTCTACAGTGTTGAATGTTGCAAATGTAGAGTGCATGCCCTCTCGTGTTGTAAAGGACTTTGACGGTTTGAAAGATAAGAGGCTATTTATTACGTAATGGAGCACAATCTGTTCAGAGCTGAGACGCACGTCTGTGTTTGTGGATAAACCCAAACACAGACTTTAGGGAGTTGATCCAACACAGATGAGCCATGGTCTCCCTCACTCTCTCTGGGAACTTGTGACACCTGTTACTGATAGATGGCATTGTGTATGTCAGTGCAGTGAATGTGTTCCACTCTGTGGAATATTTCACACTTACTGCCCCTGATAAGCTTCTGTTCAACCTCTGCTGGAAAGAGTAGAGATAAAGCTATGACTGAAGCATACGGGTGTGTAAGAGAGAAGGAGCAAGTGGAGATGAGATTGGAGATGAGAGAGAGGGAGAAGGTGCCGCCATGTTTGTTGATTTTTCTGGCTTCTGCTGTTGCCAGTAGAAATGCATTTCCTGTCAACAGTAGAATTCAGCTATAGTGCCTTGCAAAAATATTTGTGTGATATTTTATTTAAAAACACTTTTAAATGAATTATTTTAAGGTGACATTGATGTTATGTTATAAAAATATTTTTAAGAAAAAAGAAAACTGAAATATACTGTTTACATAGATGAAAAAAAGCCTTATCAAGGACACAATTGCATTTACCATTGCCCACTACCTGTGATCCATTAAAGTAACTGTCACATTTTACCAATAAAAAACCCCCACTCAGTTTAAGGATCATTGGTGAAGTTTATAGACTTACAGCCATTTAGCCAACCATGGCTTCCATACTATTCCCATGTAATTTACAGCTTCATCTAGTCCCACCCCCCAATTCCCATAGAGATCCATTCAAATGAAGAGAGGTTATAAGTAGCGCTTGTAAGAGTACCTGAAAATAAGATATCAAGGGTCTTTTGATATCCTTTTATACCCAGTCATGATAGCATCACCTGTTTACCTGTGGAAATTTTCAAACAGATGTTTTTTGAACTTCCCAGTCTTTTTTTTTGCCCCTGCCCCAACCTTTTTGGAACATGTTGCAGGCATCAACATTATTTGGAATTAGCATATATTTACAAAAATTGCCCCCCCTAGAAACGGCCCTGGTTCCAAGTGTACTGACAACAAAAATATTACCATTTGATGAGTGTAATGGATGCCTGTCTGTAGGATGCCCTCTCCTGATATGGGGAACTGTCTGTCTCAGGATCCTATACACTTTCTCTCTCCTGAAATGAATGTTCTCTCCAGGCAAACTGCCTGCTGCTGTTGATTGGAAAGGACTAGGGATATTTCCAATAGTAGGTTCTAACAGTGTTAATGCAAATAGCCTGTGGGAGTGGAGGTAGTAATGCTGATAATATTTGGAGAACAGGGTTGCCTGTCGTATGTGATGTCGGGCAACTCAGTCTTTGCTGATTAACATTCAAATGATGTCAAGTTAAGTCACAATGTGTTAGTGTTTCATCTCTGGAGAGAGGGGGGTTAATTCAGCTGGATGTTTCACATAATCATTCAAAGAAATGTTAAGTTCAGTGTAGACCCAGTTGTCTGATCCAACCATAAAAAATAATAACGGTTAAGTATTGAACTGTACAGAATGCATAAACTTGCCAACAATTATTTGTGTTTTAAACGTTTCTGTGAAATAACCCCAATTCTGTCATTGTGCTTATGGGAATTAAGTCCTGCACCAACCTCAGTGACATTTAATAGAAGAAATAAACTGAACCTAACTGCATATCTTTATAGACTACTGTATTTGCTTTAAGTAGGCTATATCGTTTTGTTGAAGGTACATATTTTGTATAATTTACAAATATACGTCGGTTAGATTTAAGTTGTACCTAACTTGCATGGGCAGACATTTCCAGTGATCTCCCAGCCCCGCCTTAAACCACAGTGAATAGAATTACCCTGTCCGATAAACCTTGTAATGCAGTTAAGAGATTAAAACGGGAAAGCTGCTGGACCTTGCACATCACACGGATACTTGTTAGAGCAATTCCAACAAGATGCTCCCGGGAAACAAACTTGTCTTGGGAAATCTTGTGCTCCTTCTCTTCCTTGGGTCTCTAGGTAAGTTGGCTAACTAATTAACTTTTAATGGAGTATAGGCTACGTTAATATGAAAATGTTGCACAATGCATTGAAATAGATTTTTCAATGTTAATGTGAAAAATTCTGTTCTATCAATGTTCTTTATACCCTACCGGCAGGTCTACACATTATATATATATATATATATATGTATTTGACCCTAGTAGCCTAAATTAATTAGGCTGCATCCAATAAAGAAATTGTAGGATTATGAATTCATTTGGTTATTGAAATTTCTGTCCTGGCTGGATTTAAATACCCATAAACACCGAGCATCAATTGACTGATTCTATAATTAGGGGTACATTTCATGTCAACGAAAGGTCCAGAAATCATTGTACGTTTTTCCTAGATCAAATAGTTGTTCCCATAATGCACCTCTCCAATGAGCTAAATTCACTAATTGCCGAGTGTATGGTCTGAAGATCCTTTTAATAGCCTATTCAAATTAAAAGAAAATATGATTGTAATGAAATAAGATTTGTGTTATGGACAAAAGTTGTGTTGTTGAAGACATCAATGAAGCACTACACATTTAAGAAAGCATTTGTTAAAAGTTATGAAACATTAAAAAACTCTCATGGAATCAATGTGTATGTAAATTCCAAGGTAGAAGAAATTTAAATGATCATTTTAACTGATTATTTTATCTCCATATTTCTAAGGGGAAAGCTTAAGAAACATTTACTCCCTTTGGCATTACATTTCTGCACTCTTCTTTTCTTTCATCTTTCCTTATCAGTCCTTCCTTCCTCCAATATCGATGTTTCACAATTCATTGACTTTAACAAAGTAAAAATAAAAAACAAACAAACATGATATCATAAACTGCAATTCATAGGCTGTTCTAAGAATATTAATTTATACCTCTCTTTTTGGAAGGACTACTAGGAAAGGAATTCTAATTAACAAAACTATCCTTTGGAACTCATTTTAAATTAGTCTAATTGTACATCATCATGTAAACACCATCCCGTCTTGGCCAGAAGAAGCGGTTTACTCCAACAAGGTGCATACATTTTACTTCAACATGAGTCTCTGAATAATCCCCAGATAAATGTAATCGTTGCGTTTCAGACAGCACCACTGGCTGATGATGTCTGAGTTTTGCCAAGCTATTTCTGAGTTTTGTATGCCTGTATGGGGGCTGTTGATTAAACGTCAAAGCTGAAGGTTTGAGTGTTGTCACATTGGCGCTCTAGTGTCTGTCTTGTTGAGGAAAGGCAGCTCACATCACGGTAATTGATCCATCCGGTACTTACTGTTACCACTTGGTGAATGTGCATTGGTTTAAGGCACCATCGGGAAACAGCTGGCATCTTCTGTATAGCTTCATCCACATCATCCTCAGGCCACAGTTTCTGGACAGTTTTCTTGCAACATATTAAGATTTAATTCACATAAAATATCTGACCATTTCCTAAATTAATTACAAACTTTTTATATGTTTATACCACAATACACAATATACAAGCTTTATCATTTTGTTTGTGAGCATGCTCATATGTAAGCTACAAATAATAATAATAATGCATGGCATTTATATAGCGCCTTTCTAGATACTCAAAGCGCTTTACAATGATGAGGGGGAAACTCGCCTCTACCACCACCAACAAAGACTCAATTACAGCTTTATTTCATTCAAACAGCTCCAAAAAGAAGAAGAAAAGAAACATCATATTCACTTTGCAAGACTATATTCATGATGTTTAGATAAGCCATGAATTTCAAATGTGGAATTTTACTTACATGCAACCCAGGGGAGAAAACATATTTTGTTTAATTATTATTATTATTTTAGAATACAGCAATAGCGTAACAATAATTTTTATCAGTATTATTTACTTTGTGCTTTTTAATCTTTGATCAGCTGATAATGTTTATATTATTAGCATCAGATAAAGCATCATTTAGCATTAGTTTTAAATTCAGCTATACTGTCAGTGCCCAGGTTTATCAGAAATGGTGCGGCTGGTTCTCTTGGAATCCTTGTTGGGCGGGACAGAACACAACCCAATTATCTCTATACCGTAAGGATGTATGAGTCCACAAGTAGCCAATTGTATCAGTGCAGTTGCTAACTCATTTATACAATGTATATCAGTGGTGGACTCTGACTCCTGCCTCAATCCACACCACTCTTTGTTATGAATGGACTTAAAAGGCTCTTTGAAATCAGAACAATATGAAAATAGGGTTTCCCTTAGTTCAGTAGACATAATTTTCTCCCTTTACCCCCATCTTATACTCACCCTCTCTCTATTTCTGCATCCCTTTCTCTCTGGCAGTCTCCACTCCACTGAAAATCCGTAAGAGAATAGTACAAGGTAGAACGTGCCGGCAGAATGAAGCTCGGTACCACGTGGGCCTTTGCAAAGCACAATGTAATCACAAACGTCATGTGTTCTGTGGCGGTTCCCTCATCAGCCCAAAGTGGGTTGTGTCTGCAGCTCACTGCGATGACCCACAAATAAGGTGAGTTTGTGAAACAAATCCTTTTCCTTGTATTTCTGCTCACGAACAGACTTCATCTTTGAGGAACAAATCCTTTTCCTTGTATTTCTGCTCATGAACACACTTCATATTTGAGGAACCATAAAAATGGTTTCCCATCACTTCTAAGTGGACTGGCAAATTAAATTGAAACGTTTAAATGCTTAAAATTTCTTCTAAATGTCTCTGGAAAAGCGTGTAATGTCTTTATGAAACCAAAACTATGCTTATATTTGAGTATGGCCAACGTTTTTGTTAGTAATTAATAATACTTTCATATTAGCATAATTCGTAGCCTTATATTGTTTCTAAACACTTTACACATTGTTTTCTAAAATAAATGGTATAATGAGCATATGTATCTTTATCTCCCAAACTTATGCAACATGTAGGCTACTAATGTCCTCCGTTTATTTAAATTTGTAATCCTAATTCTTTGTCCAAAGGGACTATTATTGAAAAAATAATTTTAATCTGATCTGGAAAATGAATTTGAAAATCAAATTAAAATCTTTAACTTAATTTAGAGGATTCAACACTTGGCGGCATGCATTCCACAAGGTGCTGGAAACATTCCTTAGGGATTTTAGTTCATGCTGACTTGGCAGTTCCTGTAGATTTTTCAATGTACAGATAGATTTTAAGTTCTGCTGCTTAAGTTCTTATACTGCTTGCCAGTAATTTACTGAAATTGTGTGTGTGTGTGTGTGTGTGTGTGTGTGTGTGTGTGTGTGTGTCAGTGATTTGAAAGTGGTCATTGGCACACAGGACCTGTCGAACACAGCATCCTGGAAAGTCATCAAGGTCAAGACCATCAAGCATGAAAAATATGAGAGGCAAACTCTTGACAGTGACATAATGTTGGTGGAGCTGGAAGAATCCATCACCCCCAGTGACACCATTGAGATTATTGGCCTGCCAACAGGATGCAATGTCAATAACGAGCCTCCAGTGGAACTGCAATGTCTCCTGGCTGGCTGGGGGGTGTATGCGTGGACCGTCCCAAAAGGTCTGGGGGCAATAACTGTGTCACAAACACGCTACAACAGAATAAACAAAACTATTTTGTGAGGAATTTTAAAGATGAAATTTTTGGGATTTATATGTGTCCTTACAAAACCCTCCCAGTATTACAAAGATCTCACAATTTCATTTCATTTCAAGTGTACAGAGCCAATTTATATTGATTGGCATAAGCATGAGATATGTAATTTAAATTTAAATTTAATTTGAACTATAATTGTTGTCTATAATAAAACATAATAGCTAGCCACTGTAATGATGGCAAAATGGTCTTAAATGGTTTGTCCTCTATTGCAGTGACATTGAAAAGCACATTGCTATTCTTCTAAATTCTTGTAGGCCACATCTCCACTCCACTCTTCCCTGACCAACTAGACTGTCTGGACACCCACAGAGCTGACTGCCCTAAGGACACCATCCTCCCTGTCACCATCAACAAATTATGTGCTGGGGGTGAAGGAGACTCCTTCAATTGTGTAATATAGCCAGCACCCACACTATGCCCAAAAACACTGGCATTACACCCATTGTTTTCTCGCATGGTACTTCAGTCCTCCGCCAACTAGATATAGTGATAGCCTTTGTCAAGTCACTTCTCAAACAATTATCCCATTTGTATGTATGTCTCCTGGAGACAGCTAATTTCCTAGATTATGTCTGGGTTATTTTCTCTTGGAGATGGAGCAGCGAGAAACACTGCAAGCTTTGTTGCTTCTGAATGCAGCAATTTTCGATAAAAGCAGAACCAGAGATCGTAAAGTAAGTTTGCTCTCTGTATGGGCTTTGGCAGAACCAGAGCGAACTATGCTTCCGGTTTGCCTACCTGGAAATGTGAGATAGGCCTATGGGGAGAATTGTTGATTGTTGGACTGGAGCATTTTTGATGACAAATCGGCAGGAGGAGGAGGAGGAGGAGAGGAAGAAGAAGAAGAAGAAGAAGAAGACAAAAAAAAACAAATTTGGGACTTTATTGTGTAGACATGTGAAGTTGTAATTGAATTTTGTATGTTTACATGAGGTCAGAAGGTACAGAAGTTAATATTCTTAAGGGCGGAGTGTCTGTCGTCATTGTGGATATTTCTGTAGGAAACCCTGGAATGTGCCAAATTCGGTGCTGAAGAGGTATGGGGCATGACCCACCAAGCTGTAACTTGGCAGATGCCATCCCAATCCTTGGACTATTTCAGCAGTGCCGTCATTTTTGTTTTATTGACGTACTTGCCCCTCCCTGACATACACTTTGGTAAATTAGCTGAATTTAGCCAGCTGAATCATGTAATATGTTTACACTTGAACACAACATCTGCTGCTTATTATTTAAATGCATTTCCATACATTTCAAACTTTTTCTCTTGCTCTCTGTCTGCATCTCTCTCTCTCTCTCTCTCCTTCTTTCGTAGGGTGACTTTGGTGGGGGTCTGCAATGTGTCCATGATGGGAGGAAGGAACTTTACGGAGTTGCCTCTAGCTTCCGAGCCCCACCTACATCCCAGCCAGCCAAATTCACCAAAGTCTGCCAGTTTGTTGACTGGATAAAAGAACACGTTCCAGAACTGAAGTTACCAGGGGAGTAGTGAGAGATCCCGTTTGAAGCCCAGTTCTCTTTGCACTCTCATCCCTTTCAATTTAGCACAGTGGGGACTGTGGTTTCGACGGTGCAACCTGCGCTCACAGCTGATTGTGAATGTGCATATTTCCTTTTTCCAAATCCTTGTAATTTTAGAATAATGGTTATACATTTCACCTGCTTCTTTACATAATACAGCCTTTCAGGAACTGGTTCAGAAATTGTACTGCACTCGTACAAATACCTCTGATGCAATTCATACCAACAACCCCAGAAAGTGTTTCTTTCAAGAGCTGTAGAAGGTATCTTTGAGTGTTTTCTTTCAGAGGTGTGCAATATCCATCCTATTCCATCATTCTAAAATCTTTTTAAAAACATAAAGTGGTCAAAGACAAAGAAAATGAGTCAGACCTGTGTCACAGTGTCGGCTGGTATCTGCCAGAGGGCGCCAGCCAACCAGTCCCGAGACTCCTCATTACGTACATGTTTTGTCCTAATTGTCATCATTCAATTATTATTTCTGGTTCATTCTGCATGTGTATCTTAATTAGTTTAGTTGTCTCACCTGTTAGTGTACGTATTTAAGTTCATGTCTCTCTGTCTTTCGTTCTTTGTGTTTGGTTTCACGTGTGGTTCAAGTCTAGGCTCTTGCTCAGTGGTTCTTCTAGTTTAGAATGAGCAATGATCTTTACTGACATGACCAGGAAAAACAACAAACAGAGAATAAACAAGAGAACATGAACTAGCTAGTTCATGTTCTCTTGTTTATTCTCTGTTTGTTGTTTTTTATTTTTCCCGGTCGTGTCAGTAAAGATCATTGCTCATTCTTTCACTACTCCTTGCCTCCTGTTTCTCTGCACTTGGGTCCAATCTCCAAAACTCCATTGTTACAATCTGCATTCTATTAAAAATTAGTTTAAGAACAAAATTATAAAAGCATGTAACATTATTTATTCAATAAACTCAATGAAACCAAATTTTCTAATGACAATCTTTTCTGCACATTTCTCCTGTGGGCTGCATCCAGGTTGTTCCCTTCAAATCAGCCTAATTTCTTGATGCCTTGTTTAGGCTTGTCTCTTTCTAGTGGTTTCCATCACATACCATCACAAACCATTAGATACCAGTAGGATAAA
Organism: Synaphobranchus kaupii; assembly: GCA_029718625.1. NCBI lineage: Eukaryota > Metazoa > Chordata > Actinopteri > Anguilliformes > Synaphobranchidae > Synaphobranchus > Synaphobranchus kaupii. The sequence continues at coordinate 120,755,009 of CM056376.1, forward strand.
ATTGGATCACCATCAATGACAATTCTATTTCCATTAAAACACAATACACGCCATTAGATCACCAGTCAAGACCACTAAGCACCATTAAAAAACATTAGAAATCCTATAATGGTTTATAATGTTTTTTTCAGCACAAGGTATTTTGCTTTTGTTTCTTCCTTTTCAATACTGAACATTCGGAAGTGAGTGACCCCACTACTACCCCTTACTGAGTCGTTCGTCCACCTAACATCAAACGTAATTGCCCAGTTCATACAAATGCAAACAAATATTGAATCAGTGAAAACGTTCCTGAAGGTGTATGACTTCCTGGTTGAGCCTTGAAGTGACCACATCTGAATTTAGTAGAGGCAGTAATCTACTAAATGTGTTGAGATACCTGGGGGCATTCCACAAACACACTCTTACTTCATTCCATGTTCCAGATTTGGGAGGGTTCCCATATTTGCCATATTTCCTTGTATGTTCCGTGTGCTTGTGGGGTTTGACTGCAGCTCTTCATACAAGTGAAATCTGCTGGTCATTGGAAAAGGGGAAACTGAACACAGTTAATGTTTTCCACACACATATGGCCTGCCATAAAAGCATGACTAATCACTGGACAATATTCTAACCTGTAGGAAAAAATGAGATCAATGTCTTGTGAATTATACATTAAACTCACATACATAAGAGAGTTAAGAGGAGGTTTTTTCTCACTTTCAGACTGGAGACATTTATTTTCATATTTAAATACAACTGATAACGACCAAAAAGCTGTCGCATTGTTCATGCCCTGGAATTGCTTTATAAAGGTACAACTTTATAGGTAAGCATTGATTCAATTGGTATTACCTGGCAACAAGAATAAATATATGGACCAGATGTGTACATGATTGTATTTGCTCTTAAAGGTGGAACAGAGCCTGGGAGTTATTGTGAGAGGGGCATTGACAAGGTGTATGGGGATTCGGTTTGAACACTGTAATACAGGGTTGTCATTTCATCATAGGTTTCATTTTGGCTCAAGTTTTCATCTGCCCAAAGAAAGTAATTCAGTTTTTTCCCCATTTCTCGTATATTCACTCAAGGTTATTCTTTGTCCTGGACCTTCAGCAGCCACATCTGTATCAGAGCAGAGAGTAACTGCTTTGTGTACTTTGTGCCCATGCCATAGAACCAAGTGTCTAGAAGATGCTTCAGCATGCATTATGCGGTTTATAAAGCAACCATTAGGGTCACACTTCCTCAAGTCATGAAAGAAGAGATATTTTGAGGGGAACATCAACCGTCCTCCAGTCCTGATACTTATCTGATATCTTGATTGCACACCAAAGACAATGTGAACAATTGCTGTACATTGTACAAAAATTGATTTTTGAGTACAATTTGTTAATAAACGTCAAAGGCATTTGTTTCCCTGGACATTTTGTTAACTGAAACATATTTCCTTTTCTTTATCTGCCACAGATTTGGATTATTTTCCTGAGAAGGCAAGACAGAGTGTTCCCCACAGACAGATGTGGAACATCAAGGGGAATTTAAAACATTTACAGTAAAATGTATTCCATAATTTGGTCTGGTCTTCTGGTCCTCTGGTCTTCAGTTTCATTCTCAGTACCTACTCAAAATTATGTGGCTATATAATTTTCCAAATCAAATCTTTCCTCAAAATCTATTTACCTGCTGAAAATGCACTATGAAAATGCACTGAAAATGCCATGCACTAAGAGGGAACACATCCACATTGGTCTCAGTGTTTCACTTCCTATAATCTGTTAGCAGGAAAGATGAAGTTTTAACAAGTGATGTTATAGGTTCAGGGCTGCTTATCAAAGGAGGTCTGTTATTTGTGTCCGTCTAGGTTTGCACACTTATTCCAACAACGCTTTTGCGCATGTTCTTTACAAAACAGAAGTTGCCAGTGTGGGCATGTGGGCTATTGTACAACACAAGATTTTTGGTGTAAATATTAATCAGGGAAAGATAATGTGCGTGTGTATTCTAAAATTTGTTGTTAAAACCCTCAGATGACATAAGTCACTTAAAAAAGTATTTCGCAAATGGCAAATGACAGTGATATTAGCTTTGTGAACCAGTTCACCAATTGCTAGACTACACAAATCCTGAATTGCCATCCATGTACAAGGAGAAAATTGTCTAATTGTGGGAAATTGTGTTGCATGGAACGTGTAAGTCACCATAGCAATGAGAAAGCACTTTTATCAAAAATTGGTACAACGAAAGATAACAAATTCTCACAAACCACCGTTTTGTGAGAATTGTTACAAATAACAATAATAATAATAATAATAATATATATTTTTTTCTCATACATGGCTTCGGCTCAGACCATCTGTCTGGAAAGTCCCAGAACCTGCCCAGCAGGTATATTATCACATGCCACCAACACTAAACAGATATGACACCCAAGCCCCATATACCATCAGACAGAAGTTTATAGCCACCATATGAAATGGTAGTATGCAAATTGGGTAGTATTTCACTTCAAAAGGCTATACAACTAAGGTGGGTCAAGGTCAGAACTTAATGTGTCAAGGTCAGAACTGCTCACCCTGAGACTAGGCTTAACCCAGGAGACTACAGTGTGATGTCTTGTTACATTTATATTTCAGCTGCCTTCAGAATTCTTCGTAATTTTGCACGATAAATAGCAATACATGTTGTCTTTAAAATGTTGCTGTCAATGTGTAAATATTAGCAGTTGACCAATAGGTGGCAGCCTTCCCCTACAGTTTTTAAAATGTTACGTTTGAAAAGTCGTTGTTGTCAATGTGATACAGGAGGGTGAAGTTTACTTGAACTGCAGCAACCACAGGACACATACATATAAACAGAAAAATATATAATTTGGACAGACTGTATATGACTGACTGGAAACTGGATAACTAAATATAAATATGAGTAAATACAGGTATACAACTGCATACACAGTGTTAATGCTTTTGTATCCTAATCCTTGCTTGAGTTTCATGTTGTGGCATTAGCAGCTGCCGGGATTTATTTATTAATTGTCTTGTGCACAAAACCAATAGAATATAAGACTCAGCTCAGAGACAGTCTGAAGAGGTGTCTAAGGACAATACTTGTCACAAGTATTAAAAGAGCAGCAGGTATCTTTCCAAGTGAAACAGCATTCTGACATTTTAACTTATTTCCTGTCTCTATTCTTCTTTGTTCTGTAAATGTCACAGCCTGCCGCTTCTGAATAGGGGCAACATAGGGCCCTGTGAGTCCACCAGACATGGCTGTGGGCAGAAATAGATTTTAGAAAATGTAGAATGTAGTATTATGATATAAATTGAAGCTCCCTCGTGGATGTGATTTGGTAACAAATAGGTTTATTGACTGCTGTGTTGGTCAATTACCTGAACAATGACGATGAACGATGCCTCTTGAGATAGTCTGTGACTGTTTCATGTGAGAGATGTTGGTATATACCAGCTGCTAACCACACAGATATGCATTTATGACTGTACACCTCATTAAAATGCAAGGGGGTGGGGGGGTCCATAAACAACAGGTAAAACAGGCGGAGGTTTGCTGTTATGGGCAGTTAATGCACAACCCCTGCTGAAAAACAAAGTTCCATCACTCTAGTTTACAGTGAACACCTGAGAGTCAAGTATTTGAATAAGGTTAAACTTTACATTCTCTGTTTTGCAAACCTCCGGTCTGCATGTGTACAAAATATGAAAGTGATATGTATTACTGCTCAAATCGTATGAGGCTATTTGAAACGGTGTACCTTGGTGTCCAAAAATCCACCCAAAATGGATAATTGTGCATCACAGTAATTCAGCAGATAATCAAAATAGAAATCAAAACAGATAAACTCTTTTGACTCGTTGGAACTATATTTGCATCTATATCATTACATAATTTCCAACTTTTGCAAAAGATTAGGGGAATGGTTATAGACGTCCAACAATCTACCCAAACCTTTCCAAACCCATGAAAACATATGCAAAGTATCCAAGCTATCCAAAGCTATCCAAACATGAACACAGCTCTAGTGTCCATTTGAACCACATTATTATGTCCTATGAGGAGGCAATTAATGAGAGGAATGACCCTTAGATAATCAATTTATTTGACTCAGTTTTAGTTTCCAGTGCCAAAAATGTCCAGCACAGCCCGTTCTCGTCATAAAAGGTAATTTACTACCAACCAGTCAGACTAACATTGTATGAGAACATGCACACAATTTACAGCTCCATATGAATTACTACAATTATTACTATTACAACTACTATAATTATCTCCTATATAAACATATGCCTGCCCATGGATTAGTGTACGGGACAACTACCTGCTGTGTCATCCATGTATGTCCCTATATTAGCTATGCTGTTTCACCCAACATAATGAATGACTAGGCCATACATGAAAGCTTATACTATAGTGTAATATAAATTCCCAGTAAAGTTACAGTCCAGCTATAATAGATTGACAGCTCACCACCATTGTCATTAGATCAGTGGATGCAGCTCTACTAGTTGTTCCTAGATCAAAACTTGTGACTAAAGGTGACCCGGGCATTTGCTGTTCGAGCCCCAAGACTGTGGAACTCTCTACCGATTGAAATTAGACAGGCCACTTCTCTAGTATCTTTCAAGTCTCTTCTTAAAACTTTCTTTTATAGGAAAGCGTTTATTAACATTTAATACGTGGCTGGCTTTATCTCTTTTATATCTCGGACATATATATTTTAACTTATTTTATACTGTTTGAACCACTGTTGTTTTACTGTGTTATTGTGGGTTTTGATTGTAATTGCTGTTTTATTTTTTGTAAAGCACTTTGTAACCTTGTTAAGAAATGTGCTATATAAATAAAGTTATTATTATGGTATACAAATCCAAGTCGCAGGGACTTTTTTCCACAGACTCCCCATACTTTATCATTGAGCCTTATGCATTTCCGCACTTCAATATTGTCTTTGCTACATTGACAAACGAAGTCAGTAAAGGTATAGGAATTTTGGTCGCTGCATTTCTGGTTCGTACGCATAGGAAACGCAGCAAGTCCGGTTAGAAGATTTAGGATTAGATTGTTTTTTTCTTTTCACCTGTAACAGGTCTTTTCTATTCTTTTCCCTCACTCGTTTAATCGAGTTTTGTTTTGTTTCACCACCTCCTGTTACACCTAACATTTTAGTGTGTGAGGTTCTTTTGTTAGTTATTCTCGCTGTTTGTCGAGATCGCCTCAGTTTTTGTAGGTTGCCTTGTGCTAGGGAAGTTTTGTTCCCGATCCTGTGTTTCTTAGTCCTGGTGCGGCTGCTTCCGCGTTTTGTGGCGTATCTCTTTAGATACGCTTTTAGAAATACTTATCGGTCACGTTTGGTTCTCCGAACCTTACACTCCCCCCTTACAATAACACACACACACACACACACACACACACACACACACACACACACACACACACACACACACACACACACACACACACACACACACACACACACACACACGCGCGCGCGCGCACACACACACCTTGTACACAAGGCAACACTTAGCTATTGAATCCATGCTGTCTGCTTCAGATGAAGAGTCATCAATGTAAATCTCCTCATCTGAATCACAAGGACGACTACAGCATCAGCAGTTTCAAGCACTGAAAATCTTTTTGTCACTTCGTCATTGTACAAACAAAACCATTTCTTCGCTAAGCGATGCATATGCGCTCTCTTGCGCAAAACCACGGAGATGCAGATGCTTAACGGCGCGTGTTGTTCTGGAATACGCTCGTGACACACACAGCTCTGAGAATCGCTCACAACTGTCTAATGACCTACAGTTGAAGTTGGAAGTTTATATACACTTAGGTTGAAGTCATTAAAACTAATTTTTAACCACTCCACAGATTTCATGTTAGCAAACTATAGTGTCGGCAAGTTAGGACATCTACTTTGTGCATGACACAAGTAATTTTTCCAACAATTGTTTACAGACAGATTATTTCACTTTTAATTCATTATATCACTGATTTACTAAGACCTTTAGGGTGTGCAAAACCTTTTAGCACACGCAAGACCAATAACATGACCAATGATTAGTCATGGTATTTGTTTTGCACCAATCATTGGTGGTATTATTAATTTTGTGTGTGCTAAAAGATTCTGCACACGCTAGAGGTCTTAGTAAATCAGGCCCCATGGTCTTTTACTGGGCCAAACTCATGTAATGAGGTCAGCAGTGCACTGAGACCTGGCTACAAAATGGTCTATTGTAATAAATAATTATCATTTTATAAATTAATTAATTTGGCGCCTAACGTCACAAATGCATCTCAATCAGTTACTTGATCATTTATGCCTGTTTTGGGCATTTAATTTTACAATGTTATCTATTGCATCGTTGGGTTTTGTACTTTAACATTTGTGAACTTATTGAACAGCTGCTCACACTGGAGCTTGTGACTCATCAAACACAGCCTCCACCTGGTGCCTCATTATAATTCAGTCAGGCAGTAGCTGTGTTCCTGTTGACCTACGTTAGTTGTAAATACACCAGCTGAAACTGTTTCCACTAACCTGCCAGTTATACCTGAGGCATTTCCACTCAACATGCATTAGCTGTAGGTCAGCTAAACCTCAGGCAGTGTGGAGGCATTAATGACTGCCCTGTTGTTGTCGGTCAGCTATAGCCGAGGTGTTTTTGCTGACCCACCTTAGCTGTAAATTACTATGCCTGAAGGATGGGGGAGGGAATAATTTTGGGAGCATGAGGGTGGCAGACAGGGAGGGTGTGGGGGAATGGGAGGAGGGAGAGGAGAGAGTGGGCTAGAAAGAGAGTGAGAGAAAGGAGTAAGAAGAGAAACATCTACCGCACTGAAATATTAAAGTGCATTATAGCACCATTCACTCTGTGTCTGTCACAGATGTAAATGATTATCTCTTAGTGTTTGTAGAAGAAACTGATAAGGCCATACACACATCACTGACCACATGCAGTTACGGTCACATCCCTCCCAAACCCTCATATTATACACTCTCTGCCAGACCTACATTCTCCTGACCTTGGATTAACAGAACAATTAATTTAATAAAGGGATCTTATTTATACAACTTCCACCAGCTTAACTTTATTACTGCTGTCTGTGAAGAGTTTCCCTAATTACAGTTAAGCTTCAGTCTTATGACAGTCATTCATTCTAGGAACAGCATTGTTTTAAGTGTACGGGCCCTACATTACAACTCAGCACTTATTATCCATATTTTGGCATACATAATTCCTTCAGTGTGTTTTAAGGTACACCGTCTTATAAATTGTGTAAAAAAAAATGTGTATACCCTGTAATATCTGCATTGCATATTCAAGTATGTTATTGCTATGTCCTTGGTATTTCTGTAGAAATAATCAAGAATGTGACTAACTGGGCTGTCAAGTTGAATTTCAGCAGTTATCCTCCAGGTTTCCCTGCAGGCACAAGTTCAGTAATTATTGGCAATCAGCCCAGTAACATGACTAATTATACAATTAGGGACTAATGATTAGGTGTTCTTCAGAGCAAAACAAAGAGGACTTTTTTTATGGATAACATGAAGGGAGTAAAATATAGCTACACAAAAAAAACATCAAGACTGATCACAGAATAACAAGACATTGTTTGACAATGGAATTGCACAAATTGCTATTTATTCTTTGACCATAGGACAATGATGACCACAGCACAGACAATTTTCTAAAAGGTATTTAAAATTTCTCCAAAATAACAGAAAAATGCACCAAATATTACAACCCTGATCAACTGAAATACTATCTTCTGAGCAGTTTTTCAGATGTCAACATTGATCCATGAGAGAAGGGACAGTCAACCACCTAAAATTAACCATTTAACTATTCCATTGAACTAAGTTTAAAGTATTACTCTTTTTATTTGTTTAAATGTGCGACATTCACAACTGCCCCTGTTTTTATTTAACTTGCTATACATGCCCCTGCGGTGAACAGCTTGTTTTGTTTTTATGACTTATAATCAACAAAATAGATATTTCCTCCTTCCTCAAAAACATTTTTTTGTGTTCTTGGTGGACATTTGAATTGATCAGTGCATTGTTTAATACACTACACTGAATCCAACACAGAAAAACTGCTCTGTCATTCTTCTCATGTGCATGATTGAATGGTGATTTAACAATTAATTAAGATGGTTGTGCAATTGCTTGTATGACTGAAAGACTTGTGTCATGAAATCCCTTTGTGGTGGAGGATTGAAATACATCCAATTATTTTGTCCAAATTATTAGATTATAGAATAATTATTTATCTTCATCATATTTTCCATATTTGGAGGGTTTCTGGGTTTTACTCAGCACAGTTAGCCAGCTGACTCAGTTTGTCAGCTATGAGGAACAGGGCCCTGGTTGATCTTTCTACACATGACCTGGTTTTGCTGTCACCTGCTGAAAAGAGTTCCAGCAGAGATTGTTGTGCTATCAAAAATGTCAAAAGAATTAACATCTCCATCAGAATTTGGGCCTAAAATCTGTAATGTGTAATGCATCCCATAGTGCTAAAAATATAAAAATATTCAGTCCACTCAGCCTCACCACATTAAATGGGAGGAAAATCCAACATAAATTATGCATCTGTAAAAACTACTACTACTACAGAAATCCCACTAACAATGCATGCATGGTTGATTTAACATGTATCCTATTCTTATTTAAAGTGATACTGCAGTCAAAAACCGACTTTTCCCATTGAAAACCAATGTTTTGGGTTAGATTATGATCATACACAACTGTCTATGTCCGAAAATCTCATGTTTAGTCAAAATAGTTTTATCTGAGTTTTTGTGTAGACATACCAATACGCTGGTTTCCGGGGATTTGTGACGTCACAAGATCCTTAACATAAAAATGGGTGGAGTTGAGGTGATCCTAGGGGTGGTCTCGGCTGGGCACGTGGTATAAAAGCAGAGACCAACTTTTTTTTTTCCTCCCTCTTTGAGACTGAGACCCTTGTATTGCTAACTAGCTAGTTCAAGTTCAAATGCGAATTGCTTTCTATTACTGCTAACGTTAATATTACGACTTATATCGAGCTACTAAGGCTACGTTCACACTGCAGGCCTTAGTGCTCAATTAAGATTTATTGCTCAGATCAGATTTTTTTTGTTTGGCTGTTCACATACATTTTTTAATGTGGCCCATATCTGATTCCAGTGTGAACCGATTGCTCTGCTCAAATGACCCGTGCAAATTAACAAAACACATAGCGCCTGTTACACAGCCTGCAGAAATAAACAACAACAAAAAGGAAGTCATCAAAGTCACAGCTTCTGCGTTTTAAAGTTGATGTGCAGTGGAGCTAATGATAAGGGTGAGGAGACGGAGGGGAAAAGCCTAGCTTTTTGTGCTGCCATGGCTGCTACTTCTGTGCAGAGGGACTCGTGAATGCGAGATCTGAGCCAGGAATGGGGGGACCGTGATATGGGCGGTTTCAATGAAACTCAAGCAAGGCATGAAATTAGTGATTCTGAGGACGGGCGAGTTAAGAAAATGGAGCGCTCAGCTGTTTGGCTAGTGAGACCAGTCGATATAACATTTATAAAACGGATAGCTCCGGGATGCAGATTGGCCAATACAGCGTTCCAGCCGTGTTAAAATACACAATATAAAAAAAGCTATCACACGACACATCTGTTCAACTTCATAAGGCTATAGCCCAACATCACTGCGCACCCTTAGATTAAACTATTGACACATTATTGGACCGACAACCATTAACGTTCGGTAAGCAGCTACATGAGAAAACCGTGAATAATAAATAGCCTACCGTGCAACAAACCAAGACAATAATATGGACAGTTCTAACATTATTTTAAATCACAAAACGGTTAACGCAGCTGTCCGCGAATGATATAAAAACGTAGCCTACGACTTATTATGGTGTAGGCTATCGTTTGTGCCCAAAAAAATCCACTGCTTTGCACATTTACCACTTATCTAAAATTACAACACATGATAATATAATGTGAATGTGTTGATAACCTAACTAGCCCGTGCGCTACTTTCTAATGGTGTATTCAAATTATCTCGGAAGTCTGAATATTTCTGATTAACGAGAAGAAAAAACTATTTGAACGTGACATTATTGTCACGTTCAAATAGTTTTTTCTTCTCGGAAGGAAATATTAGGACTTGCGAGTTCATTTGAATACACCATAATGCCCTGCTACATCAAAAATGACGTAAAAAGTCGAGAAGTCACATTAATTCCGATCTGACTATTCAGACTGCGTGCGCTTTGACACAATCGGTTATGTATCGGAATCTAATACCACATTCAAATGTGGCCCAAATGAGAATTGGAAATTCAATGTGATTCAATGTGATTTTTGCTGTTCACACCTCCATAAAAAATCAGATCTGTGTCACATTTGAGGAAAAAATCGGATCTGGGCCACTTTTTACCTGCAGTGTGAACGTAGCCATAAAGTTATTCATCTACAACGTCTTACTTTGGTATCTGTAGCTAACTTGCCTGCATTATGCCAAGGAGTCAGAGATGTATCGTTCCTCGACTCTGTTAGCTTTCATAATCTGCCGAGAGATGGAATGTATCGATAAATTAGGTAATGCAAGGCAGTCTATTGTGTGTGAGTTTAGCCCATAGACTGTATAAAAATATACAGTTTGGTCCAGAGAACTGGTAACTTAGCTAGCTAGCTAGTTATCATTTATGAATAATGTTAGCTAATAAATGATAACAATTCTCTCCGGACCAAGTGGATGAGGGCGCTACAACCAGCCATGTTCAATATACTAGTTACTGTGTGACTGGGTTTTGCTGTGTTTTTGAATGTATTTAATAGTAACGTTACTTTAGCGTGAATGAGCGTATTGAGTTCAGTGGGGCTGAGTCAGTTCACCAAGACACACCCTTTCACTCCTTGACCGTATGAATATTCATAATATGACTACGTGGCATCATCGTCATATGACCACACCTACTCGCGAGTTCCAGTTCAAATTGAAGCGGTAAAAAAGGCCTTAGAAAAGGCTCTGCAGTATCTCTTTAAATCCAATATCCTAATCTTATCCTCTCAACCATGGTCCTGAACCGCACTACACTAACAGAAAATAAACCAGTTTCAGATCAATGCTGCTTCACACCTACTGATTAGTGTCAATCAAATTGTGAATAAATTCCAAACCACCTATTTGTAATTATGGAGCAATGGCACCAAATTCCAACTTAAAAGTTACGTTTAACAGAATACACTGACAGTTCCTCTTATAAATCAGAGATGGATCCTATTGTACCTTGGGGGTTGTCAATGTTTACACAATGTGTTTCAGGACAATACAGCATATTGGCATATTGATTTTAAAATTGAGTTGAAAGAGAGCCAGAAAGAGAGAGACACAGTTTATACTCTGCATTTCAAGATCCCTGAATGGTCAGATATCTTCCTATTGTTTTCCATAATAACAGATTGTTTTCAAAAAGTAATCCTTATGACTCATTCTGCTAAATGTAGCTAGCTTCAGAAAATGTATTTGAGGAGAATCCTATTACTTTTAAAACTGTATCTATGATCGATACCATGTCATGTGCAAATGACCTCAAGGTTTGCGCAACCAAATGCTTTAAATTTGAAATTCTTTATCTCCCGTTTATATTTTTAAACACCGCAAACAGGTTGATTGCACACATGACTGATTATGCTGTGTCGTTCCCTGAGATACTCTCCACTGCAGAAACCCGTCATGAAAGTCTCATGCAAATAAGCTCATTATCTGTGTTTCACAGGCTGAATCTATTATTGGCTCTCAACATGATTCCAGCAACGCAGAAGGCGGTGGCTTGTGATTTATGATACTTCAGAAAAAGAAAAAAAAACACATTTCCCCGTTTTGCCTATTGAAAAACAAAGTTGGCTGTCAATCAAAACAATCCCAATGATTGGAAGTAGCTCAATGAGCACACGGCAAGTAGGGCATGTAATCAAAGGGCTTTGAAATGAAAGACTATTGAATGACCTGTAGAGGATCAATATGAGCCAAGAGCATGCATGCTGCGAGCCTTCAGAATATATACTACAATATAAGTAGTTGTACATGTTGAAATTATAATGATGTAAGTGCACATCATTGAGAATTTCTAATAATGCAGTTAGGCTATATCTTAAGTTTATATTTCAGTAATATTTACAATTTTATTTTTGTTAAAAAGAAAGAAAGCTCCAACAGTTCATGCTGGATAATATCCAAACTGACAACTAACCACACCAAGATGAGTAGGTTATGCAAATTAGATTAAACTACCCCCCCCGCCCAAAAAAACAAAAAAACACTGTATAATTGGGATGGCAGGTATAACATCCGTCAAATTTCAGCTTGCCCCATACATACACAGCACCGAGAGTTTGCCACTTTTTAGGGTTTTCTACAGAAATAATCAAAATTACCACATACTTTCAACACTTAAAATAATTTAGGTCTGTACTTTCATTACATTACATTATAGGCATTTAGCAGACGCTCTTATCCAGAGCGACTTACACAACTTTTTAGCATTTTTTTTTTTTTTTACATATTATCCATTTATACAGCTGGATATATACTGAAGCGATTCAGGTTAAGCACCTTGCTCAAGGGTACAACAGCAGTGTCCAACCTGGGAATCGAACCTGCAACCTTTCGGTTACAAGGCCAGTTCCTTAACCATTATACTACACTGCCGCCCTACTTTCTGACCTCATGTAACCACACAGAATTCAGATACAGCTTCACACATCCATACAATACATTTTTGCAATTTTTCTTCTTCCTTTATATTTTTTTCTGCCGATTTCATCATCAAAAATGCACCATGCCCTCAAAGAATAATTCTCCCTACTGGATAACAACATCTGATCTGCCAATACAAACGTCTGATCAAAGTAGTCTGATCAAAGTCGACAATCGCAGAATACACAGGCAAAATGTTTATCTAGCATTGCCATCGCCAAGAGGCAGCTTTAGCTTGCTGGTTAGAGCAACCGTCTTTCCCCCTGTGCCTTGTCTCCACTCCTGTTTGTGGGTTTTCATGAACAGGATATCAAGGCCCAGCTGAAGTCTGGAGTGTGTCCGGTTCGGGGACTTAAGGGTGGCATCTCCGCTGTTTGCGGATGATGTCGTCCTTTTGGCCTCATCGCACTGTGACCTCCAATGCGCATTAGAATGGTTTGCAGCTAAGTGTGATGCGGTTGGGATGAGGATCAGCACCTCCAAGTCTGAGGGTCTCTCCCATGGTGGCTTGTCATCGTCAGGTGAGGGGGGCACAACTACCCCAGGTGGAGGAATTCAAGTGACGGAAAAAGTGAGATTGCGAATATAAGCGTCCGAAATAGGGTTTCTCTGTAGGGTGGCGGGGCTTACTCTCCTTGACAGGCTGAGTAGCTCAGCCATCTGGGGGGACACATTCAGAAATTTGCAACAGAATAAATGTATGCCAGATTAGTCCGATATAGTATATACATAAAATAAATAAATGTTTTCACATAACAACAGCAACATATTACAGCCTCAAGTGCAATAGGTAGTCACTGTGGAAATGGAGACTTTGCTGGACAATGGCTAAATGGAATAAGAAAAACTCTTCAGGGTTCATCAGAAAACAACATGTTTATATCAGAGATATTGTATTTTTTTTATTGTATATTGTATTTTTAAAAAAAATTTTTTTATACTAAACCGAATGTAGCTACATCGGGTACTGTACATAGTACAGTGAGCACGGGAAAAAAACACTGCTTATGCTAGGTTTGCTGTCACTGAATTTAGTTAAGCCGTTGTATATTAATAATAATAATAATAATAATAATAATAACAACAACAAAAACATAAGTGGACTTTTAAACAAGTACATTTTATTTAAGTATACTTTGATTCTGAAGGATGCCACCGTTAATTCCCTGGTAGCTACCCTCCCTGCCTTGCCTGACCAAACACAGCTGCATATCAAACCACACTTTCAAAAATAATAATTTTCCATGTTTGAAGTCAAATCATTGATACACATTCATTTTGAATAGTGATTAAACTTTTGCCAGCACTACCTCATAGCCGGGCTTGTATAGGCCCAGATTCAAAGTTCAGATAAGCACACGCAAGTGGGACTTACTCCCAACATTCCGCGTAGCTTAAGCTATTTGTGATTCAGACATTTGACTTATCCACTGTTTTAAGCGTCTGTCCAGTATATACACGGAATTGCATGCGGGGGGTGGAGATTTGATGTGGCGTGTCTGCAAGTCGTGCAAGATACACGTATTCAAAGTTTTCACTTAATAATTTTTTTACGCGCTTTGTTCAGAAAACAATTTATGTCTAGTGCTGCCAATAGATTATTATTTAAAATACAGCATCTTTCAAATAAATGGATATTAGAATGAGTGTATGTTATTTAAACACAATATTGGTCATATTTTCCTTTGCATAGCTAACTTGCAATTATCAAAGAGCTGTCATAAAAAGCAAAATAAGTAAAAGTAGGCTATGATTGACCGTCTGCTGGTATATCATACCAGGCCAATATTAGATGGATTAATTGATTGACAGTGTCTGAATCATATTCGCTTTGACAGAGACATTAATTAAAATGATTAAGGTGAAGATGTCGCATATAGGCTATTGTGTTCAACCACCATAGGCTACATGACTTTATTAGGTAAATCGTTAAAAAAAAGATTAGATTTTTAAATCTTTTTTTTTTTCAGTAAATCCAACGATTTATTTGTTTACTTACTAATATTGCGTGCCACCACTGTCCAGCGATTATTTATTTTGATTGTGTGATAGGTATATCTAAGTCGTTAAGAGCTATGATAATTTTATCAATGCGACGGATTAATACGTTCACTGCCTTCCCCATCATGCAAGAGCAAGTACATGCACAAAGGTAGGATTTTACAAAGGCAACTGCGGTTATTAAAGGTAATGTCACTGACACGTTGAAAATGTATACCCCCACACACATGTTTTTAGTAGAAAGCTGGCAACCCGGGGGGCAGGTAGCTACAACAAACAGGTCATTAGGATATAATACCCTGTGCCACCCACATTTTGAGAAACGCACCCGCGTAGCGCAGGTTAGAATACGGGGTATCTCATCCTGCGTTAAATCTACGCAGGAGAGGCACTTAAGCGCATGACTTAAGTTTGCCATCTCTGAATCCGGCCCATAATGCACACCTCTCAGACAATCAGAACAGAGTATTCAGCCAAGCCGTTGTATGAATTATTAAACTGGTTTGTTAACACTGAATACAGTGAATACGGGTCTCTCTTTTTCATTTCATCTCACCTCTCATGCAGGATAGTGGATCGTTGCCTGTTGATCAACCTGACTAAGACTGAAATGCTTTACATTCCCTCTAAGTCCTTACTACCTCTAAGCCTCTCCTTCTTCATGCCGCAGGGGAACTCATTGAGAGCTCTTCTACTTTATAAAGCCTTGGGGTAACCCTACTAATGTCCTACTCACTTTTTCTTCCCATATAACGGCACTGACTCAGGTACTGGTTTTTTCTATGCAAAATCTGAACCCTTCCTCACCTGCCTGGAATTTTGAAATTGCTTTATCGCCAGTCTCCCTACTTGTTCCACTAAACCCCTAATTCAGAAAGCAGCCACACAACTTGTCTATAATCTCATCTCACATCACACCCATCCTCATCTCACTTCACGTGTTACCTGTTACAGCTTGCATCAAGTTTAAAACATTGGTACTAGCCTACAGAGTAGTTTCTGGAACAGCTCCCATGTACCTCCAATCAATCTTGAAACCCTACACACTGGCCAGATCTACAGTATCTGTTCCTTAACCTCAGGACAACTGGCCACCCCCATTCTCGTTAGCATCTCCTGAAAGTAAACCATGTGTGCGGTTAATTTATCTAGAGATTGGCTGTAACAAAGACCACAATAAAGGTGGGCCAAAAAATTACATTTAAGAACTTGACGTGCCACCTCAGATGCCTAACATTTATTGTTTATGATATACAAAATAAACACATACAATACAACAAATATTCAAAAATGTAAACTTCACCTAGGGGATAATATCATATAGCTACTACAGACAAGCATGCACATGCATGCACACATACACACACGCAATCATGGACCAACTTTGTAAGGGCTATTAACTTAGTCTGTATTATGTAGGCCTAAAATGTTTCGTTGGGGTAATTTTAAAGTATCTGTTGACTTCCATAAATCATGAAATTCATTTCAACCTATACCCTCCAACCACTTTTTACAAAAACCTAAAAACCCTTCAACCCAATTATCACTAAAATAGTGCACTTATTAACACCCAGTATAATCACTGAACAGCTCATCACAGGGGTAAGTACTGTTTAAGCAGATTGTCATGAACATAACAGGCTTCTTTTTTTTTTTACAATATTTTCATAATTTTTGTTTCAAATATAAATGTTATCCATAATACTCAACAGTTTTTATAATCCCCTCACCACCCCACCCCAAAAAATCATATTTCATATACAAACCCCAATTCCAAAAAAGTTGGGACAGTATGTAAAATGCATATAAAAGCAGAAAGCAGTAATTTGTAAATTTTCTTTTACATATATTTACATTAACCCTTGTGTGGTGTTCATATTTCCGTTACTCACCCAGTGTTCGCGGTTCTGGTGGACCCACAACATTATTGGGTTTTTAAAACAATAAAGCCATAACAATTTATGTAAAAATACTTCACAGATATTGACTTTATCTCAACTACAAGCAATATAGACAGCATATATGGGTTAATATTGACCATTTACCTCTGCTAGATCACATTTATCAATAAAAGTGCTATTCGTTTTTTGTGATAAAATGTGATTTTTGTCAAAAAAAATAAATTATAATCAAGACATGGGAGGAATAAATCATGTTTATCTTGAACAAATATAAATTAAACTATTTTTTTAGGTTAACTTTTTAATTTACTTTGGAACTATATACACTGCTCTCTGGAATTTTTGGTAGCATTGGTATCAATCTTCCAGCAGGGCAGTAATCCAAAGCATTACTCCAAATCACTAAAAATTGTTAGCTAACCACAGAATCAAGCTTTTGCAATGGCCTCCCCAGTCCTCTCACCAAGACTCCATTGAAAACCTGTATATAAACTGAAAAGGAGAGTCCACAAGTGAAAAGCAAGGTCTCTGATGGATCTGGAGAAATTCTGCAAGGTCTCAGATCTCTTGATATGTGTTCTCCCATCTTAGCAAACATTGTAGTAGAAGATAATGTTTGACAAAGGGAAGGTACACAAACTAAATGCAGGGGTGCCAATAATTGTGACACACCTCTTTTTTTCAAATTTGTTAAAGATTTATTTTCTTTGAGCAAAGGTATCTCAATAATATATATTTTCTCATAATATAATTTTTAAAAAATCTGGCATATAAAGATAATACATTAAGTACTGAAAGAGTGCACACTTGCACATTTTCAGTTACATTTGAATTTTTGTCCCCAGGTATATTTGGATGGCTTTCTCAGAGATGCGGCTGCCTTTTTCAAGGGTGAACGTCAGAAAGCCATCAGCATGGACAAAACATATCCTTACGCATTCGCGGTTCTGCCATCTGACTGTGGGCCAAATCTCCACCCACCAGAGCCCTGCTTGCTGGTGAGGGTTGGAGCACTGTACCTCATGGCTTTCATCATGCTCCTAGGAGAGGTGTATGCTCAGCAGATCCGCAGGAAAATCAGTGCTTGCTTCTACAGAGACCGTGAAGAGGAGCGAGTCTGGTACCTCCTGGCAACGTTGCTAGAGAAGAGAGAGGGGTATGAGAACTGACCTTGCTCTTCTGACAAGGGTATGAGCCCAGCTTATTCTTGCAAGGTCCAGAAGTCTGTCCTGCCAAAGCGCAGCAGTTTTTTATACTGGCACACATCCCAATCCCCTTCTGTGAATCTGGCAAAATATAAAATTCAAAATGTAAATAATACATTTAAGAAATGGCATAACTCCAAAAGATACTCCAAGTAATAATAAAAATAAATAATAATAATTTCCTGACTTCAAAAACATATGTTTCAAGTACAGGAAGCATTACAAACTAAAAAAAAAAAAGCAGGGGACACAGCAACTACTGACCAATGTCATGGCAGTGCTTTTTAACCAAAGCTGTTTATCAGAGTGGCACACTTAAAAATATAATAATTCATTTTAAAGGGGACATGAAGTACTTGGCAATGCGGCTCTGGTGGTGATGCAGTGGTTAGCACTGTCGCCTCACTGCAAGAAGGTACCGAGTTCAAATCTTGGCCGAGGGCCTTTCTGCATGGAGTGCTCCCCATGTCCGCATGGGTTACCCCTTGGTACAGTCCAAAAACATGTAGGTTAGGCTAATTGAAGACTCTAAATTGGGCATATGTATGTGTGAATTAAAGTAAGCTTTTTTTGCACTAGGGCACAGCACATCTTGGAACAACTGTGGTCGCAACGTCACTACATTGGTATGTCGTGGCTGCTCAATGTATCCCTATGGCTAAACAACTGACTTTCAATGAGCTCAACGATGTAGCGTGAGGAAAAAACTAAGAACGCACAGACAGCCCTTTTGTATTGCCCCAGGATGCTCTAATGAGTATTATTAAAACTGTTTGTACATGATAGAGATTATAAGGTGAGACCAGTAAAGTTTGTGGCTGATCGATATCTGTCCACAGCATTATGTCAGTAGGTCTTGTTTATTAATTTTCAAAATGCATACAATTGATTTGCTGTTCTGACATGTCAAAGGAAATCATTGCAACTCTTATATTTGTACTTGCCATTGTAAAGAACGTTAGAAGTAGGTGTAATAGTGTCCTTTTTTGAAGGCAACTGAGCACAAAAACTAAAGGACTTTCGGGCTTTAAAAAAAGTAGAGACATTGATGTAAGGCGATATAAGGTCACCATCGGGTGCTGTTCCACAGGCTCCAGTGCAGAATATTTACAGTGTGCCTGTCACAACAACAAAAAAGTACAAGACAAGATATGGTACCATATTAAATACATATTACACAAGCTAATAGCCAAATACAAGACAATACGTTATCAGCAGTCAGAAACTATAATGTTGAAACATTAGCTGTCACCAACTCCACTGTTAACCAATGGTTGTGCCCATGACAACCTCTCATAAAATTCTCCTTTGGTTCAGGCTGAACTCTGTTTACTAATGTTCCAAACACTGAGACTTTCGGAGTGTAAGTGCAACACAATAAAATTTAGCAAGTAATAAAATACATGATACAATTTCTTGCATAGTTTCCTGGGATTCTTCAACCTCTCATAGAGATGCAGTTAGGCTTTAACAACCTTTTTTAAATTTAAAGTTAAAAGGATTTTTACTTTCTGACCCCTGGACTTTCCAACACTGGTTTTACGGAAGCTTCTTTCAAATGGGAAAATTCTAGGAAATTTATGATGCACCCATCACTATTATTGCCAGAACTGCATGCCTCTGATTATTCACCTCTGACAAACCAACAACAGCAGTGTTCAAAAAGGGAAATACAATGGAGGACAAATATTGAAAATGCTCAGTGACCGTTACTCCATTTTTACTCCTCATGGGTGATATTTTCCCCTTGCTGGATAAATAAAGTATTTTAAATTGAATTGAATTTTCAGCCTGACATCAGAGGCCCTCAACATCTGTTCAATATTGCTACCTGATGACCCACAGCTTTCTTTTTCTGCTTTGTATGTGCTTATAATGATATACATCTGTTACAGATTGAATTGGTTCACATTGACAAATCTGATAGCTCTGTACAACCCAGCAAAACACACACACACAGAAACAATCAAATGCACACAAACAAACAGAAGCATACAGATGAAAACACACACCCACACAAACTCTGTGAGCACACACCCATTTTCAGTTCTTTTCACTTCAGTATTCCTGCTCGCATTTCCTTCAGTTGCATATTATTTGGTTCCCCTGGGGAATAGCATGTTTACAGCACTTTGCCAGCTAAAGGCATTAATAACATATCCTTCAATGGGCAATGTGTGGCAGACAGGAATGACAGACTGTCATTCAGAGATCAGAAAGATGCTACAGTATCGATTGAAAGGTGTGTGTGTGTGTGGGGGGGGGGGGGGGGGGGGGGGGGGGGGGTCTGGATTGTATTTTTGTCTGTATACTTGTGAAGCAAGCAAGAGGATAGCTGGATAGCTCTACCTTTTCTAGTCTTTTCCTGACAGTTCACACAGGGGATTATGTCTCAAAATAATTGGGGATTTGTGTTTGTTTCAACAAAATGACACATCCAGTGTCACGACCCTGAACAGGGGGGCTGGACCTAAGTGCACGACAAGGAGGCAGAGGTACAAGAAAAGGGAGTTTATTATAGCTTGGGGTAGTCCCAAGCTGTACACAGATAATAAACAACAATAACAATAGTCAGGAGTTTCTCCGGGACTTGAATCTGCTCCAAGCCGGGAAACTGGAACAGATTAACAGGAACTGGATCACGGGAACAAGGAGTTGTTCCAAACCGGAACAGGACCTGGTACGAGACACTGGATGTTCCAAACCGGAACTGGACTTTACTGGAACACTGGGTGTTCCACACCGGAACTGGACTTGGTACGGGACACAGGATGTTCCAAACCGGAACTGGACTTTACTGGAACACTGGGTGTTCCACACCGGAACTAGGCTGACAGGAACTGGATCGGGCTAACTGGAACACTGGAATGTTCCAGACCAGAACTGGACTGTGCGGGTCTCTCAGGTAAGTTCCAAACCGGAACTGGACAGGAACTGGACTGGACGGATCTGGACAGACAGGACAACCGGTTATGGAATATAATGGAATGGAAGGAGGGGGAGCCGAGGAATACTTAACAGGTAACCAGGTACTGGAAGCAGAGGAAGGGGTAGCAGCTGGATACGGTAAGGCAGAGCAGTGCAGCGGAGCTCAGGTTGGCCCGGTTGGGGCAGCAGGGCAACAGTGGTGGCTGCAACCATAACCGTAGCAATGGCGGTAGCCACGACAGGAACCACTGTAGTATGGAGAAGCAGAACACCCAGCTGCGGGCGCAATGTCAGGTGGAGGCAGAGGTACCGCAACACAAACAGGGAGTGGTAAACAGCTACAGACTGGCAGAAACAGTAGAATGGTGGTTAACGAGACAGGTAATATTCAGGCAGGAAGAACCGCAAACAGACAGGACTGGTTAGCAAACAACAGCAGGCAGTGAGCATTAAAGCACCGAGACAAAACCAAACTGAAGTTTAGATGCACAGGACAGGGATTCAAAGACCAGGATACAAACGAACAACGTTACAGAGTCGAAACAAGGGTAATGAACTGGCACGGGATAGCAGACAACTGGTGGGTTAAATAGGGGAGTGTAATGGGTATCAATTAGGAAAAGCATGCGAATGTGTGAGTGTTTAATTAACAGAGCGGAGTGAGAGGAATGCATGCAGGAATGGAAAGAGGGGATAGGCTGAGACAGGAGTGGAGATATGGAGTAGAACAAACGGAGGGAACACGCCCAGTCTGCAGCACGGGGAAAAACATGGACAAGGAAGTCAAACACGACACGGAGGGGGAGGGCAAAACCCGGAAAACGGACAGGATGGGAACGGAACGTTACATCCAGGGCCCCACCACATAACGTTCATGCATTTACCATGCCACAATCGTATCACATGTGTGAGCAGGGAGACATGTTTAGATAATGCCCTGCAAAGATTATTTGCTTAATCCGATTATGCTTGTTATTATAATTTGGATTCAGGATTAAATTATTTTGCTATGGTGGCCTGTTCAGACTTTGCTCATGGGCAGAATTGGGAGAGACTCATAATAGAAGTCAAATGGAAATATTCTGATTAAACAGTGCTAATACTGTATAGCATAGCTCAGTGCCAGCACTCTCCTCTGGAGCAGAAGTCGAAATGTCAGAGGTCAGAGTTCATTCAAGTATTTGTGGTGTACAGTGACTCGAGTATACTCCCTAGATAGAATGCCATTGTTTCATGAAGGCATTACACGCAATTAATCAATGTTAACGACGAGCGCGCAAACAATGGGGTTGAACACTCAGGTATGGCTTTTACAAAGCTCATCGTTCCAATATTTGGAAATTCAACAAAACTCATTCCCTGGGTTGTTTTTTTTCACATTATTTATGAACTTGGATGTGAACAATTTGGCAGCATCAGTGATGTGGTGTAGACTGTTATAATTGTGTTTCTTACACCAATAAATGAGATATGTTGGATCCCTGCTGAGGTTTTTCAGGGATGGTCAGGTAATAGAGCGTGCCGCTGCCAGCACATGCAGGGTGTGCAGGGATTGATCGTGCTTGGCGGCCAAAATAGTGCTAGAGAATTCTGGCAGAACATTCTTTCTTCCCCACTTGGATCACTGCCGTGTATGCATATTTCTTTCAGTTACCTTCACAGGGAAGATTTTGTTTTCATGACAGAACGCTAGCCAATCAACTGTACATGATCGCTGAGCAAATTTACATAATGCTGCTGCTGCGCAGGGTAAATATTTTTATGAATGTGGCAAGCTGTTTTTTTTTTTTTCATTTAACAGATTTCAGCATGAACGTATCACATTAGCATTGTGTCGCTTTACATTACTGGTTGATCGCTTGACATTGCAGGCTGAAAACACCTGAACACACAAAGAAAAACCTCTTCTTCTCAAAGCTATATATCCTTTTAATGACAACATTTGTCCTTCCTGATACCAACAAGTAGTTATTTTGCATTATCAGATTTTTCCCAAAATAGCTCAATATTAGACATGCAGTTTACGTGATGAATGCAAATGAGGGTGGTAAGCAGAGATGTATGCAAATGAGGGACGTCCCCTTGAAATCTCTGCGATCGACTATAGGGCGCCAATGAATCTGCAAGCATCTCCACTTACAACCACATTTGCACCTCTTAAAAACTCACATCACCACATACAGTTTATGTTAGGAGACCTGTTTTGTGCTGTGCTCAGTGGTGGAAATCCTCATAAAAGGCAGGCATTTGCACTAGCTTGGGTCTAATAGTATCATGATATCAAAACTATGGTGGTAACCATCTGGTCAATAAGTCTTCACATAATCTTCCTTTGATATCACGGCTTTTATCGCTGATAGCATTTATTTACCCTTTATTTAACAGACAAGTTCCATTGGGGGCAATCTCACTTTTTCAAGGGAGCCAAAATCAAACATTTAATACACAGTGAAGTTAGTAAGCACAGCAAGGGATATCAGAATATACAATAAAAAGTAAGCATAAATAGAATCAAGTTATATGATCAAGGAAGCTTGTGTAGTTCTCTGCACACAGGTCATCAATCAAGGATTTGAAAGAACTGTAAGAGACTTAGGACTCTAAATTCAGTGTGACTTGAAGTTCAGCATGGTTTTACTTACAATACAACATTTACATTGAAGAAACCCAAGTTTTTTCATTATTTCATCTGTATGCAGTTTTACACAGGGGTTTATAGTTAGTTCAAATTCCAAGCTATGCATATGAAGGGGCAGACTTAATTTGGGCTCTACTCCAGGTGCCTATAAGCTTTGTTTTTATCTGCATTCAGATACAGTGCAGTCCAAAAGTATTTGGACAGTGACACATTTTCTATTGTTTTGGCTCTGTACTCCAGCACATTGAAAAGTGACTATGAGGTTAAAGTGCAGACTTTCAGCTTTAATTTGAGGGTGTTAACAATCATATTGGGTTAACCGTGTAGCAAATGTAGCCCGTTTTATACATAGTGCCCCCATTTTAGTCTAAGTTAGTATTGTAAGTGGTACGACTGTCTTGTTTAATTTAAGGCATTCATCAAGTTTCTGTGATGCTCACACCTGGAGTTATAATGCCTTAAATAGAATTCCCCCTAAATAGGTGAGAATTGACCAAATTTGGCATCTGCGCTGTTACGAGCCCGGCTCAAAGGGCCACAACACAAATTATTTAAAACACAAAAGGGAACAGTTACAAAATAATTTTATTAAAATATCACAATAGACAGACATGGAACAAGGGAAAAGGGTGTTGGTTTAATTATGGGCAAACAAGAAACAAGACAAACGATCAGGAATCCAAAGAGACTTAAATGTTGAGACACGACGACGGCGGTTTTGCAATAGGAAGGGTTTGAACCACTGTTACCAACCTTCCCAAATTGAGATCAATGCCAAAGTCTCCACTTGACACAATACCAAAGTCTCCATGAAACAAAACCCTGGTTAAATGTGTCTCCAATGTCTTCAGCAAACAGCGGGAATGAGAATCCAAAGAGAGTTGGACATTGAGACACGACGGAGGGCGGTTTTGCGCGTTGGAACCACTAACCAACCTGCTCTGCACAACTCTGTTCTTCATGTCCAGAAATGCCAATAACAGACTCCAAAGGCAGACTAAATCCTAGAATCAAGACTAGATCTGAAAGCTCTCTTAAAACTGCACTAAGGAAGCAATTGAACACACCTGACTAATCAGAAACATCTGTGAAACCAGTCATTATGGTGCCCAGAAATTACTGATTTATAAAGTTGTCATTTCAACATGGTGAAAACAAAATGCATAAAAATACCTTTTAATAAAAGCTGAGAATCTGTACTTTAGCCACATGTGAATTGTTTGATTACAAATCTAAAATTGTGGAGTACAGAACCAAATCAAGAAAAAAATATATTTTCACCAAAAATTATGGAGGGCACTGTACGTACTCTATATTTATAAAGCTACATGATGTCAACAAGTTTAGGGAGCAATCAGTAGAACTGAGGTGTAGTAAGAATAGTGTGATGATGCAGAACAAGTGATGTCAGGCGACATGAATATCCAGGCTTTTTGTGGACAGACAATGTATTCTGTTTAAAAACAAGAGGAAAGCATGTTTTCTACAAAAACAATATGGTGGAAGACTTCATCTGACTAATTAAGGGAGACTACATCTGAGGACAATTAATTCAAAAAATAAATAAATAGCTTGACAGAAGACCAGGTTTAGTTAGTTGGTCAGTTACCACATAAAACCTGTTTTTTTGTAATGCTTTTCTGTTAATCAAATTACTTGATTTAAACTTTTTTGTGGACTGATATTGCAATATACGTTTTGTTTTCCAGGCCTTGTTAAAACCACATCTAAACCACTAACCTCCCCTGTAAATCTTACTTTGTCTTCTTTCAAAGCTCCGAGAAACAAAGATAATACTGTCTGTCACTCATCATTTGGGCTGTTTTGGTATTGTCCTACTTCCTTTTTAATGAATGGGTCATGCATATGGCAATTCTTGGTGGGACGAACGGGGGATTGGAAGCTGAATTTCAAACGGCCAGACAGACCCAGAGCAATTTCACAGTGGGGCCGCCTCGCCGGTCACACGTTCTGTATCCAACCCACGTGATGGCACTCCAGCCAGGAAGATGAAGACTAGTGATCACCTTCGCTGGACTGTTCTCTCTCTATCATTATGATTGAAAGGAGAGGTAATGACTGGTTAATGCTTTGAGTGGGTCTGATTAATAGGTTTGACAGGAAGGTCTGAAATTCACTGCTGAGAAGGGCTGCAGTTTTAATTGGCTAAATCGGGTTCCACCGGAGCAATTGATACGGACATTTTGAGAACTGAAATGAATACAGAAAAGAGGGGTTGACTGTGTACTGCTTGTTTCTACTGTTCTCACCACCAGGCTGAAAGAAATAAAAAGATTCTTCAGTCATAAATATTTGTACACATTGCTGTTTTCTCACTTTATAATTATAAAAACACAAACAAGATAAGTTTTGAATCATTCTTTGGGCATCCCATTTGGGTATTTATTGAGACATTATAATTGCAATCCAAATTAATGAAAATTATATTGTATTTTCTTAAGAATTTTGACCTTAATTAAACCTGTCATATTTTAAGACAGGCACATTTTGGGTCCACTTTTTACGGGGCTTCATGGAGTTTGTCAATGTGTGCAGTGCGGTGCAGTGATGTTTCCTAAGACACTTAGTTTGTAACTTTCGCTGGTGGGCTGCTTAGCGGCCCTTCTTTTTTAATGGTACTCGAAGGCTGACAGGGGCAGAGAACTTGTTCCGATGCTTTTAGATAATGACACATTTATTGAAACACATATGTGGTAGACTGGGGGGGGGGGGGGGGGGGTATACTACGAAGCAGGATTACGGAGTTAGCTGGATCACTGCACGGAGTAAAACCCGGAAAAGCTATTTTTACTTCAGTCCATGTTCCACATTTTGGAGGGTTCCGGGTTTTACTTTGCAGTTATCCAGCTAACTCAGTAATCCTGCTTTGTAGTGAACAATATCACATATACTGCTGTAGCAGCCATTGTAATTCCTACAATCCCATTAAGAGCCATACGCAGCAAAATATAAGGGGGCTGAATACTTTTTCCACCCACTGTATATATACAGTATTTATATGTAGTTAATGTAAAAGTTTTGGGACAGTGACAGAATATTCGAAACCCTGGAACATAGTATGAGCAAAAAAGTCTATAAAAATGTCTCTGTTGTTTACCTGCTTGACCTTACATCTAGGGCTCTATCTTACACTTGGCACGAAGCCAAGATAGAGCCTGACTATTGAGTCAGGAGAAACAACCCTTAAAGGGATCCATCCATATCTACTGCAGCAGAGTGATTTTGAGGCTTGTTCGATACCTCAGAGCCTTGATGCCTTACAGCCACTTAGCAAACCATGTGTTCCATACTAATCCCGTGTAATCGTGTAATCTTCAAATGCAGATAGGTTATAGTATCAGTTTTAAGAGTACCTGAAAATAAGATATAAAGAGTCTTTTGATGTTGTTGGGTCACAGACATCATGAAGTCATGGCATGCAAAGCATATGAAACCAAATATTAAATATGATGAAGTTTATGTTAATTTGTCCAATTACTTTTCGTGCCCTAAATTGTCCTGTCCTAACACTTTTGGAGTGCACTGTAGTTACAATCAAAAGCTAATTGAAGTAAATCCCCATTCATATTTTACTTTTTTTTAAACTATTATGTGGTCATTCCTTCCTGTTTCACTGGGATATAAGTATGAGCTCTCACACAGGCTTAAACAACTTAGTCATCCATCAACATGGCGAAGATCAGAGAACACACAAATTAAATGTGTTAAACGGTTTTTGACCTTCATAAATCAGGCAATGGCTATAGAAAATTACCTTCATGTCCGAAACTATCTATTTCTACCATTAACACAAAAAATAATTTGCATTAACTCTTTCTCTATCACCACCTTATTTCAATACAAGTCCAAAAATAAAATGGTTAATGTTCTTGAACCCCTTTGACTACAGACATAATCCTGGGCTCTTCTGTAAGGTAACCATTGGGTGTTTGTCAGTATCACTCTTACTGAAACAAAATACCAAGGCTCAAACACAGTGGAAGTGTAAACATTTTTCTTGCCAAAATGATTTCATTGTTCTTATTTTGCCGGGATAAGGATACCGACTTTACCATTTTTTGTGTTGTCTGTGGATTTCTAGAACACATAGAATGTACTCATACACTGCCCGGCCAAAAAAAAAGTCGCAGTTGCACCAGTCATGCATAGTGCCCACTGTGCAAGCCTCTGGAGGCAGTGTTATGATCTGGGGTTGCTTCAATTGGTCAGGTCTAGGCTCAGCAGCGTTATGCCGCAATAAAATGAAGTCAGCTGAGTACCTGAATGTACTGAGTGACCAGGTTATCCCATCAATGGGCATATTCCAGGACAACAATGCCAAGATTCATCGGGCTCAAATTGTGAAAGAGTGGTTCAGGGAGCATGAGGAATCATTTTCACACATGAATTGGCCACCAGAGCCCTGACCTTAACCCCATTGAAAGTCTTTGGGATGTGCTGGAGAAGACTTCACGGAGTGGTTCGACTCTCCCGTCGTCAATACAAGATCTCGGCCAAATATTAATGCAAGTCTGGACGGAAATAAATGTTGTGACGTTGCATAAGGTTGTCGAAACAATACCACGACGAATGTGCGCCATAATCAAAGCTAAAGGCGGTCCAACAAAATATTACAGTGCGACTTTTTTTTTGACCGGGCAGTGCATGTCGTTTTGATTGAGCCTGTTTTGTGTCATGGTACAAAATAAGGAACCATTGTCGCTATAACATTTGGATCATAACATAGTTCATAGAGATAGGATTGTGAGTTTTAACACTTTCAAACAGTATATTGTGTGACCACATTATTTGAAACTTTCACCATAAAAAAACACGATGAATGCAAATAAACAAAAGCACTTCCGGCTGGTGCTAGTTAAGGGGTTAATGATTTGTTTGATCCTCGTCCATCAATGGTATCACAATTAACTGTGTCATTTTCTATTTTATTTTTGTCCATAGAAGGCATTTGATAAACAAACTGCTCTTTTTGCTCATATTAATTGAGGCTGCCAATAATTCTGATGCACACTGTAGTTCCCCTATTATTCCCCCGGTGTGGTCAAACCTCAGTTTGAATTCTTTAATGAAGATACTGAGGCTATCAAAAATGTGTGTCACCCTGGCAACTCCCATGAAGCAAAAACTGCACAATTAGCAGTTGGGTTTTAGGGGCTCTTCAGGGAAAATACCATATGTCAATTTTAAAATGAGAAAAAATTTACATTTAGCAATTTGCATGTGCTGGTCAAACCCTTGAATTAACTCAAAGCACTTCCTCTTTGTCTCCATTCTTCCACACGCCCCCTTGGTTGGCAGTTAATCTTAAGAAGCTGGAAGGAAAATGCGCTGGGATCTTTGACCTTTCAACAGACAAATCTCATTAACACAACTAGCTCAGAGGGATGTAATTCAACTTTGAAAAACTCCCAAGAGTCTCAATGGCCTCTGAAACAGATACTGGTAGCTGACGGGTGAACAGAAATGAGGCGGCTCCATGTTGGAGTGAGGCTTCAGGGAACAACGAAAAACTTGGCTCAAAAAAAGTGATTATCCATACAGCCAAAATCCACTCAGGGAATATGCTGTTGATGAACAAAATGGACTGAACATTTGGTTAATACATAAATAGCTGTTGTTTCCTGTTCTGTTTTCCTCTTTACATTTACTTTGGTGGGGCACATTGTTTTTCATTTAGAAATATCAGCTGTTATTGTGGAACATGGATGGTGAGTCAAGAGCAAAATTAAAAAATAAAGTAAAAAATGAATAAATTGGGTTCCTGTTGAGCCACGTAGTGCAGTGGTTCTCTATGTATGCTAGTTTTTTTTTTTACAGCCAGTCTCTTACTCATTTAAGTCAAACTCAAATCAAATTTTATTTATATTTATATTTCATACAGGAAGCAGCTCAATGTGCTTTACACAAGCAGTTCACAAAAACCGTGAAAGTAACGTTAGCACCATAAATTTAAAATAAAACAGAGATTATGTTATCGCATGTAAGAGTACCAGAAAATAAGATATCAAGAGTCTTTTATATTGTTGGGTCACAGACATCATGAGGTCATGGCATGCAAAGGATATGTGACCAAAAAAAGTTATTAAAAAGTATTACTTTATTCTACATTATGTTAAACTGTCCAATATTTTTTGATGCCCAAAAATGGGGGGGACTATGTACAAAAGGTTCTATAATTTCTAAACAGTTCATCAGATATGGATGAAAATACCCTCAAATTAAAATACCTCAAAGTGCTAGAGTACAGAACCAAAATAACAAAAAATGTGTCACTGTCCAATGAATTATGGCGCTCACTGTATATAGGAGTTGGTTACAGTTCTTTGTTCACCACCAACAAATTGTATACTTGTCTATGTATACTATCACAGCGACAAGAAAAAACACCCAAGGTCCTGAATATAGGTCAATAAAACTGTTATTTTGCCTGCTCACTTTCAGTAATCATCACATAATTTCATTGTTCATTCTAAGTGGACAGTGGGGAGCCAGAGGTGGAGCTATGCGTATCATGAGCATATAACTGAACAAAGCTATCAACCAGCTTCTGACATTTTGTGCAGGAAAGCGCATTGCTTGAGCATTATGCACAATGCTGCATAGTTTGGCTCTTCATTCACTACAAAGCATGGATTCCATCGCCAAGGATGTATTTTCATACCATAAGTAATGACAATGGTGGGGAGCTTTCAATCTATTCAATATTAGGGCTTAACTACTAGTAATTTATACTACACTATAGTAGAAACTTCCACGTGTGGCATGTTGGGTGAACCATCAGGGTGAATGGGAAATAAACAAACTGCATAGCAGGTAGCTGTCACGTACAGTAATCCAAGGGCTGGCATAGGTTTATGTAGTAGATTAGTTGTAGCAATTAATATGATCCTGCAAATTGTCTGCATGTTATCATACATTATTAGCCTGGTTGGTGATAAATGACCTTTCTCTGGCATACTATTCCAGCTGTTCTTCAGCAAAGAGGCTATCCACATTCTCTGCTAGAGCGCCAATAGTTATAGGTTTAGGGAGGTTTTTTTATAGGCTTACATTGGTTTGGATAGTTTTTTGGACACTTATATCCATTCCCATAATCTTTTGAAAAAGTTGGAAATTCTCTAATGATAGGGATGCAAATATATTTCCAAGGAGTCAAAGGAGTTTATCTGTTGAAAAAATGTGAGTATATCTGTGATGCACAATTATCCATTTTGGATCTCTTGTATGAATATGTTTAGGAAACCAAATATCCTACCTGGTTATGAAGCTACTACCACGGACTTTCTACCACGGAGTTTATCTTGTTACATTTCACCAAATTCTCGTACAGTCGACATTTTTCCACAGCGACCACCTATCACACTTAGGGCTGTAATACGTTGTTGTTGTTATGTAAAAACATGCATTTGTACGTTTTTTTAACATAGTTAATTAGGCTACGTATTATATACATATTATACTGTATGTAACAATTCTGACATAAATGTATTCTGTTGCAAATTTCTGAATGACACAGCATCTTCTTCAAGTCGAACTTTAAACCATGGATGTGCAGTGAATATTTTTTGTGATATTGACACTTAAATAAGATTAGTAGAAACTAGGTGGAAATTGCCTTTGGTGGGCCAAAGGTAATAGGGTTAAAAGACCAGTGCCAGATCATCTAAGGGATCTAGAGGGTTCATAATACAAGTTTCTCTTCATCAGATACAAGTTTCTCTTCATCAGCATGTGAAATGAAGCTCTGCACTTTAGCAATGTTTTTAATAGAAGGCGGTCTTAGTCACATTTCTAACCTAAACCTCAAAGTTAAGGTCAGAGTCCAGGATTACTCCTACATTTCATACTTGTACCTTGCTATTAAGGGACAAAGAGTCTAGATAGTGACAGAGTTTTTCTCAGTTTTTTCTCTGAACCTTTGCACCAAACACTAAGATGGCAGTTTTAATTCTGTTAAGTGTAAAAAGTTGTGGGACATCAAAAGGTTATTTCTTCAACACAATGGATTAAAGAACTCAGAGGACCCAGGTCATCAGCGTACTCCTAGAGGAAGCCTACACAAATTAAACAATAGGGGCCCAAGAATAGAACCCTGGGGGACCTCACGTGATATTTGAAATTGGTTAGACATGTGGTTGTTGAACACCTGTGTTAAAATTCTTTCATAATCTTTTCTTCAAACTTGTAGTCTTGTTTCTGCAAGCAATGGAGGTTTGGCTATCCTTTTCAGTTAGCAGGTTGTCTTATTGCACAATAGCGCCTCCTCTCGTTGTTTGGGTGTTATAAACTGCACCAGCTGCTCAGTAGTTGGAGCAGCTCAGCAGTGTGGAAAGGAAACAGTTGGCTGACTTCATGTGATTTTAATATGGTTGTATGATTAATAGGTGTAATAAAAATACCACATTTGGCTGTTGTAATAAAATATTAATACACGAAAAGGCAGCTGAATTATTAATCTCCTTGTTAATGATATTTGACATGTTTTACAAGGAGTCATTCTGATCAATATTCCCTGACTAAATTAACGTAGTCAAACAAAATAGCAGTCCACTTAGTCTAATGGGCAAAAACACAATATAAACTGTAATCAGCACATTTCAAGGGGAAATAGTAAATATTATGAAAATATTCTTCCATTACTATATGGAACACATCCTTGAAAATTTCTACTGTCTGTTGCTAAGGAAAGGTCTCAACCAGAATACACATAAGAAGAAAAAAAGGGGACATGGAGCAACATGAGATTTGGATCTTTGAAAAACGGCTGGGGAAAGCCCTGGACATTCAAGGCCACCAGTTAATAAGTGCTGATGACAAATGACAGCTGCTGTGACTGGACTTCACAGCAGGGGACAGCTACTGTTTATCTAACAGGCCTCAAGGGTTTCTGTCTGTCGGACCAGGTGGTGATAAGGGTAGGAACAGCGGACTATGGTAGCAGTCGAACAGAGCAAGTAGCATCGAACAGCAGATGTTTCTTAGGAACAGAGAATGCAGACTGATTCCTCTCTCCATCTAGATTTCTTGTCTTCACACACACACACACACACACACACACACACACACACACACACACACATGTGCACGTGAAGAGAGTAGATCAGTGCAACCAAAAACACCTTCCATTGTGCCATAAGTGGCTCCCTCTCTGGCCCTCCTCTCTACATCTTACCCTCATGTGATAAACCACGCAAGTCTCCCATAGGTCTACATAGCCCAATGCAATGGAATAAATGAAACACAATTGAAAGATAACTACTATTAATCATGGGAGCAGTTTCACCATCAACATTAATGGACAGCCATAAGCAAGATTGGGCCACATGATATGGTTTTGAATGCAAACCGTGCCTGTGCTGACTGTGGCCACCAGTCACAGGGCGTCACATAATTGGCTATAGCTGTCATGGTTTGTGACCCTTTTTCCCTTGCGGTCGGTTTCCTTGGTAGCCACGCGAGGGCACTGCCCTTTTAGTGGATGTTTTCTCTGCCCCGTCTTGATTGTGGAGTTTCTCTCAGCATCACACCTGTGCGTGGTTACCCTGGAGCTATTTAAGCCCATGTTTTCCTCCGTTCTGGGCTTTGATATTAATTTGTATCATCTGGCATTATTTGCTCTGTTTTGTGTGTGGTATTATTTTGCCCTTTGATTGCTTAGCCAGTATGATTAGGTCTAGGTTTTTTTTAAGGAGACCTTTTCTGCTCCAGTGGGTTATATTGGAGTAATGCGGGACTTGCCTTTGTGGATATATTAGGACTCTTCCCCCCTGGCTTTTTTCTGTCTCCGCTTCCTGGTCTTTCCTTTCTTCTGTTGCCTAGACCTTTTGCCTTCTCTGTCTCTTCCTCCTCTCTCTGTCTGCTTTCTTCCGTGAAAGCGAGAGGAGTCTTTGTTTGTTTGTGGATGTATTTGTATAGTCATTTCTTACTAAGAGACTGGCCGTTTTTATCGTACTGACAGGTAGGGCTTTATTTATTCTGAGAGGCAGGGCGTGTATTTTCTATTAAGCTGTAGTTCTGTTTCGTCATTCGGTACATGTCTTCCTATAGGGAAGACTGGGCGATGTTGTGGACATGTTTGTGTGTGACTGCAGTCTCTGAAAGTAGCCGTGGAACGTTAGCTCTCTGTTCCTTTTGCCTCGTTACATTCCACTTTACTGAGAGGCTAGGGCGTGTATTTTCTATTAAGCTCGCGTTAGTCTTTTAGCCGGTAAATGTCCGATGCACCTGTCCTGTTCGTCCTTTTGGTACCTGTCTCCGTACATGGAGCTTTTGGCGATTTTGTTCGGAACTGTAGTTCTGTTTCGTCATTCGGTACATGTCTTCCTATAGGGAAGACTGGGCGATGTTGTGGACATGTTTGTGTGTGACTGCGATTCTCTGAAAGTAGCCGTGGAACGTTAGCTCTCTGTTCCTTTCGCCTCGTTACATTCCACTTTCCTGAGAGGCTAGGGCGTGTATTTTCTATTAAGCTTGTGTTAGTCTTTTTGCTAGTAAAGGTATGGGACGGTGGTTTGCTGGCGGCTCGCCTGTAAAATGTTTCGCTCTCCTGGGAGATTGGGCGTTTACCCCCTTCATGTTTTCTGCGTGTGACTACGAGCTTATGGAAGTAGCCGTGGAACGTTAGCTCTCTGTTCCTTTTGCCTCGTTACATTCCCCTTTACTGAGAGGCTAGGGCGTGTATTTTCTATTAAGCTCGCGTTAGTCTTTTAGCCGGTAAATGTCCGGTGCACCTGTCCTGTTCGTCCTTTTGGTACCTGTCTCCGTACATGGAGCTTTTGGCGATTTTGTTCGGAACTGTAGTTCTGTTTCGTCATTCGGTACGTCTTCCTATAGGGAAGACTGGGCGATGTTGTGGACATGTTTGTGTGTGACTGCGATTCTCTGAAAGTAGCCGTGGAACGTTAGCTCTCTGTTCCTTTCGCCTCGTTACATTCCACTTTCCTGAGAGGCTAGGGCGTGTATTTTCTATTAAGCTTGTGTTAGTCTTTTTGCTAGTAAAGGTATGGGACGGTGGTTTGCTGGCGGCTTGCCTGTAAAATGTTTCGCTCTCCTGGGAGATTGGGCGTTTACCCCTTCATGTTTTCTGCGTGTGACTACGAGCTTATGGAAGTAGCCGTGGAACGTTGGATCTCTGTTCCTGTCGCCTTGTTACATTCCTCTTTACGGAGAGGTAGGGCGTTTATTTTCTACTAATCTCACATTAGTCTTTTAGCCGGTAAATGTCCGGTGCAGCCTGTCCTGTTCGTTCCTTTCGGTACCTGTCTCGCGATTTTGTTCGGAACTGTAGTTCTGTTTCGTCCTTCGGTACATGTCTTCCTATACGGAAGACTGGGCGATGTTGTGGACATGTTTGTGTGTGACTGCCAGTCTGAGAGTAGCCTTGGAATGTTAGATCTCTGTTCCTTTCGCCTCCTCGTATACTATCTTGTATTATTTTGCAGGGTTTGTTGGCTGTGTGTTTTATTTGTACCATTTATGCTACTCGCCTATTCTAATGCCTCATTACTGAGGCAGGGCGTTTATTATTGCTGGCTCTTTAGTTACTTAGCTCATAGAGGTATGGGACCGCAGATCTCTGCTCTATTTGCCTGTAAAATTAGCTCGTAGAAGTATAGGGTAGCAGTTCTTTGTTCCATTAGCCTTGTTTGGCTTTCTTACTGAGAAACCTGGCGTTTGCGCTTCTACTCATTGGTGTGTGACAGTGAGCCGGTTAGTAGCTTTGGTACGTGTGTTCCCTGTCGTGTCTCCTTCCCTTAATTACGGGGTTTCCCGTCCTAGTGGCCTAGTGCTTAATGAATCCCCCTTGCTGCGTTTGGCCCCTCCTACCTCACACGTCACGCCACCATTACAATAGCCTTACCTGGGGCGGGAGGGATTCTGATTGGCTAGATGTCTGCACCTGATTGGGCATCAGCAACCCCATTTGGTGAACTGGGTACCCACAATCTGCCTGCACAAGCTGCATAAGTGTCCTTCCCAAACTCATTGCCTGCCAATGATAACCTTGGTGGATTGCGATGTGAAAAGAGGTGCCAAAAAGATGTAAACTCATTAAACATCTTGCCAGGACTTATCGTTCAGACATAGACCCTTAAGGTATTCAAGTCCATGCTTAATGCAGTGCTGGAAACTTTCTTGTCTGTCAGTGAATGACGAGACTTGACGAGCTGAGTAGGCTGTTCTATCATTATGTATTCTTTTGGTAAGTTCTTACTGTAGATGATTCATCCCACAATTGCCCAAAATGAAAATGTCATAATTGGTTACATTAACAAATGGCCAACTCTTCCACCATACACACTATATCATGGGTTAAAAATAAAATACTATGGTTAAAGAAAGCCAAATTCCATGTACTGGGTAAATACTGTGCCACATCAGAACTGGATTATTAAAGTCAGCCTGTTGGTTTACAGACAGGACTCATCCAAAAATATTTCATTGGGGTATTGAAACCCAATAGAAATGTGCCAGTCAGAGCAGCATAATGTATGCCGTTCTGACAGGTTAAATGTATTATGATTTGCCTATGAATGATGAATATATTTGTGCAATAACTGCATTGGGAATATTTAAGTAAGCACATTTCCCAGCATGTAATTATGTGCTTTTTTGTTCTTTTGGATGTAGCCTACTGTATAATCTGAATACCTCTTTAGCATATTGATGCATATTTTTTCTGAAGTTGCCTCTGTGGAAGTTGTATGAGTGAATATCCTTCAGTAGGCAAAACAACAAAATAGTGTTGAATTAATAATTGGCTGCAGAAACAACTTCAGAATAGGTTAACTTGTATTAAAGTCTGTGGACATCAGATATTTTTACATATCAACAAATGACAAATTTGTCACTTGTTTTCCCATACCAAACTTCAACTAGAAACCCATCCCTCATTATTACCAGATGTTATTTGTGATTTCATTAGTCATGTCCATTGTACGTGAAGAAAAATATATGATTCTCAAAGCTTTATTTATTTTTTTATTCTTCTTGTATCGGGTCTGTCTATTTCACTCATGAGAGTGTGAGAAGCAAGTTAGAATAGCTGAAAAAGGACAAAACACAATATGACAGTGCTTGAACAGGGTCACCTTCAGGTTTACCTTCTTTCCGACTTACTATTTTTTCATAATTTAGTCAGTTTTTTATGCCTGCAAGCCCATGAGAGGGTATTATTTTATCCAAATACCTGTAGCTAGACTCCAGTCTTCTAACTAGCCCTCACAGAGAGTGGGATTTTTTTAATGCCTCAAAAAATAATGTTTTTTTCAGCAGTTGTTTTTTCTCATAGCTTTGTTGAATTATTAATGGACAAAAACATCTACATAACTTTGTTTACTGTCTAAGAAATTGTATAATAGTTTTTTTCTGGTGCTTTCCGCAATGATGGTTATGCATTGCTCACATTCACAGTCAAAAGGCGTACATTCAAAAGGCAAACCTAGCTGTCAAAAAGACACGCTGAGCATATTTCTTCACACCGTTGTCATGGTAATTCTCATGATCTGTTTTTTCTGTCAAGGTCCAGAGGTCAAGATTTTTTTTGTCTCCTGAGATTCACCTGTGATATCAGTCAGACACAATGTGCCTGCAGACACGCCTGCATGTGACACCAGACACAGGTGATGTGACACCATTTCAGACCTAAAGCAGGAAAAAAGGTGTAACCCTTTGCCGATTCCTTTTTTACCAGAAACGGAGATATGTCTGAAGCAAATGAAAGTAAATTTGCTCTAAAGTGAAGAATAACTGCCAGTATGCATAACTCCCATGTATCAGCCAATAAGCATGAGGGGGAGGTAAGTTTATCCATACTGGCAGGTTACAGAGGTGTAAGACAACAACTTCTGTGTCAAATATATGAGGCTCATCTCCACAATCTGCATTTATTTGATTTGGATTTTTGTTACTTTCACACGTCAGAGAAAAATGTCTATGCCCTGCAGGGGATGTAGTTAACACTTCCACCAATGCTAATTACTCTCTAATGATCAGATATTGACATTTTATGCATTTCATTTTAAACAATGACATTAAACCTGCAAAACATTTATATCAAAAGATGTATGGAGACAGTTCAGAACCTTTATTTATAATGGTGGCCAGTAACTGTTGCAAACTCTCAAATGTATTTTCCAGTAGTCTCAAGGTAAGGTTGTGTACCAAAGAAAACTGATTAAATTCCATTTTAGAGGTCTATGATGAGATTTATATAATTCAGAAAGTATTATTTAGAAAGCACCTGCTGCAAAATACATAAGACCTATTTGTGAATATACTATTACAAAGTGCTGCGTTACAATCAACACCTTTATACTTTCAGCACAACAGTATTTGAATGTGCCAGGAGATGTCTCCGGGGATAATATGCTGTTTTCAGCTTGAAATAACGTTGTGACGCAGTTACCCCTGTGCTGCTTTCTCCTACGTGTCCATGTGGCCTTTGTTTTCTCTCCTCCCTGCGTGATGAGAAGAAGAGGGTTGACTCCCCCGAGACGCGCTCGAGCCCACCGGCTCCCCGCTGCAGCAGGTGCCAATCAGTCTCGCAGCACACTCTATGCAAATGCGGCACGATCAAAATGGCAACAGTGACAAAGAAAACATCCACCAAACAAACAGTGCTTAACCAGTTCTCTTCGGCATTGCTTTTGTAGATTTTTTTCGCATATCCTCCTAAGACCCAGCAATTAATTTTTGTCCCCTGCAGGGCACTTGAGTCTCTGGTCTTAATCTCAAGAACCATATATTCTACTATGCTCAACCCTACACTATGAGGGACATTCAATAAAAATAAAATAATATATTTAAAAGTATTTTTCACTGCAACATGTTTTTGTCACCCAAGACACTTGAACAAAGAACGGGTGAAGCGTGAGATATAGTTTATGGTTTGACTATTTTTTGACTATTAAATCTCGAGTAGAATTTGAATTGTCACCGACTGGTGTAGAAGCGCACTAGGGACAGTCTGCATGTTTACAGCCATCATTATAGAGCAGCTGCTGCACAGATCCATCAGCATTTATATTATATGGAATTTGCGCTGATTTGTCCTGGACGTCATGCTATGCTCGTGAAAAAACATGGATAAAACTCAAAGGCTGAGGTGAGCCAGTGTTGACTTGGTGTTCCCAGTTTAAAAATAAAGGCAGTTTGTTTTCCTTTTTCATTATCAAAACCTATCCCAGACTGTTGCTGCTGTACACCTGCTTTTCTCAAGTTGCACTGGGGAAGAAAAGAGAATGTGGGGAGCGAACATGGCACGTACAGATTGGTGTGATCAGCATGTCCTCTCCAGGGTGTGGCCCGCCCTCCCTCCTGAGAGAACGCCTCCTCTAGAGACCTGCCGTCTCTCTGCAGCTTCCTGTCTTACCTGTCAGTCATGCCTGGTATAACCTTCAATGACTTCCTGGCTGTAGACAAAAACCATCCAGGGAGTTTTTACTCAAGACTGTCGCTTTTGTCGCTTGTGTCTGTGGGCTTAGGCCAGGGTACCCTGTGAAACAAATTGTGACAAATGTCTTTGTAAAATGTGCAATATGAATGAAATTTAATTTGATTAGATCCTACACTGTTGACTCACTAGTCTAAATGTCACTGTATGTATATGGATGCTTATATTGTAAGGGTTAGAGTAAGGTTCGGAGAACCAGATGCGAACAATAAGGATTCCAAAAGCGTATCTAGAAAGATACGCCACAAAAGCGGAAGAACCGCACCAGGGAAGAGATAAACGAAAGAACGGGAGCAAAACTTCCCTAGCACAAGGCAAATCAAAGCAACCTCAAAAACGGAGGCATATCTCGATAAACAGCGAGAATAAATAACAAAAGAACCTCACGCACTAAAACATTAGGTGCAACAGGAGGTTAGAGAAACAAAGCAAAAACTTGAAAAAAACGAGTGAAAGAAGGAACAGAAAAGAAAACTTGTTTATCCAAAGCTCTATAGGCAAAATAGCTTTAAAACAAAGGGTAACAGGTAAAAAGAATAAGGATAATGAAAACGATTGGAAAAAAAGAGAAAACCAATCTAATCCTAATTTCTTTAACCGGACTTGCTGCGTTCGGACTTGCTTGCTTCGTACGACCCAGAAATGCAACGACCAAATTTCCTATACCTTACCGATTTCGTTGTCATCATAGCAAAGACAATATCAAAGTGTCGGAAATGCAGAAGTCCTGGGCTATTTATAACCGGCAGGAAACCCAGAACAGGTGCGAGGAATAATAGCTGAGTGAGATCCTCATCAGAGGCTGCCAATAACCATGACATATACTGTATATGCCATGGTTATTGGCAGCCTCTGATGTTTCTGCGGTCGTTATTCTATTTGGCGTCATCAGGACGCCAAATATATGATATACATCATGGTTTAATAAGATCTAAAAGAAAAACCAATACTGGGAAATAGAGGATTTATGAACTCCATAATGGGTCGTAATGAGCTTCCATGTGCTAATAACTTCTGCAAGAAAACCAATTAAAAGACTGCTCTTTGCAGAGAAAACAGTGAGATTGAATCGGGTCAGTCACTTATGAACACGTGATACTTCCATGAACTATGAAGTCTCACTTTCTCATCTTGAAAAAGATGACTAATTACACAAATCTATACATTGGGTCCATTGGCATCCCATACAAGTAAAATGTATGTATGCTTAATCTGTTAAAAATCATATGACCATACATCAAATTAAACACTGGCAGGTGTGCTTCTGCAAGTAATTGAAGGGGAAAAATGATATCCGAACCGTGTCTCCCTCTCATTTTTCTCCATTACATAAATCAGTCTGAGAGTATGACATCTCGGCACATTTTCAAATAAATTCCCTAGAGTCATGTCTGACTGGACCAGGAAACCTTTTCCGAACCTCATCACAACAACCTAATACCTGCCGGGCCCGCAGCTGCTGATCGGATAGCAAATTATGCTTGGGGGCTCCGCTGTGACAGCACTGACAGTACTGGAGACATCCAAGGCAGTGACCTCTGCTACTCTGCTACGCTGAGTGCAATCTTCTGATCCAACCCACGGTAAAGGAATTCACCAGCTACATTCTCCCCATTGTGTCCGAATAAAACAGAGGCTACAGCAAATATCCCTTAATAGACTGTATTGTGTATCTATATGGGAAACCTATGAGACACAAATTGGCACACATAAATTATACAAACATGCCTAAACATGAGGCACACTGCTGACTTCTGTTAATGAATTGCATTTTCTCAGTACTGCCATATAACTTAGGGTATGCAAATAACAAAAATAAGGCTGTTCTTCGCATAGCAAATCATTAGGATTAAATTGGGAACAGCATAGTAATATGCAAAACATGATAAAAAGATATGCAGCTATCTTTTATACTATGCAGGGCATGTGGGTTCAGACATGCTGATACAGTGGACTGCATATTACAGAACAGGGCTGTTATTTTCAGGACTAGTCAACATAGCTAGTGAAAACTCACTATAGGTTTTATTCCACAATTAAATTGATTATAAATAATACCAGCCACAGTTCAAAACATCTGAACAGAATTACTATACACCCACTGGTGCTCCTATGAAAATGTGTTTAGAACCACATTTACCTATTCTATATTCAACCAGATCTTTGAGAAGGATGAGTTTTATGTGACTGAAGAATAAAAAACATATTGTGCCTCATTTTGTGTGAGCACAGACCATAAGAGTTCATAAATCTGTGGGAATCTATGGCTTTAGGTATAAGTGACAACTAGCGCTTCCCAGAAAGGTTCTAGGGAAGGCAAATGTAGCAACAGGAACCTATAGCATAATATCCCATTGTTTCAAAGTGCAGTCTATTAACTGCTTAGGTTATACCCATCTGCCAAGAAAATTATGTCTTATCAACCTGTTTTATATAACGCTGACAGCTGTCTCCATTGTCCTTTCACAAATTTCAAACACAGGGATATTCCATTCGCAGAATATAATTATTGTATAACTATTTCATGATTTAATTGTAAATAATCTAGTGTAGACAAAAATAACCATCTTGTTTTTTAAAATGGTCTAACTACTCCCAGATCCCTGTGTTCAGTGGGATCATTAAAAATCTCTCTGTCCCCATATTTCATTGGATATTTGGCCCAAGCACTTCAAAATTGACAGATTTGGCTGGAGTGTGCTGGAATAGTGCATAGGTGTCACCTCAGACCTGTATTTGATCTCTATATTTCAGCAGAACAATCCCCTGCAGGGCAAATAAGCTATCTCTATGTATGACAATGCTCCTATGAATCAATAGCTCTTGGATCTGTATTCCTTTTGGGCAGGTAATTCTTTGTAACAGTGGCCACTCAGGAATTTATCTGGAAAAATAGAATGTTGTGAGGGAGGGGGTAGATCACTCTGTACTACTGAAACTGCTCTTTAGTTTGTCCAGGGAAACAAAGGAGTTGGCACCAATGTAGTCTAATTTTACACTACTAATCAATTGCTGCAAGAAAGAGTGCTCTTAATTGCACAGAGAACAGAATGCTTGATCAATGAAGAGTTGTCACAACCACTAAATATTTCTTAACCCTCCTATTATGTTTGGCGTCAAGTTGACCCAATTCCGTGTTTGAGGTCTTTTAAAAACCAGTTAACCTTATTTTTTTCATCTTGCATGACTTTGTGTATCCTAATTTGGTGGGATTAAAGAGAAAAACATGCAATAAACATAATGTTTATCATGTACCATCTTTGTATTCAGAGGTGTTGTGTGGGGTTGTTTTGACCAGGATGTGTAGCTGTATAAAACATAAGAAAATATACTTTTTTATTTTTTATCTCTGATTTTTGTGTGGGTGATTCTGGGTACTTTCCCATGCGGGTTTACACTTCACAAGCTTTCACTTACCTATGGCTCTAAAATCAATATCACAGATTTGTAATATTTAGGGATAAAAGGCTAGTCCATTGGGAGACATTAAGACTGTGACACACAAAATGTCAAAACTTTTTGATTACAACAATTTTGTGTTGGTTTAAACTGTTGGGGTCAATTTGACCCCAAACACAAAATGT
Source organism: Synaphobranchus kaupii (assembly GCA_029718625.1). Taxonomy (NCBI): domain Eukaryota; kingdom Metazoa; phylum Chordata; class Actinopteri; order Anguilliformes; family Synaphobranchidae; genus Synaphobranchus; species Synaphobranchus kaupii. The sequence continues at coordinate 120,797,489 of CM056376.1, forward strand.
CAAAATAATAGGGGTTAGATGATGCTAATTATGGGTGTTAATGCTAGTAGTGTTATATGAAATGTGGTTCCACCTTACAAGTCCAGTTTGAACCATTTTGACAAGTCGTGATCAGATTGAGTTTCCTTGACCCGTTCAATACTCCACGGGTACATGAACCAGAGCAGGTGTATATTGCAAGGGACATCTTTAAACATTGCTTCAAATAAATGTTTGTTGCTTTGTTATTATGGTATTACACATCCAAATTATGCAGCCCACAGCATAACACATTTTCAATCCGAAGACAAAAGTATGAAATATTTCAAAGCTGTCCCTACAGAATCTGGAGCATAGTGGGAGACTGCATGAAATAAACATGAACACTTAGAGAAGTAGGCCTCAGAAAACCATTTACTTGCAAATTACATTCTTTTAATCCATTACCGGGTAGGATACAAGCAGCAGAGGCCCGTCTGGAGCTGGAGAATGAGGTCCTCACCTCAGTGCCAAAGCAATCTCCTTGCTGCTGATACTCAGAAAAAATTCCCAAAAGTCCAACATGAGCACCTGTCAAAGCAATGAACAAGGAGCGAGGGAGGGACCTAGAGACCAGCTGCACTGATTCTGTTTTTAAACCACCTCCAATCACCCCACCAAATAAACTTTGCATTCACTGTCACTGGGAAGCCTTCATTTAGAGTATTGCTGTTGTAATCTCAGTATTTGGAAACATGAATCCCTGTGGCTTCCTGTTTATACTGACTCAAAATGTATGGAGGTGTAAAATTAATAGAATGGCAGTATGTAATGTTTGTTATACACTTTCGGTTTGTTTGTTTCTTTGTTATGGGCCTTTTCACCCTTATACACTACAGTGGTATATGGTGAAGTGGATAGGGAAATGGGTGTTATGGATCCAAGAAGAGACTGGACTCAAATGCACGACTGAGACAGGAATTGCAATAATTCAATAATTTATTACTTCGTCCAAAACTCCAGAAGTATAGAGAGAGATAAGAGTAGGGACTGGATCCTGGAATGGCGTTAGCGGGGGTAGAATGGGAGTGGGAGTTGGCAAGGGGCTGGATGGTGGCGGAATCCTGGGTTGGTGTAGCAGCGGAGGAGCGAGATGCGGGAGACAGGTGCCGCATGGAGTGGTGCTAGGATAGCTGCAGGCTGGCAGACAAGCAGAGCAGAACAAGGCGTTAAACACAGCAAGGCATGAACAAAATAATTAGCATTAATCCGCTAGGCAAGGCAAGACTTAGAACCAGCAAAAGCAAGGCAAGGCAAGGCTTAAATTCTTGATACGGGACAAGACAAGAGTTATTTCAACAATAAGATTTAATGAACTGGCACAAGACAACGAAAACCAGGAGAATATATATGAGAGTTAATGAGCTAATGGCTGTGTGCAGCGTGAGAATGTATGCGAGAGTGATTAACAGAGAAGAGAGCGTGAGGAATGCAAGCGGGGAAAAGGAATGAGATAGGCGGAGAAAATGCAAGGGGAAATGAGTGACACAAAGAGGGAAAACCACGCCCAGCCTGCAGCACAAGGAAGACAAACAGGAAACATACAAGAAACATGATGGAAAAGGGTAAAACAAGGAGCACAACGGGGACGGGAATGGAGAGTGTCACAATGGGTTTGTGACCAGATGGTAAACCATTGAATCCCAGGTTAGGCGCTGTAACTTCTTACATGTGGCAATTAACCAGAATTATTTCAGCAAATGTTCAACTGGTTTTATGAAAATGTACAAAATGCTGATATATTTACAATATGCTGCAGTATATTCTTTTTCCATAAGGGTGTATCCAATTATACATCATATTGACCTCCTGTCAAGGAATATACAAATTCCCACTTTGATGCAGATTACTTTGCAACCTGAAAAAACCATGTGACCTAAAAATAAGACTTGTGTATAGTTGTGTCAAAAATGTCACAAAAGCAGACTGTTAGGATCCTGTAATTCTGTCTGTTTATTTCTTTATTTGTTATTATTTTTCCTGTTTTCTTTCCCTCGCGATTGTCAGTCCGCGTTACATGTTTCTGAGATTCCACCCCGTCTTTGTCACTGCACTATTCGGGTGATTTTGGGAACATTCAGGTTTCTTCTGTATTTCGTATATCTCGTTTTCTTCCTTCTGGCTTTATTTATATTTGTATATAATACTAATGTACTAATCATACTAACTGTTAGATTAGATTTAATGCTAACCTGCTAACAAACTGACATGTATATAATACTAACCTACTAACATTAGGGTTCTAGAGTTCACAACTAACATTACTAATTAATCTTGAGTTTCTACCTGCAGCTGTCATTTCCCTCCTCGTTATCCTATCCCTGCATCGATCTGTGATTTCGCATTCTCTGCACGTGTCCACTTTCGTGTGCCTCCCCTCTGAGCTGTGCACTTGTTTACCTGCTAACTCCAGGCCGTTTGTTATCATTGTGTCTGTATATTCCAGTCCGTGTCTTACGTTTCCCCTGTCATTGTTTTATTGGTCCCTGTTAACCCTCACTGTTCTCACCTGTGAGCAATCTCCCCTCCCTGCTTCTACACACCTGATTCCCATTATGTCTGTCTCCCTCTGTGTATATATACCTTGTCATTTCAGTGTTCTTCGCGAGTTCCTTGTACTATAGTTTGCTTCTGTGTTGCCTGTTTATTCTGAGATTCTGCCCGAGCTGTTCGTTGATCTGTTTTCTAGTTTTTTTGTTTCCCTCGTCCGTTACCTGTTTTATTTCTGTTTTGTTTTCTTTTTGTTCCTCCTCTGCCTTACCGGTTTTGACCCCTGCCTGTGTTCTTGCGACCCTGGTTTTGGATCCTGCTGTTGTACCTTTGCTGTGCCTTCCCGGTTTGACCCCTGCCTGTTCCTTGACCACTCTTTGGACTGTGTTTTGTACCATTGCCCTGTCTCCCCAGTTTTTGACCCAGCCTGTTTACCTCGGATTGCTGCCTTGCCCTTTATTAAACTTCGGTTTTTTATACTCCTGCCTGCATTTGGGTCCTTCCCCCACCGACACCTAACAGACATTTTCAGTGTTTGCGTATGAGCTTGGGTAGGTAAAATGGAAGCAAAGTTTACACAGTTTTGCAAATAATCAATGAAACCTGCTCTGAAAATACACTTCACTGCTGTAGGTGCTGCTAAGTTGGTCCATTACAGAAGGAGGTGCAAGCCTTACTCTGGGCTGAATGTCCAAATGATGGTCCATGGATGTAGCCTAGGTATACTTTTTCTATAAGTAAAATAATTTAAAAAAACGCTTTGATCAATTTTGTTTTAAATATTTTAAGATAAAGATACACAAACAGAAATGGCCCCCATTAACATTTATAGTCCCTTACATAATATAATATTATCAGAGAGGTCAGAGCTCAGGGTCAGCCACAATGCAGTGCCCCTGGAGCAGGTATGGGGTTCAATGCACTGCCACAGTGTTGTCGGACAACAAAAGCAGAAATATAACGCAAAGAAGAAAATTACTGGGTAATGTACAGTATTTGTCAGCTAACAACCAACAAAACATTTAGCAAATGCTTTGTTCGTAAATCTTTAGTTCATGTTCACGACATTAGTTCATTCATAATACATTGTTTTGTATGCATATCTACCACTGTAGATTGCTAATATGAGGCTAAGCAGTGGGTTTAATAATTTATTTTTCTTTCAAGTTTATGTCTTTGTATCCTTTAAATACAAATGGTATTAACCTTTTCAATGTAACACAAAGCCAATATGAGGAAACAAAGGGCCTACAAATGTAGGAATGTGGGGAGCACAGCCCTGTAATATGGCTTATTCAGTTTCTGTGAAACATATTGGTGAAAGTTTAGTTGTAATTTGGCATAATTTTGATATCAATAACTTGGTACACAGACATAATTGTGTAAAAATAGTGTGAGTAACTTTTTTATGCAGTTTTATGTTGAAAACTATTTGTTGAGATATCACTTCTGTTTTTCATGTACTATCACCTGTATCAATGACAGAAGTCTATAAGACAATTATGTTATAGCATTATTTTATTTTAGAAATCATCGCTGGCAAAACCACCTTGCTGTGTCAATCACTGACTATCATAGGAGATGAGATAATGCGACATTGTGGGTTCAACTGTAACTGCTAAAGATTAGCTAGCATGCCATTTTATTTATTTATTTACTTGTAAATTATTTAAAATATGCAGCTTGCATGGAAATAGGTCTTGGTGCATAGTCCATGAGCCAGGGTGGGAGGTAATGCCCACTTTGAGAGATTTTTTGGAAGGTCCATGTCACTAGCATTAGAAAATGTATAAAAGCATTGCAGAAATGGCAGCTTTCTATGTTCTATTACTTGTTTTTTCATCCCTCAATCATTATTTGCTTTTCATAGCTTTTCAAATAAAACCAGTTAAACAATGCAGAATATGATGAAGTCATATATGTATGGAAAGCTTAAAATCTCTTCTCTCCAAGTATTATATTTGCTAACCTGTGATCAATAGAACTTGACCTTTCACCTCTTATGATGTAATAAGGCAATTTCACAATGCATCTATAAAAGACTTAACACCATTTGTTTTATTATTTTTTTTATTTTTTATTCCCACCACCACTCCCCTCTTGGGAGGTCAAATTTATTTTTAATTACAATTTCAAAATGGTAAGATGTGGCCTAAAAGAGGGAAGGGAACAGTGAAGAAACAAATAGCAAACAAACTGAGATGAAACAAGACAATTGACAGGTACAAAATAGGGCAAATTAATGTTTGATATAATAGCGGAGAATACAAGGAGACAAAAACAAAACAAAGAAAAAATAATAATAATAGCAATAAAATAAAATGAGTGTGAGAGTAAGTTGGTGGGATGTGTGTGCGCATATGGGAGAGGGGGGAAAGGAAGTTAATGGGAAAGAGTGCCAGAGTTATTTGCTTACATGTACTGTAGGTGAGGTTTAAGAAAGCAGGAGATTGATGATTGGGTGCCATGTTTGCTCGAAATGATAGTCAGGTCTGACAGCTTGGAGGAAACATTGATACCTAGGTATTTAAAAGTGTCAGTGGATGAGCTCAGGGATGGGTGGTGTTTGGGCTGCCAAGTTCCAGCTTTCATTGCAAAGTGGTAGAATTGTAGATTTGGGCCAATTGATTGTGTAGTCTGATAATTTAGAGAATGCATTTATTACTTTGATTGTTTCCTATAGTGAAGTTTGTGGATTCTGTAAATAAATTAGAATATCATCGGCATATAAACTGATTTTGTGGTGTGTATTTAGAGTTTGTATTCCTTGGATATTATTACTTTGTCGTACTGCAGCAGCAAGGGGTTCGATAAAAATGGCAAATAAGGAGGCAGAGAGTGGGCATCCTCGCCTGGTGCCCCTTTGTAATACATAACTTGGTGATGTTAGTCCATTAGTGATGTTAGTCCGTTAGTTGTGACAGTGGCCATAGGTGAGTTGTACAGTGTTCTTATCCAGTTGATAAATGTCTCTCCAAACCCAAATGTTTTCAATGTAGTGAATAGAAATGTCCAATTTACCTTGTCAAATGCTTTTTCAGCATCTAATGAGGCGATGACTGCGTCCATTTTATTCTGGGTTGCATGGTGTATTAAGTTGAATAGCCTGCGTGTATTGTTATAGGAGTGCCTACCTTTGATAAATCTGGTTTGGTCATATGTCAGGGTCTAAATTAATTAAATGATTTAGCACTTTATTTTTTTTAGTCATGGAGCCGATGCCCCGGATATTCCAAGTTACAAATTTGAGTGGAGCCATGGTTGGTGAGTGATGTCAGTTACTATGGATGTAAGAGGCCTGTCCATATTTATAGGAATGGGATGTGTGAGTTGATATATGGGATTGAGAACATGTGGGTCTGTCTGTGTGGGTAAAGGGTTTGCGTGCAAGCGTGTGTGTGCGTGTTGGTAGTGAAAAGAAATGTCTCCAGTCATATCTCCTTCAAATGAATAAAATTCAACAAAAGTAACAAAATAGCGATAACAGATAAAAATAAAAGTGCAGACATATAACAATGAGTCAGAAACAACCAAACAAAACATGGGTGTGTGTGTAGACACAAAAAAAAATAAAAAATAGAATCACAAAAGGAAGGAGATAGAGTGAAAAGGAATTGTGGATTCATGTGTTGTTTGTGTGTGAAGTGTTGTGCGTTCTGTGAAGCTTGAGTGATGTGTGTGTGTGTGTGTGTGTGTGTGTGTGTGTGTGTGTGTGTGTGTGTGTGTGTGTGTGTGTGTGTGTGTGTGTGTGTGTGTGTGTGTGTGTGTGTGTGTGTGTGTCTGTCCAATTGTGTGAGAGAAAGAATTTGATGAGAGAGAATGGGTTGAGTGAGCTGGGGGGAATAAATGGTTTCAAGTTTGACAAAAACAGATTTGAGGATGGATTTACATTTTTGTGTTATCTAGTTGTGACTGTCAATGCTGATTTATTTCATGGTAATTATTTCAGAAAAGCCAGGGAGTTATGTTGGAGTCGCGGAATAACTGTCCTTCAATGTATAATCTGTCCACTACCAAGTAGGTACGCTTGTTCCTCAGTCTGTTTTCCTTCATGATGGGGTATAGTACTTTGCGCCGTTCATTTATTCCTCTTGGGAATTGGTCATTCATTCCAAGTTTAGTACCTTTAAGCTCCTTCCCCTTGCTTTTAACCATCTTTCTGTTTAAAATGTTCGAATTTTGCTATTATGGGGCGCGGAGATATCTTAGAACGTGATCCTAGGCGGTGAACTCGGTGGAAAGATATTTTATTTACAGTGTCCGGTGGTAGTTTAAGTTGAGTTGTCATGAATTGTTTTATCAGCGTCTCAGGATTGTCAGGAGAGTTTTCCGGAATGCCAGAGAAGATAAGGTTATCGCGCATACTTCTTGACTGTAAATCCAAGATGGTTTCTTTTATAGTTTTGTTTTCTCTCGTAGCGATTTCCATTTGGTCCGTGAGGGATTTAACGGTGGATTGGAGCGTCTTGTTTGTTTTTTCAAGGTCGGTGATGTGTTTGGTGGTGTGGAATTCCAAACTGGCGCGGAGTTCTTTAATCTCGTTGTGGAGTGTGACAAGAAGGTCAATTTTTTATTTATGGATGAAAGCACACTGACCTCGATTTCAGTAGTTAGTAAATCATCTGTGTCCGTAGAAGAGTTCTTCTTTCTTTTGGATGGATTTCCCTCTGGCTGCGGTGTGCTGCGGTTCGCCTGCATATTGTGCTGGTCGTTGTAATGTTGGTCAATGAAGTCTTCTAAGTCCGTTATTTCCGCCACTGTATAAATATTCCGCGTTCCGTGTATGTTGAACCAATTTTGCAAAAAGTCAGTTTACTTAGTCAAAAAAAATCAGTTTTGTTTTTCTCTTTTAGCAGAGTTTTAGCAGAGTTTTGTTTCAGTGACAGGGGGTCGCCATGTTTGGTCTCACCTCCCAACCATTTTTAACTTCATTTTTGACTGGTGTTGTTGCATCATTAGTTCATGCACAAGAAAGCTAATAAAATGCCAAGAGTTCATTCTAGGTATGGCATTTTTTAAATTGGAGTCCATTGCTGTTATCCCTTAAAATGAGGACCAAATTAGTGTCAATGCCAGTAAAGCAGGCCACCATGAGGCTGAAAAAAACAGAATACATTGATCAGAGACATGGCCAAAACACTTGGTCAAAATCAACTGTTACTAGAGTAAGAACACACCGGTGACCTCAGCAATGGCAAACATCCTGGTAGACCATGGAAGACCATGTGGATGACCGAAGAATACTTTCTTTTGTGAAGAAAAAACACTTTTCAACTGCTGAACAGATCAAGAACACTCTCCAGGATGTAGGCATAGTGTCATAGTCTGCAGGCTTATGTTTTCTTTTATTTTTCGCTTTCCCTCTAGCGCCTGTTGGACGTCTTTTCCTTGCTTCATTGTCCGTGTCGGGCTTTCGTTCGTTCCGACAATTAGCGAATGCACCTGTGCGGCTCTTCCGCTGGTTATTTAAACTCTGCGTCTTCCTTCTTCCGTGCTTCCATGTTATCTCTCATTTCACTGGTAGCCGGTACGGTATAGGACACGGAGACTGTTTTGCTTGAAGTCTCTTCAAGTAAAGCAGGAAGGTCCGGTTAGAGTTTAAAAGTTTGGGTTATTTTTAGATCTTCCTTTTCCCATTTTCACTCTATTTTTCTGTCCTTGTTTCTCTACCCTCTTTGGTTTGCAGCTTTAATTATTTTTTCTCCTTCTAACTCTCTGCTGTTTGGAGTTAGAGGAGTTTAGCCTCACTGCTTGTCTAGTTTTTCTTCCCTATTAGTGAGGTTGCTTTGATTTATTTAAATAAATCTTACTGGAGGTTAGAGGTACTTAGTTTTCTGTTAATACCTATTCTCGTAGTTCGAGTTTTGTCGCCCGTATAATTCGGGTTGTTTTCTTTTCTCTACTTTAAGTCTCCGTTGCAGTGCTTCCTCGGATTGAGGACGGAGTTATTTTGGTTTTCCTTTTATTTATTTTTCCCTTTGCGGAGATCCTTCCGTTCTATTGGTCTGCACTTGGTGGAGACTTTCTGATTCCTTTCTGTCGCGTCTGGTCCTCCGAAACAGACCCTCCCCCCTTACACATAGATGTTTAAAAGACCACCATAAGGAGAAGACTACACCATCACAGCCTCAGAGGGTACACCGCAAGATGCAAACCAGTCATACGCCTCAAGAAGAGAACAGCCATGTTAGATTAGTTTGCTTAAAAAAATTTTTTTAAAAGCTACATCAAAAAACTGTAGAGTTCTGGAACAGTGCTATGGACAGATGAGATGAGTATTAACCTGTACCAAAGTGATGGAAAGAGGAACTGTTCATGATCCCCCCCTCTTCCCTCATCTGCAAAACATAGTGGAGGTACTGTTATGGCCTGGGCATGTATGGCTGCCGCTGGAACTGGCTCACTTGTCTTTATTCATGATGTGACTGCTGAGAAACATCTTATCTGCTAAAGCAACCAATTTCAGGTACAAGCCTGCCAGAGCATCACCAGGGAAATACCCAGCGTCTGGTGATGACTATGTGTGGCAGATTTCATTCATCATCAAATGCAAAGGAATTGTAACCAAATACTAAATATGATGACTTTAAGATTATGTTAATTTTCCAAATGACTTTTGGTCCCCTAAAATGGGGAGACTATGTAAAATGGGCAGTAATTCCTACACAATTCACCCAATATAGATGCAAATACCGTCAAATTAAAGCTTACAGTCTGCACTCCAACCTTATATTCATTCTTTCATTTAATTTCAAATCCAATCTGCTCGATTACAGAGCCAAAACAACATAAAAATGTGTATTGTCCAAATACCCATGGATTTCACTGTATAACAACAATAATCTCAAGTAACTTATCACTTTTTATCTTAGACCTAGTGCCTTAACGTATAGCTACTGGTAAGTGATCTTAAAATAATTAATAAAAAAATTGCTCCATGCATTTTAATTATATTTGTATATTTATTTATACATAATTATATGCAGTGACACACCCCTTGGTATGGAATCTAATCCTATCTATGCCAGTGCCTACTGTAGGTGAGACCTGCCTTACAGGTCTACCTGTAGTCCAAATCTGGACCTCAAAGCCAGTAGTACTGTTGGTTCTCTTGTCACTGATTGGTTAGGGAATCCACTCCCCTGCTGCCCCGGTTTAAAGCAACCCCTGGTTGGTTAGAAAGGAAAAATGTAAACCAGCAGTATTAATGGCCATATTTGAGTATTCCTGACATAAGGCGATTCACAATTGCTGGACGGAGGGTTTCATTCAACAGGATTACCCGTGTCTTGTTATGTATGAATGAGTCTTCTGGTCAATCGCTAGCCTGTAAAGTTGACCTACAATGCAATGACTGCACAACTCACCTGGTTCTCTGCAGAGTGAAGAAATGCCAGCTGGCCACAGCACTTGGAGATGACACGTGCTAATTTGAACTTTCAAAGATTAAGAAAGGATGTCCCAGCAATGGAAGATGCCTTCAAAACATCGGAGTGCTACAAACTGGAAGAAAAAAGGAGAGACAATAAAGTTGTGTAATTCTTATTAATTATACCTTTGTTATTCTCTTTGTTTTTGATATGCATTTTTATGAGGCCAGTTTATAAAACACCGTTAACTCACAATAAAAAAGCATCACTTATGTTATCCAGCTGGCAGTCAGGACATTTGTCACTTGTTTAAATCAATGTGAATGACTTCAAGTAATATAATGCATTAGGAAGAATAAAACTTCTAAATTGCTTAATAATTGACATGACAAAACAAAGATTTATATTCAGTCCATCTTGCACTGTGCTTTATGCATTCCTTGTGAATTTCCTTTTGTTAGCAAAGTTTGTTTTGTTTATATCAAAGACAGCCAAAGACAGACAGACAGCTTGTTGAGTGTAATGGGGCGTGACGTATGAGGTGGGAGGAGCCAAACGCAGCAAGGGGAATCTTTAAGCCCTTAGGCCACTAAGGCGGGATACCCCGCAGATAAGGGAAGGAGACAAGACAAGGAAGAACAAACACCCTACAGACGCTACTAACCGGCTAACTGTCTAACGCTAAGTAGAGCGCTAGGACAGGGATCTGAACAGCCAGACATAATACACACCCTGTCTCGGTAACGAGACACAATAAACGGGCGAGTAGCGAAAAGGCACAAATAAACAATCAACAAATGAAGAATGAAATAATTTACTAAGAGGAGGCGAAAGAACAGATATAAAGTTACGTGGCTAAATACATAAGCTGGAACTAACAGTCAAATGCGGAACCAAAAGGAGGGTAAACGCCCGATCTCCCAGGGGGAAGAAACATTTTACAGGCGAGCCCACGGAGAACCGCAGTCCCATAACCTTACCAGCAAAATGACCAAGCTTAAAACAGCCACGCCCTAACCTCTCAGACAGGAGGAATGTAATGAGGCAAAGGAACAGGTAATTAATGTTCCAAGGCATAGTTTGAGACTCAGTCATACGCAAACATGTCCACAAAATCGTCCTGTCTCACTAAGAGACAAATAGCACCGAAGGGCAAACAGAACTAAGTTCTGAACAGAATAGCCCAAAACTCCATACCTGGAGAACAAGCACAAAAGACGAAGACAGCTGCACAGAAACTATAGACTATCTGACTGACACAAGCACAAACACAAAAACAAGCCCTGCCTCTAAATAAGGGGGAATGTAACGAGGCGAAACAGGAACAGAGATTTAATGTTCCATGGCGATATAAAAAGGCTAGCAGTCCAATGCATAAAACCAAGAGGGTAAACACCCGATCTCCCGAGAGAGAAACATTTTACAGGTGAGCCGACGAAGAACCGTCGTCCCATAACTTTACTATCCACAGACTAATGCAAGCTAGATATAAAACAACCGCCCTAGCCTCTCACAAATGGAAAAATGTAACGAGGCGAAATGGAACAGAGAGCTAACGTTCCGAGGCTATTAAAAACACGCAGTCAAACACAAGCACGTCCACAGCATCGCCCAAGCTCCACACAAGGAGACAACACACCCTGAGAACGAAACAGAACAACAGTTCGCAACAAAATCGTCTCAAAGGCAAAAAAAGGCGAACAGGACAGCTGCAACAAAAGACTTACGCAAACATAATAGCACGAAGCCTCAATATAAATAAAACCCTGAATCACAACAACGGGGAACGTAGTCCACGAGAAGGACTAAACAGGGAAAAACGTACCAAGGCTACTTACTGGCTCACAGTAACACGGAATTAAGTAGAAGCAAAACGCCAGGTCTCTCAGAGAATAAATATGAAACGAGGCGAAATGGAACAGAGAGCTAACGTTCCGATGCTATAATTAGAAAACACGCAGTCACACACAAACACGTCCACAACAACGCCCAAGCTCCATATAAAGAGACAAACACCCAGAGAACGAAACAGAACAACAGTTCACTACAATCGTCTCGCAGGTAAAAAGGGCGTACAGGACGGCTGCAACAAAAGACCTACGCAACATAGCACAACAGCCTCTCAGAAAACTAATGAAGGAGACGAGGCGAAATGGAACAGAGATTTACGGTCCCAAACTTCTACGAGATAATCAACAACCAAGCCAGTAAGAAATAAGCCCTGCCTCTAAAAAGAGACGCTAAAAATAGGCGAGTAGCCAAAATGGTACGAGAACTCACAGCCAACAATAACACCACAGTACATAACAATTAACAATTAATGTCGAAGCCCCGAACGTAGGAAACGGAAGGCTTATATGTCTCTCAGGTAACAAGCACAGGTGCAAACGCTCAAACAGAAACTCCCCAACTCAGCAGGGCGGAGCAAGCATCCACCAACAGGGCGGCACCCTCGCGTGGCCACCGAGGAAAACGACCGCATGGGAAAACAGGGTAGAAAACCATGACAGTTGAGTAAGAAATAAAATGTCTAGTTGTGCATTTTAAATGACTGAAAACCATCTGCACCAAGTGCAGTGGTTACAAAGAACAGAGACAGATGTGACGAATCCAGCATTTAAAGCCCCTCATTTGTACATCTTATTAAAAAACCATGAGCTGTTGCCTGTCAAAAGCCATGCTGTGTTAATTAAAGACAAACAAATGACAAAAGATAAGTTATGGGGAATCAAAACGAGGGTTGTGATTGGAAGGTGTAAAGTTAGATGTTAATTCTGTGAACATGTCGACCTATTTTTCCTTTCCTTTGATCAACTGGTGACATTTTTCAGTTGTGAGGGCTATATATGTCAGAGCAATCTGTCATCACAAAAGTACCTGGCTGCAGGTCATAAAAAGGCTTGAAAAGAACAACAGATCGAAAGTCAGCCTGTAGGCAGATTAGTGTTTTCAACTTTCAAGAGACACATGGGGATACAATTCACTTCTGAAACCAGTGGAGGAAAGAAGCAGAAAAATTGATTTTGAGGCTATATTTAACTACAAAGCTAATGTCCAAAATGTTGTTGACATTTCAATATTGGATTGGGCAAACAACTCTGGTAGAGAGGTGGCTCAGACACAACAACCAGTGATCATTTAGCAATCTGAACAAATTAAAATGGTTCTGCCTTCCACAGCAACACATTATAATTGGTGGAGTCATTCAGAGCAACTCCTGGAGGATGCTTCAGCAAGGATAGACAAGTGTAACCTTTGTGGAAGCCTTTTTTGCGGAACACGTGATCCACCTCTCCACATCTGCCACAGTTTTAAATATGGCAGGAACACCCTCACACAAATCTAATCTTACCATTCCTTTCCATTCATTATAAAGTGCTGTAATCTATAATGAGACTCATTCTTTACTACTAAAGCTGTGTTTATCATGAAAAAGAGGCAAAACAATTATAGTTAAAAGCACGCAATCATAATATTTCTGATGTTTTTGTTTCCCATATCATTCCGTCTGTTTGTTACTGGATAACACAACCTTCAATGCTTAACATTAACCCCTGCCCTTTCAAAACAATATTTAATTTTGCCATATGTAGACTGCAATATGTCATTATTAGTCTATGTTCATACCGTTAAATGTATCCAGTAGAAAATTTAAAAATAGTGGGCTTTACAATCTCGGCACGTTTTCAATTGCAGCACTTCAAACAGAAACACGCAAGCTGCGTTGCGTTCAAAACGTTTTTTCCTCACAAACGTCATTTCAATGAGCATCGCGCATGAAGTGCATGAAGCAAGTTCTGTCAGCTAACTCTGGCCGCAGCTGACCAGTGGTCGGCCTCAGCAAACACGTTATTTTACTCAACTAATCGCATGCACACGTGACTAGTGGAGCACCCCTTTATAAAAGCGAGAGTCAGACCTCTCCTGGGCTGCTATTGGCTGCGCTGCTCTTGTATGCTCTGCCACTGCTCACCCTCCACCACCCCAGCTGCCACTTGTGGTTTGAAAGGGTGCCTAGAGCAGATCCATTCAGTGCCAAACCAAAATAATTGTATATTCATTATACATAAATTCATATATACATTACAAATACATCATTTGGATACGCAAAAATTTGGCGTCACGTCAAACTGACTGAGCAAGGACCTTCCATTTGCCTAAAAATGTTCGATGTTCCTCGATTCCTCCGCCCACATATTTCATCCTTGCATCTGTTCCATTGGTCTGAATGAACCCACAGATCCAGGCTGCATCTGAATAAAAATGCATCCACCCTCCCCTTTCTTTGCCCCCTCATTTCCTGTTTCCTCGTGACCCAGAAGGGAATAACTGGCTACCATTACAAGGAACATTCAAATTATTTAAAAAATGAAGGAAATAAATACAACAATCCTTGTACACGCCCTTTGGTGATGAGTACGACGATGTGTCCCATGCAGAAGTAAGGCTATATATGAATGCAAGTCCCAAAACACTTTGCTTCAAACAGCTGAACAAAAGGGTGACTCACAGCCTGTGTCTCACATCTCTAGATGACAGGTCCTGAACCCTTTTTTATCAACTGTCATATATGGGGTAATGTGCTCATTGTATTATTTCCAATTATATGCCAAGCTATTTATTGTATTTTACACTGTTTGATATGTGTGTTGACACATAAATAGACATGTATCTATCTATCTAACTGAAAGGTTGATGCATAAGGAAAATTTATTTTTGTATCCTAAATCACACAATGACAAGCTACAAAGAGACAAACTGTAAGAAATGCATGATAGCATGATCAAATGGCTTGTAGTGACAGAAAGGTACAAGAGAATAAGTAAATCAAATCTTAGCTTGTAATACCATAATACAGTATATCAATTGTAACAAAGTGCTATTTATGATGAAGTCAGGTCAAAATATAACAGGACTGGAGCACATATGTGCTGGGGCGTTTAAATGTCTCTCCACAAAATGAAAGAAGGAAACCTTTTAAATAATTCAAATGCAACCACAGTGCAACACAAATCTTAATATGGCCATTAGAGACATTGTGACCCATTTAATTGGTGGAACCTATTAACTCCTTATTTAACAATATCTGTTTCTGGGGAGAATGTTCACCTGAGTGAAGTCGTCTGTAAACCTCCAGACCACTTCAGGGATAAACCAGGTCAGCCTGAATATATCTTTGATTTCACATTTGTGGTAAATGTGAAAGCCCCTAATTGCTTGCAGACATGAACCACCCGTTTTGTAGTGAAGGACAACAGGTTTGTATAGCTTCAGACGAGTCAGTAATTGACACTCTAACTGGAACAGGAGCGCAATCACCCTAATTCAGACTGGCTGGATAATATAGACAGAGGTTCAGATTTTTACACATGAATTAATTACTCAGCTGAATATGCACTGACTCCATTCAGGTTGTGCACCATGCAGAAGAATAACAGATTAGTCCTCCTACTTGGCAATCTTTAGGTTGCAAACCAACATCATTAACTGTTCAGGGTCCAGAATTGCAGTTGAAATGAGAGAGGATGACGCCAGTTGATAAATGTTGGGAGAGTGTAGTGAAGAGAAGAATGATCACAATGATGATGGTGATGATTATATTTATTGTTGTTTTGTTTATGAAACATGATGTTGACTATGTCAGCCTTTCACCAGGTTGGCACACGCTTACTCCATGGCTGCAGACACCAAGGATAAAAACAGCATCTTCATACTATTCCAAATATAGGATACGCTTGTTAGTGTGTCAAAATCCCAAATTCCATTAATAAATGTACACTTACTAGGACGCACTTTGTCACCCATTTTGCCTTCCTTTATAGTTGTAACATTATCTAGTGTTTTACACACAGTTGAATTAACACAATAAACCAATGAATCCAGGAAGATTGCAAATTGGCGTGATTGCAGTATACCTCCATTTCCTAGAATGTGAAACTGCATTAAATCAGTTTAGTGTGCTTTACTAAGTACTAGGCTATATTATTAAGTACTGTTATAATGTTTATTATTTAGATGCTTCTGAAGTTTAGGGAAACTTTAGGGAGTACATTTGGAGTTGCATATTTGATGATTCACAATGAATATCTTGCTAGTCCCTGAAGACATGTTTGTTTTGTGTGCATGCTCCGCCACTACCAATTTTAGTCCTCTTTAGTCCTGAAACATGTGCAAATACAATAATAGCATAGTGGCTTTATGTTATAACTGAGACAATGCATTTAACTACTGCAGTGTAACATTTCCTGGTATTTTTTCCTCAAATTTTGCTTGACCCAATCATGATTCTGTGCAGTATCACAATTTATTATTGCTTCCCTGATTCCATCAGAATTCCATATGCAATTATTTCATAATTATCCGTGGTCAGTATTGATTATAGCAATTAATGTGTACATGGATACAGCAGGGAAACAGTTCATGAAAGGGAATGTATAACATTGATTTATCATTGAAAGACTGCTGTAAGTGTTAAGACTTTTGGGCAGAGGTTTCTGCATTTTATTTTCTATAATTGATTAGTCACTGTAAATAGTCATTAGCTGCACCATCCTTGTAAATAAATACTGATGAAACTCATGACATTACAACCCCAATGTACTCTAAAATAAATCACATCTTTTTCAACCAGAACACAACTTCCTTGAGGCTATTAGAGATTTTGGCCCCCAGGCAGGTGTGCACACTTTACTAAACACCCCCTGGACTTGATTCCAGGATTTGAGAAGAACGGTTCTTCCAAATTCATTAATTACACATGATTTGACTAATAAAACACCACTGCAATGGCACTGGGGGAGTTATAGGACACATAAGAAAACCATTTCAAATATTGTGCAGAAAGTAAAATGATACAAATTTATACCAAGCTTCATCAAGCAATGGGGATACTGTTAAAGATTGACCATGATTCCATTCACTCAAAGTTAAACCTTACATTTCCATTTAATTTCAGTTCATCTGTTGTAATACATTTCATTTTCTATTAGGCTACCCATGCCGCAAACCATGTCATTATTATGAATAGTCTTTTGTTTTTAATTTATCATGCAGGTGATATGGTAGCACATTTTGTGTGGGGGGGATAGGTGAGGTGCAGTGCTTCTTGTTGGAGTTGGGGTGGGGAGGATAGGTGAGAGTGCAGTGCTTCTTGTTGGAGTTGGGGGTGGGGAGGATAGGTGAGAGTGCAGTGCTTCTTGTTGGAGTTGGGGTGGGGAGGATAGGTGAGAGTGCAGTGCTTCTTGTTGGAGTTGGGGTGGGGAGGATAGGTGAGGGTGCAGTGCTTCTTGTTGGAGTTGGGGGTGGGGAGGATAGGTGAGAGTGCAGTGCTTCTTGTTGGAGTTGGGGGTGGGGAGGATAGGTGAGGGTGCAGTGCTTCTTGTTGGAGTTGGGGTGGGGAGGATAGGTGAGAGTGCAGTGCTTCTTGTTGGAGTTGGGGGTGGGGGGGATAGGTGAGGGTGCAGTGCTTCTTGTTGGAGTTGGGGGTGGGGAGGATAGGTGAGGGTGCAGTGCTTCTTGTTGGAGTTGGGGGTGGGGAGGATAGGTGAGGTGCAGTGCTTCTTGTTGGAGTTGGGGGTGGGGAGGATAGGTGAGGGTGCAGTGCTTCTTGTTGGAGTTGGTGGGGGGGATAGGTGAGGGTGCAGTGCTTCTTGTTGGAGTTGGGGGTGGGGAGGATAGGTGAGGTGCAGTGCTTCTTGTTGGAGTTGGGGGTGGGGAGGATAGGTGATGGTGCAGTGCTTCTTGTTGGAGTTGGGGGTGGGGGGGATAGGTGAGGGTGCAGTGCTTCTTGTTGGAGTTGGGGGTGGGAGGATAGGTGAGGGTCACTTTTTAAAAAATGTGTCGATCACAGCTTATTTTTCATCATGAAAAGGCTCGTTTTTCTATGTGCAAATCCTGTCTTTAGAATATGGCTTTAGGTCATCCATAAATGCTCAACTTGCTGTTTAGAGACTCATAATGGGATTTTTTCTTCTCTGATAACTGTCATTGCCTTTGGTGTTTGCATAAGTCTTGCTATTGGGACCTGAGCAAATAACCGCCCACTCATTGCTCCAAGCACCAGTGATTATTTCTGCTCACATTTTAGCCATTTAATTCCTGGGAGCTTTTATTAAGGTGAGTTTTTATTCTGTAGCCCGATGCTTTGGGTTAAAGCCAAACTTTTCAAAATGCCTTACATATTGCTGACGATACTTAGAACTAACAGGCAAATCACAGGTGAGCGTGAGAGCGTGAAATTTCAGTCACTCTTCAGGAGCCCTGGAAAGTTTGTTTTGCAATGTAAAATCAAATTAGCACAGGGGATTAGTTTAATTAATTTTGTTAACAGAAAATAATTCCTTTATTATGGAACAAAAAATGCCCAATGTCTATTACCATTACTGTTTTCCCCTATTTCATGCATACATTATTAGACAAACACAACAAGCTGATTTTCTGTATAATGGTGTGCATTGTGGACTGGATTGAAATTTTTCTTGCATTAGCTTTTTAAAAGAAGTCAGAACTAAAATTGTGACGTGTTTATCTTGTGTGTTGTAATGTATATTTCTATATATAATGCATATTGTAAACATTAATGGTCTTGCATGTGTTTTACAATTGCAGTGGTGTCATTGTGATAGCTGTAAAATTTGTAAAAAAAAAAAAGGTCTATTAAATAATTTTTTAGCAATCTTACCATGTTTCTGGTGCAGCATGTTCAGGATTAAGTGAACTTGCCATATGCTGATAAAATAGCCTCCCAAACGAAGGTGAATTGGAAAGACACCATCTTGTTTTTTTGATGGAAATAGTTATTTCTGGATTACTTCTAGAACCTCTCCCAATTCCCCCCAGTATATCGTTATAACGATATAACCATCGTTGAAACAATATATTTTTTCGTTAAAACAATATCTTTTGTGGTTATAAAGGTTTTACTGCAGTAAAGGCATAGTTTTATATATAATATTTGGACTTCAATAGCTCTTCAACAGAACAAGCCAAGATGCTGAAAATAACAGTTTGATCTTTTATCATACTTGTGATATTATGGCAAATATGTTGTTTTAATGAGATAAGATACGATAAAGTTATATCGTTATAACGATATACTGGGGGGATTTTTTTTTTTACTCCGTGGCAGTAATAGGGCACCATACCCTAGCACGTGAAGCATGTGTGTTTCTTAAGGTTTTAAATATTTTAACGAAAAACAATATCTGAATGGAAAAATAATATATTTTTTTATATATATTGGCACATGGCACAGTGACTCAAAGCCAATAGCAAATATTCATACTGTAAATCCCCACATAGGGCACAGCTTTTTTATTGTCAATATGTGCTTCTTAATGCATTAATAAATATAGTGAGTCTGAGTATTGCAGATATAATGTGGGATTTTGATACTATAGACATGGGAAGAACAGGTAGGTGGATAGGATCAACGTGAGGGTTAGATACAGTAAATGACTAAATCAGGGAGGGAGGTTGGTAAGTAATAAGAATTGCTCAATGAGAATGACAAAATCAAAATAATACATTTTACTTACTTTTGAAGCACACACACCATCAGAAAAATGCAGATAAAATGCTGATGCTCTGATGAAGACTTCTGCCAACACGCATCAGGGTATTCTCTCAAGGTTTCTCACTTCAACACTGTACAGGTGCAGTATTGTGTGTGTGGGAGGTGGTTCCATACCCAGTTTGTGGGAATGGACAGAAAAACATTTACAAAGGAAAGGAGAGGCAAACGGCGATGCTGCAAATGCACTTGAGGATTGGATTGACATTTAAAAGAAGTGCGCTTCATTATATTTATAGATCATTTTTTATTTTTCAGAGATTGCGTAATATAGAAACTACTTGAAAAACTAACCAAATAATTTAGTTCAATTATGTGAAATAAATGAAGCACTTGCTGAAAGTTCAAAGACTTGTATTGTGCCCTGGAACGTATTGAAAGAAAATCTGTTATTGCTCCATTAATATACAGTATTTATTAAAAGAAATCTATAATTTTTTATTACAATATTTATTTCAATATTAAGAAGCACATATTTACAAAAAAAAAAAAAAAAAAGGTGGAGGATTAATCGTATGATTTTTTGGTTTTGAGTCGTTGGGTTATGTGACCTGGAAGCTATTGAAAAAATATTTTTCATTAAATTCATAGAAATCCAGAATTTGTCTATTACATTATTTACTATTTAAAAATTAAACGTCAAAAGAATTATGAAATATCAAACAAAGCGTTGTGTTGTGTTCTCTGAACTCCGAAGACTTCAAAACTACTTTTACCGCAGTGAAAATCTATATCATTATAACCATAAAAGGTATCGTTTTAATGAGAAAAATATAAGTTTAACAACAATAAAAGTTTTAAGTTTTAACAATAAAAAGATATGTGTTGCAACCGGTCTTAACAAGAAAAGTTATCGTTTTAATGAGAGAAGATATAGTTTTAACAATAGTTATATTGTTATAATGATATACTGGAGGGAATTTTCTTTTACTGCATGGCAGAAATAAGGCACTGTACCCAAGCACATGCAAAAAAGAAAATGCAAAAATAAAGCTAAATGCATTCAGATATCTTACTGTTGAGTAACAGAGAAGAGAAGGAATGGTTGTTGTCCTTTAAGTGTGAAAGATGTTATTTTGGGTTGATAGAAATATATGATAGAAAGGAAAACCAGGTATATTTTACTTGAGCCTTTGAGATATAATCTCTGTGATGATCATGTCTCAAAGGCTCACAGATTGTTCCATTTCATTGTTTTGCCTAAAATAATTAATTGGAAGTTTGACATTTACATTATATGTTCTTCAATGACTTAAACATGCCATTTGTGTGGCATTTTATGATTCTGACGAAACTATCATACATTTGCAATAAAACTAAGTCAATACAATAATCAGAAGGGTTATAATATACATGTTTATGCATGTCCCAAATTGCAGCTTGAATACTGTACTAAGTAAGATATGTAAATTTGACCGACGAATTCTATGTTTTTAGCTTGTCTCTATGCAGCAGCAGCCTCTCTGACGTAAAAAGATCAATCCAACCCTTAATTTTGTGCTGTCATGTGACGGAATTCAGTTCAGTCATGCTGAGTGTTTAAAACCCATTCACAACAGTCTGGTTGTAACCACATAAATACATTTTCAAATATTCTCAGCAGTTCTTGGTTTGGAAGCGCATATGACAAAAGCGTATATGAAGAAGACAGCTCGATTGAAACATAACTTTTTTAAAGTAACCGTCCAGAAACAGCCAATGGCATCAGCAAGAGAGGAGTATTATTGCAGGCTTCCTGTGGCTTCAGGGCTTTTTCCAGTGCAAAAGACTCACTGTACAAACAGAGAAAGCATTGAGAGAGCCGACCTCGGTTAGAAGCTCAGAAAGATGCCCCAGAAATATAAAAGCCATTCTCTCTGCCTCTCTCTCTCTCAGCCGGGGGGTGGGGAGAGGGGGGGGGTTGGGGGAGGGGTTTGAGATTGGGGAGAAAAAAACGCCTCTCATTGATTGTGTTGGGAACCATGCCAGGAATAGAGTGGCCCCAGAGAATCACACAAACAACACTATTCGAAAAGAATGCAGCTGAACACAAGGCACCTGTAGGCCATGGTAATAATAATAAAACTTTAACCAGAGAAGAGGCCACAGCCATCTTGAACTGAGCCCTTTCTATTGCAGGATCACTGTTCGTAGACTAATGCACTCATGCCTGACACTTAAGACTGATAATTCTATCAAAGGCTCTAGCAGTAGCAGGCAGCCATATTGTTGTGATCAAGATTTATTTTTTCTCAACTGCCTCAAGGAGGATTACAGCAGCTTCACAATCATTCTTGCCCATTCTTACCTCGCAAAAAAAGTCTATCTCTCTTTAATAAAAAACAGTTGTATCTGTGGAGAGAGAAAGAGGGGAAGAAAAGAGGAGAGAGAAGAATCTCAGGGAGAGAAAGGGAGGGATCAGCAGAATGTGAGAGAGGGAGCGCAATAGGACAGAGTGGGAGAAGAAAGGAAAATAGAAGAGATAGGGGGAGGAGAAGGGGAGAGAAATGAAAAGACAACAAGTGACAGGACAAGATTGTCCCCTCATCTCCTTGTGACCAGAAGAGACAAGGGGATAATGGTTGTTATGACAGTGATGTTGACGAACACTTCGGTCCAAGTGTTAAAGTGAAATGAAGAATTTCAGCTGTTGTTCACGTTCTTGCATAATTTTACTAACTCAAAATTCTAAAAGAAAACAAAAAAAACAACAACAAAAAAACACTTGTGAGATGCAGTGGCAATGGGCCGTGGCTATAAAATATGATTTAATTGGATGGAACCAGTCCGTTGTTCCTACTGGTCAATTTGCGTTCCAACCGTGACAATAATCTCCAATAAACCATTGATAAATAGAATGTTTGCACATTGTTGTAATATCACAACCATTTAAAATATTGATGATATCAATGATCCATCAGCCTACTCAAGCAATAAGATTTTGGGTAGTTCCAGAACCTGGAGCACTGTCTCAGTGTTACTCAAACTATTTAGTCACAAGTAACTTGAAGGTAACTTTTAGGTACTTGAAGTACTGGAAAAGGTAATTAATCTGGCTCGATACAAAGCCAAGTCCCAATAGCGTACTAGATCATTTTTGGTTCCCAGCTATTTCCAGGCCCCAAGAATCTGCCTGATGGGAAGAAAGAAAGGAAGAGATGGTGAGGGGGGGTTGAGTGAAGGGACTGAAAGAAAGGGGGAAAAAGTCCTTGGATATTTATATCCACCTGTCCCATGCAGTAATAATTGGCTGAGCTTGACAGGGGTAGACAGCTGCATCTTTTCTGGAGAGAAAATATGGCTAAATATTCAACAATTAATGTAACAAGTGCATGTTAAAGTATGCGGATGCAACACAAGGGATAAACAGCTAAACAGCCGACTTTTTTCCATATTTTCAAAATATTGAGGTTTTCAAATAGGAGCCACAATGAGGTGTGGCAGAAGCAGGTGAAAGGCACCAGGTGGTGTGCAATATAAGTCTGAGACCTAAGACAGAAATGCAGTAATGAGAAGACCATGTTGTATCAATGGGTCTGGGAAAGAAGAATACATTGGAAAACAAAAAAGCAATGTTAAAAACAAAACCCATCTTCAGTTTGGAGTCAAATCTTAACCCTCTCTAAAGTCTCTATCATGTTTGGCTACCGTTTTCCAAACAAATAATGGTGCCAAAAAGTAGGTTTCAAGAGCACTTCGGGTTTGTCTGCCAACACAAAGGAAAAAAACAAAAAAACAAGTGATATATTTTTAACTTACTCCATCACATGCCATACCTTGCTTTTCCCACACTGGTACTTCACACCACCAGTTAACCCAGCTGAACATTTTATCCCATTTTAACGAGAGATTAAGTGCTTCCTCCTGTGCAGCTTTGCCTGATAGTGGCCGGCCCAATTTCCAGTCATTGTGGTGGAGCCCGATAATGGGAATATACTGCCCATCTAGTACTCTTCCCCTGGTCTTGCACAGCAGCAAATGACAAATAATTGACCTATAACCAGGGCCCAGAGAAACAATCAAGATTGTGACAATAAGGGCTCTCAACCTGAATATCCTCAAGTTGTCCCCATAAGAAGTTCAGCAATCATTTGGCAGCAAAGACATGTGACTAATTATACAATTAAGGACTAATTAGCTGTTGTGGATACATTACATTACATTACATTACAGGCATTTAGCAGACGCTTTTATCCAGAGCGACTTACACAACTTCTTATTACATTTATCCATTTATACAGCTGGATATATACTGAAGCAATTCAGGTTAAGTACCTTGCTCAAGGGTACAACGGCAGTGTCCTACCTGGGAATCGAACCTGCAACCTTTCGGTTACAAGTCCAGTTCCTTAACCATTATACTACACTGCCGCCCTACTGGAAGAAGTAAAACTGGGACATATGAACAACTTCAAGACTGGTGACAGTGAAACAATATCCTAGTGGCACATTGCATATTGATGGATATAATTTTGCATATTTTGCAGAAAAAACTGTCTGATACTCAAGCAAGGGCTTGGGAAAAAAGACTGGTTACGTAACATGGAAAGAGTAGCCTATGGTTTGACAGTCAAGATGGCAGAAGTCATGAAGTCATGATGATGAAAAGCTAGTTGATAGTAGGGTTTGCTGTGATTGATTGCGGTTAATCCCAATTTTTTTTTATTTGATCAAATGAAGCATCAGGTATCTTCCATTTTAAAAAACAAGAAATAGTATTATAAAGATAAGAAAATATGAGGGAAATAATATTACCAAAGTTTCAGTCAAACACACTAAGTACGGTTTAAGGGCAGATGCAATTCAGTCATTCCGACTTTTTTTTCGGACTCAATCAAACAAACTTAAATGGTAATAAATATTCCCTAAAACTGGGGTCTGCAATCCTGGTCTATGGGGGGTTAACTCTGAAGTGAGATTAGTGGACATAAGTTGTTGATATACCCCCGATTAAAAGTGAGTCAGCTTCCTGATATGGAAAACCTAGGGTTAAAGCTTATATTAGCTAGCTAACCCCATAATCACACTTTGTGGTACACCCTGCCTGGATAGCCACAAGCTCTGCTGGTTAATATCAGCACCCAATTCAGGAACCAGTGGGGGATTATTGCATTACTCAAAATGTGATTGTGGAAACCACATATACATATACATTAAAGGAGGTGTGAACAGCTATTTCCAAAGATAGTGTGGTAGGACGTAGGCCACTACTTGGATCCTACAATGCAGAACATCTCATTGTGTTTGAGCAGGCCTGTCAAGGTGAAGGAGTCACCTATGTTATTGTGTGGGACAATGTCAGGGCCCACCACGCAGAGGTGGTTTCAGGCATGGATTTCGACCCATCCCCGATTTGTGACCCTATACCTGCCCCCATACTCTCATTTCCTCAACCCAATTGAGGAGTTTTTTTAAACATGGAGGAGGAAGGGTGTACGATCTCCATCCCCATGAGTGCTTCACCATCCTTTGGCCATGGATGAGGCATGCGAGGACATCACGCTGGACCAATGTCAAGCTTGGATTCGCCATGCCAAAAGATGCACCGTGTACCAGCGGTGCATGAACAGTGAGGACACTTACTGTGATGTGAATGAGAATTTATGGACAAATGCCCAAAACAGGCTTGATGGTCGTGTGCTAAGTGATCCTGGTTTATTTTCATTCATCATTCTTCATTCTTTCAATTTCTTACATTACAGACAGTCCACCTATGTTGAAACTGTATATGAATAACAGTAAAATGCTTGTTTGCGTGAATTATTGTAGGGGACGTTTTTCTTTGATCACACTTTTGATCACATATTGGAAAGATATGATAGAAATGATAGATTTTCTGTCAATTTTGTTATGTAATGTAGGCTAAGTGTATTGCCTAATGTAAAAACTGTGTAATCTACTGTAATTTACAGTAATGTAGCATATTCCTTTCAGCACTTTTAAGGGCGATTTGAAACGCGTATCTTGCATTGTTTGCTATTTGATTAACTGGTCTAAAATGACTAAATTGAAAAGATATCATTATGTTGTGTTTTGGTGATCAAATCTCATTGCATTTCACGATAAACTGATGTTTTGAATCAATGGTTGGGTGATATGTTTACAATCCAAATTTTGAATGAAAGACTGGCTGCGTTACAAGTGTGATCAGTTTTGAGTTTTTGTACAAGATTTGTGAAAAATATACCACATACTTGTGAAAATAGTACCAAGTCGATAGAAAACTGTAAGATATGTGATAATGTTACACCCCTGAAAAAGGGGGAGAAAGATCACAATCGTGATACTGGTATCGTTTCCTCATCAAGAGCTTTATCAGGAATCATTTCAATAATTAACATTTCAATAAATTCACATTTCCAGGAGACATTTCCACCTCGTTTTCCACAATACATTTTCCCTTTACAGTGTTTCTTAAGCAGTGACACAATCCGAATACAAACCACTGTTACAATACAAACCACTGTTACTTTTAAAGTCACAGGTAACATCGGTATAGTTTGATTAGCTAGCTCCTTTATTTAAACTTTAGTTTGACACCTTTTCAGCTTCCTGACATATTTAATAGAATCAACTACTTTACAATCCATTCCAGTTTGATTCAATTAATTCTGTAAATTACACTTTAATTTCTTAAAGTTTATATAGTACTATTTATGTAGTTTATTATGGGGTGCCAAATGTAAAGTAAAACACAACACATTTTTCCTGTGTTTTTTTCTCAGATTTAGCATAAATGTGGCATTTTCCTGAAGATTTATGCTAAATATGAGTTTTTTTTTCCAAGATTTAACTGACATGCTAAATAAACCTTTTAGTTGATATTTTCAGATTTAATTGATAAATCTCAAATAAGCATGTCCTAAATATTTAACTTAAATGTTAAATCTGAGTTTTTCAAAAATAAATATTTAAAAATATATATATATTTAGCTTGTATCTTAAATGTCTGTTTCAGAAACAAATATTTAATCAAATATAAATATTTAATTTAAATCTCAAATCTTGGTTTTCAAAAATAAATATTTATTTTAAAAAATAAGATTTAGCTTAAATCTTAAGTTTTCCAAAAGCAAGATTTAAGATTTAATTTATATATTTATTTTTTACCACAAATCTGTGTTTAACAGTTAAATATTTAGCAAAAAATAAATGTTTATTTATATCTTAAATCTTGGGTTCTAAATTAATATATTTAATTACATACATTACATTTGTCTGCACACTGTGTCTAAAAAAAAAAAACAGTTGAATGGATTAAAATTGCAGTTCAGAATTTACACAATGAAAAGGACTCTAATGGCTATAACTGGGAAAAGTGTATCAATTGCATTTATAAAATGGACACATTACGCATTTTAAATGAACACATTAAATTAACTAATTCATGTCAGGGAATAAACTGTCTGTGTGGAATAGGTTGGGGAATTACAGTAGCCTAACAAGGCACACCTGTTTAGTATTAGGCTGCTAATTATGGCACAGCATTAAGCTGGGGACACATTCGGCCTACACAATGTTTGTGTGTGAACTCTTAATCGGGCAAATCTGCATATGGCTACTGTGCTTCTTGTTCATGGACTGACGTCCATGATATTTTACAGCAATATTTTACAGATATGTGTTGGCTCAGTTCAAATAAAGGGCCTGTTCCCTGAAGAGTGCACTTTTTAACTTTGACTGTTTTTGTACTGCATTATATTTAATTTTTAAGTGGTGCAGCCGCTTCTATACGTGACATGTGTGTCCGTGTGTCCGTCCGTTCGTAGCATGAGATTTAAACCAATCAGGAGTCGCCTATGCGTCACATGCCCGGCAATACAATAGTAGCTTGAGAAAAGCATGCCCAGCTTCAGACAGCTCTATCTCAAAAAAAATACATGTCATAGCTTAGATATTCACACTATAGGAATCCTGGGAACCCACATTAACATTTTGATACATATTATGTCTGTGTACCTTAAAAACTGTAGTTGTCGTCACAAGTTAGAAAATTGGTTTGAAATTGAAATTACCAACTGCAGCTAGAGTGGAGTTTTGAATATTCCACCAGTTAGCAAAGTGAGTCACCGTAGCAACCCCCCGAAGCAAAATCAATACAAAATCTACCACCAGTGTTCTGCTGGACCCAATCAGTTATGGAACGGCCCAACAATCCATGCACCCTCTTGTTGAGTTTGGAATTCCATTGTTATTGTTCAAATAATAACTGTAATCTTTCCTGTTTGTTATCAGAGTACTAACTGTCATATTTCCTGTTTCTTCTGAAATACCAAATGGCTGTCCTTTTATCTCTTTCTATCTCTCTTTTACATGTTTGTTAAATTGCAATGTCTGTAAGTATACTAATTAATAAGCATAATAGCGCTGTCCAGGACTTATTACTGCCAATAAGTTTATGAGCAGTCCATATTTTTTAATATGATTGCTCATAAACCTGCACCGCTTACTTCACCACCTGGGTGTGATTTTTAACTGTATGTAAGCATTTATTTATTTAAGCGTTTTTTTTAAAAATTGTGTATTGCAGGGTCCCTTAAAATATATCATGGTCTCAATGGGTTTCTGTGGATAAAGATTTAATTTTTAATAGGGCTACTAGGCAGCCTTGTTCATATATTCTTGATGTTATTTGTGGCTTAACCTTAAGGAGAGTATATTCAGCTTTAAGGTACAGTAGGAGAACAATCAAAAACTAAGAATGGATGAATCTTCAGAAAATTAAACCTTTTCATTATTTATTTATTTCATGAGCGTTCATATTTAAGTTCAGATTCTGTATGAACCAAC